>JAOTQP010000680.1:246930-261751 GCA_026413545.1 Cichladusa arquata
CCACAAAAATCCCAAAAAAATCCCACAAAAATCCCGGGGGCATCCCCAAAAAATCCCCCAAAATCCTGAGGGGGATCCCCCAAAAAATCCCCCCCAAAAATGGGTTTTGGGGTGCAGACGTGGGAACGGCAGCGGGGGCTGGGGGGGCTCAGGAATTTGGGGTGAAAATCAGAAATTTTGGGGTAAAACTCTGGATTTGGGGGGTCCCTGAGGGGCTCAGGGGTGAGTTTTGGGGTCCCCCCTGATTTCGGGGTTCCCGTTTTGGGGTGCAGCCCTGGGAGCAGCAGCGGGGGCTGGGGGGGCTCAGGAATTTGGGGTAAACCCCCAGGATTTGGGGCAGGTTTTGGGGGGTGGTTTGGGGCAGGATTTGGGGAAGGGTTTGGGGGTGCTGGGCTGGACAGGCAGCGTGCACAGAGGTGTCTGGGTTTAGCTGATCCTGAGCTATTTTGGGTGCTGAGTGCCAGCCTGGAGAGCTCTGGGAGCGCAGAGCAGAGGGAGAGGAGCTCCAGCTGGAAAAGGTGAGGCTGTGAGCCTCGGGAATGTTCTATTGCTTGTATAGCTGGAGCTGGGACTGGGAAGGGTCTGGGTTGTCACTGATGCTCTTGGACCCCCGTAGCTGTGCGTGGGTTTGGCTCCAGTGTTAAGAAGTTGCCAAAATGGAGCTGGCAGATCCAGGGTGATTGTGGTGATGTCCTCCTGCACAACACTTTTCCCTTCCCTCATTTTTGATACTGGGATATTCATGTGTCTGTGTATTCTTCTACCCCATGTGTTAAATTCCATACTTCATTTTGTTTTTAAAATTTCAAATAAATCAAGGCAATTAGAGGAAACAGGCTCTTCCAGATGCTGCCTGGGAAATTCCTAAGGGCTTGAAAGCCATCCCTCACTTCTTTCATGCTGTAGTCATCGTTCCAGAGACATCTAGGAAATTAAAATCCTCTGTTATGAAGATGGGTTCCTCTGTCACACATATTACCAGCAGTAGCTTCCCTGGCTGTGCCTGTTGTCCCCCCACACTTTGGATTGCTGTGCCAGCTCTGAGCAATGTTCCTTTCCCTCCTGTGCTGCTGCCACCCATGTGCCACCAAAAGCAGCCAGACCCCAGTTTGGCAGTAATCAATTTTTTTTCCTCTAGTTTAACTGCAGGGAGATTGTAGTAAACAGAATAAATACCAGTTTAATAGAATCAATACAAATTTGTAACTGAAATGTAATCTATCAAAGTATTTCTCTACAAACACAGCAAGAAAGAACTTTAATTGTTGAAGAAAAATGAGAACTTGACCATGTTCTAGCCATTCCAGTCGTTTATTTTTCTTTATTCTGCCTGCCAAGGATAGAAGCCGGTGCTCTCCTCTGGTTAATCATTCTTTCCTGTGGAAGGTGATTATGTTTGTTGCTGCTGTGTTAACAAGGTGCTTCAGACTCCTGGTTTGGAAGGTGCATTAAATCTGGGGGTTCCCAGGTGGGAATTGGGGTGCTGAGAGGGGCTGGCTCTGTCTGGGTGTGTTTGGAACAGGCTGTGGTTGGGGTCTGGAGGGGCAGAGCTGGGGATCCCTCCTCTCCCTCTGTGTACAGTACATTGTGTTACTGCTGTACATTTCCCAGGGTGATGATGGATCCCCAACAGTTTTCCCAGAATTGTAGTTTTAGTGAATAAAGCTGTTCTCGATGCCAGAGCAGGGAATGGTGTTGGGAATCCTTTGCGTGTTTCTGCCCTGAGGGGGTTCCTAATTCTTTCCAGTAGAAAGTCATGGTGCAGATACTGCAGAGCATTAATTGCCTGGACTTAGCCTCGCACAGCATGTGAAAATTAACAGTAATACAAACAAGCTGGCAGTGGGGCTCTGCACTGGGAAACATTGTGTTAAAATGACAATTACTGGCTTCTCCAGCCTGTGTTTTGGAGACCTTTTTGTGCCCGTAAGTGAGACCAGGCAGGGAGCAGCTAATGGCTCCATCCTCCGTGGCTGCTGCTCTGCTCCAGGGCACGATGCTCTGCTCTTATTTCTGGAGCCCAGGCAGGCAGGGCTTTCAGATCACCACAAAAACAGTATTTTTGTGGTTTGAGTCAGTCTTGGGGCAGTGGTGTCCTTGCTGTAGGATGCAGTTTGTGCACAGGAGTGGCAGAGCAGGGCTGTGGCACTGCACACTGGAGCAGTTTCTCAAGGAAGAGCAGTTCCCCTGTTCTCACTGCCCTGGGCTGCCTGGGACAGTCCTCCTCACAGCCTGTCTCAGCCTGAGCACTTGAATTTCTTTGGACCTGTTCAGAGCAGGTTTGAGTTATCTCCTGCCTTTATTAATCCTTTACAGCATCACACTCACCAAGCTGCTGCTGTTTGGGGAGAGGCTGTGTCTGTGACCATCCTTCATCTCAAAAATTGGAGTCAGATATTTGATTATAATTTTGTAGCACTCCAGCACCGACAAATTCACCTTTTGTTTTGGATCCCTGCGTTGGTGAAATCTCTTGCTTTCTTTTTTCAGGCACGGTGAAGACAGGATCATAGAATGGCTTGGGTTGGAAAGAGCTTAAAGCCCATCCAGTGCCACCCCTGCCATGGCAGGGACACCTTCCCTGTCCAGCCTGGCCTTGGGCACTGCCAGGGATCCAGGGGCAGCCACAGCTGCTCTGGGCACCCTGTGCTAAACCACCCAAAATCCTGTCTGACCCTTCCCTCTGTCAGTTTAAAGCTGTTCCCCAGGCCCTTGTAAAAAAGGAAAGTGCCTTTTATCTCCTTGTAAGTAACCTTTTGCCAGTCCAAATTTCAGTTTTCAGTCTGGATTGTGCAATTGCCTTTGATAAATAAGCAGTGTCTGGGTTTACATTTGACAGGACTGGCACGTTGGAATCCACTTGGTGAAGCCTTTTGGGCAGTGAAGACTGCATCTTCACCCTAGTGATGCCTTTTTCTGTTACAGCACCAGCTGTGATGGTATCACTGACCGTGTGCAAGTACATTTTACATTTTCTGTTGTGAAACCTGTACTTCCTTTGATCAGAAGGCACATACAGAAGGCCTGTATTTGCTGTTTAATATTTTTAGAGAAGCAGCGTGCCCGTTCTGTCTCAGGGTAGACATGCAAATGTCAGACAGACTCTTGAGTCACGGGTGGGGAGGCTGTTGGTCAGTCCCAGCCTGTGGGACAAGATTAGAGTGTCTGGGTGTGAGAGATCTTGGAGCAGTGAGTCCCCTCCTCCCCAGAGCTGGGACTGTCCACATAAGGGTCAGCAAGGGGCTCAGCCCAAGGCTTTGTGCTTGATGTGCCTACCGGGGGGATAGATAAACTGCTTGGAAAAGCCACTGCCCCTGCCTGGGAGGCTCAGAGCACTTCCCAAGCCCTGCAGGGCTCCAGCCTGGCACGTGGCTGCTGGGGTGGGACCTGGACACCAGGGCTGTGACCCAAATGTCGTGGGTGGTGAAGGTGCTGTGACAGCCTTCTGCGTGCCCTATAGAACTTGGAATATTTTCCAAATGTTTTGGAATATTTGCCAGCCCCCATCAGCAGCGTTTTTCACTTGAATCACAAGATTAAACTTCGTCTCACATAGCTGAGAGCTCTTGGAAGGAAGCAAACATCTGTGCTGTGTGTGTGCTTCAGGTTTGCACGTGCTCTGTACTTGTGCTTGCTGAATGCTGGAAGCTGGGTTTTTACAGGGGGGCATGTACACAGCAGCATTATTTCTCCATGCTAGTGCAATTCCTGCTTGTATCTGAATGCTCTTTCCAGTTTGATAGGTAAGAGCTTTCATTTGACACTGGATTCTTGACTCACTGTGTATATTCAGAAGTGAGTGTAGTAACCATCAGCAGTGAATATTTTTACTGTTGTCTGCTTTGTTCTTCCTCCCTCGCTGAGCAGCAAGCTCGGTTCTTTTTTGGATTCATGGATGCACTGCAGAGTTATCAGTGCTTAGACAACAAGTAAACACGTACTGTACATGGGCTGCTGGCCAGCTGGCAGCTCGGGACTTGCTTTCAGCCCCAGAAGAATGCCTGTTTGCTTGGTCATTTCCTTTCCTTTCAAATACAAAAAATAAAACTTTTTTTTTTTTCTCCAATTAAATTGCTTTCCTGGCCTAAATATTGAAATTAGGGAGAGAGCTCCTCAGATTTTGGGGCTCAGGCAATTTGGGAGGAAGTTTTTGAGTTTGCATAGAAGCCCTCAAGAAGCAGTCGTGGGGATGCTGGGCTGGGAAGTGACCAGGCTGGAAATTCCTCTTTTTTTCCCCTTTCTTTGTGGGGGAGTTTGACACTGAGTTTCTGTCCCTGGCTGCATTGTTTGTGGCAGCTGTGCCTGTCCCCAGGGAGGTGTTGGGGCACACAGAACCCTCGAGGGACCGTGCCCTGACCACGAGCTGTGTCCCTGAGGAAAATCCCCTTTCACCAGGGTGTTTTGTGACTGTTCTGAGCTCCAGGGTGGGGAAAGCAGCTCAGAACAGGACCTGAAGCACCCTGGGACATACCTGACCACAGTACCCTGGTGTTTTGCACCACTGTGGCTATTTTTCTTCCAATGTTTGAGTGACCACGTTTCTGTAACATGAGTTAAAAATGTCTGTGCTGTAAGCTGGAGAATAATTAAACTAAATGCATGTCTGTAATTGATCTTTTTGCTGGTTATTACACTAAAGATCTGCCAGGAAATTTGCTTCCTTTCCCGCATCCCTTTTCTTCTCCCCTCAAAATGTGCTCAGAAACTCCAGAACAAAATCCTTGTGCTGGGAAAGCCTCGGCACATGAATGGAGGCTCGTGGCTGGAGCTCCTTCTTTGACCAGAGGAGGATTTTTGCAAGGGCACCAGCACAATGTGTGCATTATTCCCTCCAGCTCATGGCTTCTTCAGCCTGGGGTAATGTATGGGCAGGTTTGGCTGCCCAGGGAGGGTTGGATCCCCATCCCTGGAGTGTCCAGGGAATTCCTGGGGGTGGCACTCAGGGCTCTGGGGACAAGGTGGGGATTGGGCACAGCCTGCCTTGGTGAGCTGGGAGGGCTTCTCCAGTTGGAATGATGGTGTGATTTTGATGGCATCCTTTCACCAGTGGTACCTGTACCAAGGAGTTCTCATTGGATGTGGGAGTAAATCTGCTTTTGCAGGGAACTTCACAGCCATCATTTCTTACACAGCAGCCTTGGATATCATCTCTCTTCTTGGCTCTTTTTGAGGTCTAAAAGAAACCAGAGGGTGCCTTGGCAGTGGGATTGAAACAGCAGCACAGGTGTTCTTGGGGTTAATCTACGTATTCCACAGAACCCTATTTCCAACCTGGTTTTATCTCTTCCTCTGCTGTCTCTGTCCATGTAATGCTGTTTTGCAACAGCAGTTGCATTTCTGGCAACTCCTGGGCTGGTTTTGGCTCCTTGGGGTGGCAGAGCTGCCTCTGCACAGCCACAGCCACCCCTGCTTGTGGTGAGTGCTGGGGGGGAAGGTCTGGGCTGGAACTTATGGATGTGTCTTGTGAGTTCTTGAGACTGGAGAAAGCCTAAGGAGAGATCTTGGGAAATCAAAATAGCAGAGGCTTTCAGGGGACTGAAGGCTGATGACAGGAGCCACCTTCTTTTCCAGCTGCCTCCAATAAATGTCAAGTAAAATGCTTATTTTACACACCAAGGGTGTGGGGGAGCTTGCCTTTAAAAAGTATGTGAAAACTTTCTTTTCATATGGTAATTCAGGACTGAATTTAAAGGCTGGTTTTGAAATCAATAATGCTTAGTGGAAACTGGTTTTGGGTATTTTGAATGGTTTTCTTCATTATTAATTTTCCATTTGAGCACTTTAAAGCCTGTCAGGTCCATTTCCCGTCTCCATGATCACACTGAGATCACTTGGTGGTTTCTCTGATCTTCTCAAGGCCTGCCTTTCTGTAAATGACAGTCCCTGTGATATTTATAAAACTGTTTTTTACTTGGTGGTGTTATTAAAAAATGTCGAGCTGAAGAAGTGAGTCTGGGAGGAATGGGTTTGGTTATTTGTGACTTTGCAGTGGTGGCTCTCACTGGGGAAGGAAGAGGCTGGTGCTGAGCAGGAGAGCAGTGACCAGGGGTTTATTCATGGCTGGGGACATTGCTGGTTTATTCATGGCTGGGACATTCTGGCTGCATTAAGGCTGTGTTGAGTCCCTGCAGGGGATGTTACATTCCCATAACACACTGAACACCTGAGAAATACCTGCCTGTACATGCAGGTGCTGATCCTTAACCTGCTGCACCCCAGGAGCAGTGGGGGCTGCATCATGGAGCTGGGATTTGTCACCTGCTCTTAGCACTGAGCCGTGGGATTTGTTCCTTGCTGCATCAAAGTCCATAAAATATTCCTTTTTCTTACAAAGCTTAAAAACTCTACCAGGTATGGTTTGAGGCTCAGCCTAATTGTGAGATTTAGTTGGTAATTTCCTTTCAGATAGAAAAAAATAAAACTGTTTTCTTCCCATTAAATTGTTTTCCTGGCCTAAATACTAAAATTAGGGAAAGAGCTCCTCAGATATTGGGTCTTGGGCAGTTTGGAAGGAAGCTTTTGAGAAAAGGTCATGCAGATCACAGAGTCCCAGAGTCACTGACCCCCAACACCATCGAGCCCAAGCTGTGCCCAGTCCCCAGCCTGTCCCCAGCCCAGAGCTCTGAGTGCCTCCTCCAGGGATGGGGACTCCAAACCTCCCTGGGCAGCTCCTTCCAGACCTGTCCATACATTATCCCAGCTGAAGAATCCAGGAGCTGGGAGGAATAATGTTTTCCTTTTCAATAATGTTTTCTTTCCTTTGTGCAGCAGCTCAAGCCCATTTTCTCTCCCTGGTTGAAATCAGAAGTGCTGCTTTGTTCTTTAGCTCTTCTGCACATACACTTCTCAGCCCAGAACAGATTTTCTGAGAAAAGACAGATTCCCTTAATTGTCAGCCCTTAAGTGAAGCTGAAGGAGAGGTGCCAGATGCTGCAGGATTTGTGATTCAAGTTGCAAGAATAAGCAATCCAGGGGAACACTTATCATTGTCTCCTTGGAAAGGCCAAGTGCTTATCTCCAGCACCAGCTCCAGCTGAGGTGAGGAACTGCAGCTTTTGCCTGGATCTGGTATTTCCTTATGGATTGTTGCAGGGGAAGACGGGGTTAAGTTTTTTCAAGCTTTTTGAAGCACCACAGCTTCTGAAATACTGAGAAGTAGCAGCAGGAATGGAAGTTGGTCATGTTATCATTTGCTGCATTTCTCTCATGCTCCTTCCTGGGTTTTTCTCCCAGAACCAGCCACAGGTTCCACAAACAGATCAGGGGTGAGAGGGAGATCTGTATTCCAGGTGGGAAAAGCTGTAGATAATGATGGCGTGTTCAGCATCATGAATAAGAAAATAGAAAACTTCAGACATTTCTTCCTGTCACTTTGATGATAATTTATATTCAGGCGTTGGTTAATCTCATCTAAATTCAGATGTGCTGAGGACTCAAATTTAAGAGCATAATTATCCATAGTTCAGTTTTGTGCATGAGGCAGTGGAGAGGAGAAACAGGCTTGGATTGTTCTTTGATGTTCAGTGTTTCTCTGTTTTGCCAGGTAAGTGTTCATTATAGCCATACTTCTAAAGTGAGTGCCTCTTTTGGTTCCTGAAGTGAGATAAAATTAATTTGGGGGACAAAATTGACTCCAGATTTTTTTTTAATATTTTGTTCTTAGGATGTGTTAGTTATTTTATTTTACTGTTGATGTTGTTGGTTTATTTGTTGATAGTCTCAATTATACTTTACAGATTGGTGGTTGAGACACTGAGATGTTATGACTTCATCCTGCATGATCCAGATATTGTTTTAACTTTTAACCTGGTTTGTCTCTCAGCCAGATCCTTTATTACTGTGCCACGAATAGACTGGGTAGTGGAAGCTTCTCTAGGCAGGGTGGAAAGGAAAAGCCCCAGGTGTGGTGAGATGACTCCATGAAAACCAGGAGCTCCTTTTCTCCTGGGAAAGCAGTGGGACAGCTCCCAAAAAACAGGAGACCTTCTCTCCCAGGGAGATTCCAGTGTGACACCCCAGTGGCAGCCACACACCTGTGCCAGGTGGATCCCTGCCCAGCCAAGGCTTTATCTGCAGGTTTGAGCTGAGCCCTCTCCACACAAGGAGTTAAGTGTGCAGTCAGAGCTGGGGTTGTTCCTGTTGCTGTGTTTGTAAGCATGACCTTTGTTTAATGTTTCTCTGACAGAACATGTCAGTGACATAAGAGCAGTTCAGACACCCCAGACAGATCTTAGCCTGGAAATACAGCCAGGCTTTGGTCATACATGTATTTATTGCACCTTTGAAAAACCCCCTTCTGGGGGCTGCTCAGACCTGGGTGGGAGCCCTGTGCTGCTCCCATCCTCTCTTTTCAGAGCCCTGTGCTGCTCCCATCCTCTCTTTTCCGAGCCCTGTGCTGCTCCCAGCCTCTCTTTTCCGAGCCCTGTGCTGCTCCCAGCCTCTCTTTTCAGAGCCCTGTGCTGCTCCCAGCCTCTCTTTTCAGAGCCCTGTGCTGCTCCCAGCCTCTCTTTCCAGAGCCCTGGCTGTGCTGACGTGGCTTTGTTTTGGGGCTAATTTCTCTGAAGCCCCACGGATCTGAGAGAAGCTTTCCAAGGGTAGAAAAGCTTTTGTCAGAGGGAGCCTTGCTGGAGTTTGCTGAGCCATTGGGTCAGTGTCTCTCCGAGGTGCAGCAGCAGCTGAAGTTGTGCTGTTAGAGCAGCACAGACGTGTTTGTTGAGACTGGGATGTTGTGTTTTACAGATGAGAGCACCTCCATGTGCTTTTCCTTTGCAAGCATGAGGCGTTCTGGATGTCAGCATGCCCTGGTATTGGGAGTTAGAGCTCTTTGGTGTGTGACTGCCCCTGAATGGGCTCTGCACCCTGGAGTTCCAGCAGCCTGGCAGTTCCAGTGCTGCTGTGGTTTGTTTCTCTGCTGCTTGCTGCTGGAAAAGCTGATTATAAAGCTGAGACTGAGGGAAATGAAGTTGTACCCCAGTGAGATCTTCTCAATAATGTCTGATTGAAATTGATCTTGTTTTTTTTTCTCCTTTGCTTTATGTTAATATTTTTAAAAGGTGGGATTGTTGGATTGACTGATCGTCTGACGTGTTGAAGGAATTGGCTGATGAACATTCATTTTTTCCTACCGTATCCTGTGTCTAGTTTTGTCAGATTTTGTCTCTGATATGCTCTTTGCAGGTGCCCCTAGCTTTAAAACCTTTCCTAGCTGCAGCTAAAAAGGCATTTTTTGGTATTTTTATATTATTTGATTTCATCAATAGTATGGGAAAGGGATGCCATACCTGCTCTCTCACCTCCTGTGTAATTAGGCTTATGTAAGGAGATAAGGACTTAGGGACTAATACATAATCTTAAAACTGAATTAAACACCTGTTTTCTTCAGGTGCTGAGTAGAGTGAGCTCACCTTCCAAACCCAGCATGCAGTGAATTCTGCCTTTCCCATAGTGCAGTAGGAAACACCCAGTAATTTTTCCACAGCTCTTACTGGAACGGTTTATAGGTGACTTCAAAACCTGTTGCAGCTGTGAATGCAATATAGACTGCGTTGAGTAAATCTTGAGTAATGGCCATAGTTAGAATGTTTGATCTGAGCTGTTGTAACATGTTCTAATTCGGGAAAAAGAAAAGAGTTTCCCAGCAGGGAAGTTTTTAATGCTTTCCAGAAAGAATGTTGGAATTGCTGCAGTTGGACACCTGCAGTGAATTCAGCCCCAAGGGCACGGGAGGTGCTCTGGGAGAAGAGGGATGGTGTGGAGGACTCGGGGTCTGTCTGTCTGTCTGTCCCTGTCCTGGTGGTTGTGTGAGAGAGGTAAACAGCCCATTAATGAAGTTTGCAGATGGAGTTTAATTGGGAGGGGTTCCCAGCGCTGCTCAGGAAGAGAAAATACACAAAGAGGCAGAGGGGAACAATGTGGCCAGGAAATTGTGCGAGGTTCAGCGAGGAAGGAATAGAGCTTCCTTCAGCTGACAGGGAGGGGAAGGACACAGCAGAGGGGATCCAGCCAAACCTGCAGCCCAGGAGAGAGAAAGAAAGCAAGAGCTAGCAGTGTCATGTGGGGGAAAAACACCCCACAGAGGAGCCCGAAGCCCCGAGGTGAGAATTGCCCGTAAAGGCAACAGGAGGGATGTGGTGAAACATCTTTATAGTCTCGAGTGTGTGACGTGGTTGCCAAGTGGAAATAAAAGCAGGTAATAACCTACTGTGTGTGCATGTTACAGCAGAAATTGTGTCTGTAATTGCTTGACAGTGTTGACAAAAGTAATTACAGCACTCTACTGGATAATTCAATAAAGTTGACTTAGAAGTGCCTTGGAAATGACATACAGTATCCACGTCATACAGGTCTGGGGTGCTACTCCTTGCTTGGCCTTCTGAGAGTATTACACAAGTTTCTGTGGCTGATTTTGTGTCAATAAACAAACTTAGGACGTGCTTTTCTTCCTGTTCATGCGGGGAAGAGTGGTTTCATATTTGTTCTTTGTATCCGCTGTGTCAGAGGCCAGTTAGAGCAAAGTGAAATTGTGTTCTCAAGTAAAGGTGGTCGTAAGAGTTTGGGAGATGCTTTTTAAACAGATTTGCTCAGTTTTAAGCTCTGTCATGTAGACACACAGATGTGGGTATGAAAGATAAAATGCACCAAGAACTAAATGTAAAACAGGAAAGAAAAGCTTTTTGTCAGGGTTGGGGGGAGCCTTGGTCTCTCTCTCAGGGCCCTGCGCCATCACCGTGCTCATCCATCAGCAACTCTCTGATTTTCAAATCCCCAGGAATTTTGGGTTTGCTCCTTGTCTTTCCTGCAAGAATCCCTGTTCCCTCTGTAGGTGATAAATAGAATCCCTACCCTTCTGGGTGATGTTAGTGCTCATGAGTGAATGAACGTGACCCACACGAGCCCGTGGCGCTGCCAGCAGCTCGCAGGCGTCATCCCTGTGACTCAGAGCTCACAATCATCACAGGTATTTTTGTCTGCCAGCAAAGTACCCAGGATATGATGCTTTTATTGGGTTTTTGTTTGTTTTTCATGCTCTTGGAAGCCGTCAGGAGAGCTGATTCCATCCTGGCAGGTTTACTGTAGCAAAGCCCAGTCTCCCTTCCCACTGCACTTCTCATTAAAGCAGCTCGGGCTCCTCATCGGCTCATTTCTTTAGCTGCTGATGGAAATAAGGGGCTGTAACAATGAATTTCCCTCTTAGGGGATCAAAACCTACTGAATGTATACCTGAAACTGGAGTGCAAACACAGTGAGTTTAGTAAACAGCTTGGAAACAGCAGGGATGAACCTTCAGTAGGAATTCCTGTTGGTAAATGCAAATTATCCGTGTAACGAGTTTGTTTCATGTCACATCCCTGTGGAAACAAACCAGTTGAGTTTGTGGACATCTCTTCTGCCAAACAGAGGGGTGTCTTCAGTACTGAAGCAGCAACTTCTTAAATCTTTTCATTTTCAGTTGTAGGTTGAGCATTGTCTGCCCATTGACCATCAGAAATCTCAGGAGTATGCTGCTGTTAAAATATAGTTCTCATTTGCCAGTTGATTGATTTTGGGAGGAGAAGTTTTCTCTCTTTCCTACAGATACTGAGAATATAACAGACATATTTTAAACCATGAGGTAGTTTTTGATTTTTTAGCAGTTTATACTAAAAGCAGATGTCATTTAAGGAGAGTATTTTTCTTGTTTGCGTGCCTTGTTTAAACTCTGTTTTGGCCGCTTTCTTTTTGGTCCACTGGTGTTTTTTGAGCTTCTGGACTCCTGTTCAAAGTTTAAAGAACAATAACCAGTCAAATGTAAAATAATGTCAATTGAACCAACCGATGACTCAACAGTCAACCAAGTCATCCTGGCCCTGCACCAGATGGACCGAGGCCAAAACCTAAAGTTGGCCCAGGTCCCCGTCCCTCTTCTCCATGGATTTGCACTGAGGCAGAGCCCAGAGTGCAGGAGCTGGTTAATATTCCATCATGAAGTGCTGCACGTGGAAATGTGTGCCTCCCATTGAGTCAGCCCTGCAGGGGGAGGACCCTGCAGGGCTCCTCCAGAGGGACAGGGAGCAGGGAAATGAGGAAATGGGGTTTGTGCTCCGAGGAATTCAACAGCTCAGGTCCTTCAGTGTCCCCCCCTCTGAGCAGAGCTTCCTGGAAGGGCTGGAGAAGGAATGAGGGGAGGAAACATTCCTTTCTGCTTCTCTTGTCTTCTCTTCATCTTTGCCTTCTTCTCTTCTTCCTGCTCAGAGTTAAGGTGTCATTCCTACTCTGTTATTTGTGTTTGTTTCGTTCCTTTTAGTTTCTTTCTTTATATTTCTTCTGATTTTTGTTGTAAAGCAGGAGTTAGCTCTGCAGTGCAGCTGAAAGTATGAACTGGTGAATAAATCTGTGTCCACATAGATGCAGCTCCAGGTCCAGACCACTGTTAGATGTTCCACTGGCAGCAGGACAGTCTTGATTTTATTGTTTTTTTCAGAATAGAAGAAATTCACTTCCTAGTTACAAGTCTAAATTTATTTATATACTGATGGTTATTTGACTGTGGAAGGACTGTACTATTTGAGGTTTTTCAGCCTGGAGATGAGAAGGCTCCAAGGGACCTTGAGTCCCCTTCCAGTGCCTAAAGGGACTTCAAGAAAGCTGGAGAGGGACTTTGGGCAAGGAGTGACAGGACAAGGGGGACTGGCTTCCCACTGCCAGATGGGATATTGAGGGTGGGGGGGCCCTGGCACAGGTGCCCAGAGCAGCTGTGGCTGCCCCTGGATCCCTGGAAATGTCCAAGGCCAGGCTGGACGGGGCTTGGAGCAGCCTGGGACAGTGGAAGGTGTCCCTGCCATGGCAGGGGGTCTTTAAGGTCCTTTCCAATCCAGGCCATTCTGGGATTCTGTGATTCTGCTGCAGTTTAGCTGAATCTTTAGCTGCCTTTCTTTCTGTGTCATTAATATTTTTCCATGTATGTTAGGATCAGCTTTCCAGATGTGTCTCTCCTTTGCTAGCAGCATCATCCTGGCAGGCTGCACACAGTCCTGTGATTGACACGAGCTGGACACGGCTCACGCTGAGCTCATTCATGGAACAAGTCCTGTTCAATATTTTAAGTTCAGTTCCTCTGGTACAACATTAATGTGTGCTGGAATAAGGGGTCAGACCTGATCTGTGCTGACTGTGAGGAAGAGCCAAAACGCTGGGGCTGCTCTGAGCCCGTGGATCTCTTGTGGTCCCTGCAGAATGTCTCGGTGCAGTTCTGCTGCTCTTGGATTCCAAGTGCTGGCCCGTGGGATTGGTGTGTTCAGGGGTCAGTGTTAATGCATTTTTGGGCAGTGTCTTGGCTCTTGGTTAGTTTGCAAGGTTCAGAAAACTAAAAACCTGTTTCCAAGTCAGGTAAAGCAGCTCTGAGGCTGCTGAGGTCTGAAACAGAACCCCAGAATCCACAGAAGTTGGAAAAGATTTTTAATGTTATTGAGTCCAGCCTGTGCCCGATGCCCACCTTGTCCCCAGCCCAGAGCTCTGAGTGCCACAGCCAGGTGACACCTCCAGGGATGAGGATCCAAACCTCTCTGGGCAGCTCCAATCCCTGAGCTCCCTTTCCAGGAAGAAATTCCTGCTGGTGTCCACCCTGAGCCTCCCCTGCCCAGCCTGAGGCCGATCCCTCTCCTCCTGTCCCTGTTCCCTGGGATGAGATCCCAAATCCCACCTGGCTGCCCCCTCCCATCAAGGAGTTGTGCAGAGCCAGAAGGTCCCCCCTGAGCTTCCTTTTCTCCAGGCTGAGACATTTCTTGGGATGCACTGAAAAAAAATGAAATAAATCTAATTCTACTTAGACTTTTGCACTTCACTGTGCAGTGCATTATTCTTGCAGCTGTCCTGGTCCTGGCTCCCCTCAGTCTGAGCTCTGTGTGTCCCTGTGCCTGTGATGTGCCCACGAGACCGAGTTTGTCCAAGGCAGGTTTGGGATCCTCAGGCTGTAAACACAGGTAGAGCAAATGGCTATTTTGTCATCCAACAAAGCATAAAAAATGTGTATGCCCAGGATAACTTGATTCCATATTTTTATGTAAAGTTTGCATTTAAGTATAGAGGTACTGGCTTCTGTCTGGGTCTCTTTTTTTGCTGCCTCTTTATTTAGGGAAGGAAGGGTGCACAATGAAATTAAAAAAGCAGCACAAAGCTTTGGAAAAGTATGCCTAAATTGATTCATATAGAAATGAATTCTACCCTTGAAGGTAAGACATTTTGGCTGCTTTACTGGAGCACTGTAATAAATATAAAAGTTTAGAACATATAATTTAATTATCATATTCTGGCCATAAATGCTTTAGGTCTGTAGTACATTTGAAATCCCGAGAGCTCTGGCCGAGGTTGCAGCTGCAACATCAATTACCATTTATCCATTCCAAGAAAGCTTTGCCTGTGCCCTTGAAACCTTTGGGTACTGGAGAGGCTCCAGTGGTAGCCAGTGATGGCAGGATGGGAGCAGGCACCATTTCACAGCAGGGCCCTGGCTCTGGCACTGCCAGCAGCTCCTCAGAGCTCCAGGGGCTCCGGGTCCCCTTGGTGGATGCTGCTCAGGATTTGGGGATGGCCCAGAGGTCAGGGTCCCTCAGCAGGATGTTCCTCAGGATTTGGGGATGGCCCAGAGCTCAGGGTCCCCTTGGTGGATGCTGCTCAGGATTTGGGGGTGGCCCAGAGCTCAGGGCCCCTCAGCAGGATGTTCCTCAGGATTTGGGGATGGCCCAGGGCTCAGGGCCCCTCAGCAGGGTGCTCTCAGGATTTGGGGATGGCCCAGAGCTCAGGGTCCCCTTGGTGGATGCTGCACAGGATTTGGGGATGTCCCCGG
>JAOTQP010000680.1:261948-272404 GCA_026413545.1 Cichladusa arquata
CCCTCAGCAGGGTGCTCTCAGGATTTGGGGATGATCCAGGGCTCAGGGCCCCTCAGCAGGGTGCTCTCAGGATTTGGCTGCAGGCTGAGGGAGGGCTGGCAGTGCCATGGCTGCAGGGAGCTCCGTGTGCTGTGCTGGCAGTCTGCAGGTTCCTGTTCTGCTGCCGTGCTCCTGGGGTTTGCCAGCAGTGTTCGTTTGGCTGTGCAAACCCACAAACCCTGCAGGCAGCTGTAGGTGTGTGAAGGGAGGGTACAGGGTGTGTTCTGCAGGTGAGACTGTGCAGAACTGACATGTGAAGTGTTTCTGCTGGAATCCTGGCAGGGCCTGTGGCAGGGTCAGGGGGAGGGACAGTTCTGCCCCCTGACTGCACCAGGAGTTCCTGGCTCAGCAGTGAAGGAGGTTTGTGACACATCCCTGACAGTGGCATTATCTTGGCCCTGTCACAGCCATTCTGCACAGAACGAGACCGTTAGTTCAGCATCTGATTTCCTGGCTTCTCAGGGGTTTTTAATACACTGTTTATCTGGGTGTGTGATAAAGGAAACCGTGTTCATCGTCCTGGTTCTCAGAGCAGCTGGAAACCAGAAATGCTGGGGGCTTTTGTTTACAGGCTTTGGTTAAATACTCCAAAGTGGATTTTGCATTTGTTTATCATTGAGGACATGCTTGTCATCGAGACCAGCCCTCCCACCAAAACCATCCAGGTCTCCATGTTAAACAGAAAGTAGGAAAAAGAGCTGAAGAATGGGTGGGTGTGTAAGGAAGTTCCGTGGAGGGAGGATTTGTGGCTTTGTGAGCAGCCAACACCCCAGGACACCTTGGCTTGGAGTCTGCCACCATGGGGTCTGTGCCTCTGGCCAGGGCTGGCTCTGTCTGCAGAGTTCAGGCAGCCTGGGTGAAAACCTGGGTTCTTACCAATTTTCAGTCTCTTCAAAACGTAGTGAAAACATTTTAAGAGACAGAAGGAACCAATGGTTCAGGTTGTCAGCAAAATGTCTTTCTGGAATTATTTCCAATTGGCAAACACGGTTCTGTTTTAGTAGTCATGACAAGTCTAGTGTCAACAGCCTTGGATTAAACTTTTTCCTGCTTGAACTGAAAGCTACTTCCCTGCCTAAGAGGATATAAAAATAATTAATAGTTTCTCTAGTTAATGAAGAAATAAATAAACAATTCAAAAAATGTAATCAGGCAGTGTCCATAGCCTAGTGTTTACATTGTTCTCATTGCTGGAAGATAAGGAGGAGGCCCAGATGGCAATGGCATTGAAAATGGTTTCTTTACTCTTAGTTTGGTGATACCGCTTAGACCAGTAAGTAATTTGCTTTTAGGAATCCATTCCCAGTAGTTCAGTTGAGGGGCAGGGTGTGTGGTGGCCACGTTGTGGTGTCTGGGTGTGTCAGGAGTGAGCTCTGTTTGGACAGGCTGTGATCCAGGCTGGCCATCCCCTGCATGCTCTGCTGAAAAGAGCTGCAGGCTGGAAGTGATCAGTGATTTTGGTTCCTGGAAGTGTCCCTTTGTCGCTGTCTCACTAGAGTTGTTTTTCACAGGATCAGAGAACCATGCAGTGGTTTGGGTTGGGAGGGACCTCAAAACCCATCCAATGCCACCACAGGCAGGGACCCCTGCCACTGTCCCAGGGACTCCATCCCCCATGTCCAGCCTGGCCTGGGGCACTGCAGGGATCCAGGGACAGCCACAGCTGCTCTGGGCACCTGTGCCAGGGCCTGCCACCTTCCCAGGGGAGAATTTCTTCTCAAAAATCTAACCTAAAACTACTCTTGAAAGTTCAATACTTCTGTGATTTTCATTTAATAATGCAAAGTAAAGGAGGGTGGTGTATTTTTTAAATCCCATTTCAGTGTTAGCAGGTTCAGCACGTGGCTGTGCCCGTTCTGTGTGTTGGGGAGGTTTGCTGTTCTTCACAGTAAAGAGAAAAACAAGAGAGACCAGCAGACGTTCTCCTCAGCAGAGCCACCTGCACTGGAGGCTGTGTCTGCAGGGAATCCTCCTCCCATGGCTGCTGGTGGGGCCAGAGCCCGGTGCTCCCTGTCCGTGTGTCCTTGTCTGTGAGTCCGTGTGTCCCTGTCCGTGTGTCCTTGTTCATGTGTCCCTGTGTCCCTGTTCATGTGTCCCTGTGTCCGTGTGTCTGTGTGTCCCTGTCCCTGTGTCCCTGTGTGTCCCTGTTAATGTGTCCCTGTGTCCATGTGTCCCTGTGTCCGTGTGTCCCTGTCCACGTGTCCATGTGTCCTTGTGTCTGTGTGTCCCTGTCCCTGTGTGTCCCTGTCCCTGTGTCCCTGTGTCCGTGTGTCCCTGTCCATGTCCCTGTGTCCGTGTGTCCCTGTCTGTGTGTCTCTGTCCATGTGTCTGTGTGTCCCTGTGTCTGTGTGTCCGTGTTAATGTGTCCGTGTGTCCGTGTCCCTGTCCCTGTGTCCGTGTGTCCCTGTGTGTGTGTCCAGGCTGTGGCTGTGCCCAGCCCCCACAGGACCCGAGGCAGGAGCTGTCCCCACCCCCGGCCGTGCTGCAGTGACCCTTGAGCCGGGGTTGAAGTTCTGGTGAATGATTAACCTGCAGTGGCTTTAGTTAAACACCTTCATTTCTGCCGAGCTCGTTACCAGGGCAGCATCTTCCTCAAGCCTTCCCATGGCACCCCTTCAGTAACATTTCCCATTACACCCCTTCATTATTTCCCATTGCAACCCTTCAGTAACAGTTCCCATTGCACCCCTTCAGTAACAGTTCGCATTGCACCCCTTCCTTAACAGTTCCCATTTCACCCCTTCCTTAACATTTCCCATTGCACCCCTTCATTAACATTTCCCATTGCACCCCTTCATTGACATTTCCCATTGCACCCCTTCATTATTTCCCATTGCACCCCTTCAGTAACAGTTCCCATTGCACCCCTTCATTAACATTTCCCATTGCCCCTTCATTAACAGTTCCCATTGCCCCTTCATTAACAGTTCCCATTGCACCCCTTCATTAACAGTTCCCATTGCACCCCTTCAGTAACATTTCCCATTGCACCCCTTCATTAACATTTCCCATTGCACCCCTTCAGTAACATTTCCCATTGCACCCCTTCATTAACATTTCCCATTGCACCCCTTCATTAACAGTTCCCATTTCACCCCTTCATTAACATTTCCCATTGCACCCCTTCATTAACATTTCCCATTTCACCCCTTCAGTAACAGTTCCCATTTCACCCCTTCATTATTTCCCATTGCACCCCTTCATTAACAGTTCCCATTGCACCCCTTCATTAACATTTCCCATTTCACCCCTTCATTAACAGTTCCCATTTCACCCCTTCATTAACATTTCCCATATGACCCCTTCATTAACATTTCCCATTGCACCCCTTCATTATTTCCCATTGCACCCCTTCATTAACATTTCCCATTGCACCCCTTCATTAAGGTTTTCTGTTTCACCCCCTTCATTAAGGTTTTCTGTTTTGCCCCCATTTGATCCCATGACCGAATGTGATAAACACACCTATACAAATAAATAAAATCAGATCATATATGAATAGTTTCTGACAAACACATGGGAACGTACTAAGGTTAGTACCCCATACCAATACCTTGCCTCCCAAAACGAAATTTAGTCAAAGATTTTACAGCTTTAGAACCCTGAAAATTGGGAGGTTTTTCCTGTCTCATCTGTGCTGCTTGATTTTTTTCTTTTATCTAGATAAGACTCATAGTTTATTGGGGTGTTGTTGTGTTGAAAGCAAGTTCTGTAAATACTGAAAGGTATTCTGTTATTACATTATCTCAGGGTGTAATTTCCTTGCCTTACCTCTTCCTTAGGAAGTGGTCGTTTGCCTTTTAGAGTGTCTGACTGTATAGGTGAGAGGCTGATGAGGTGCTGGGCTGGAGGCTGTGGCTGCTGCAGGAGCCCTGCAGCCCCTCCTGTGCTGTTCACAGGGGCTGTCTGGCAGCTCTCACAGCCTTAGGAAATACTGCCCTTATCTGATACAGCCAGGCTGGCAAGATATGCCTGCAGCCCGGATTAGATTGCTGGCTACTGCTGTATTCATCAATGTAATCATTTATTTTTAGTTTTCTAAGTCATATCATCTGTTTTCTTTCTCATATTACATTTTCTGTGGTGCTGGTACAGAAAACGAGCCCTGTTTAAAAATTAAAGGTGACTGAAAAGTTTCAGTGGAATATGTTTGGCACTGTCGTGGTTTCCCTGACAGCTGATGAATGTTTCCTTAAAAATGCTTTTGTCAGAAATTTGAGAGGTATAAAGAGTTTTATTTTTGTATCTAAATTAGCTGTCTTCAAAACTATAAAGATGTTTCCATCTTTTTCTAGTTTTAATAATTGCAATGAAGCAGAGTTCTCAAGTTATATATTTATTATTTAAACTCATAGTACCCAGCCTGTACTTCGGTGTTTAATCTGAGATATTTAGTCTTAGAAAAGGAGCAACTGGGCCTAAACCTTTAGAGAAAATAAGGCATCTTAGAGCAGCCAGACAGTAATTGGTGCTTGTAGAAGGGTGTTGCTTGATTTTGAGGTAAGTATTGGGGTTTTTAATTGGGTTTTTTTGCATGTGACAATCTAAAAGTAGAGAAACAAATTTCTCTTTCCAAATGTGTCAGTAAGCTGGGGAGAGAAGGAAAAAATAGGAAGAAATTAATATGTGTATCAGATGAAAGGAAGCAAAGCTTTGAGGTCAGAATTATGATGATTAGACAGGTGTGAGAGCAAAGAACCAAGGATGGCTCTCAAGCCTGAGGTTCTGCTCTCCTCCCTGGGCTCCTGAAATCCCCCTGGAGCAGCAGCACAGCTGGAACAGATGTGGACTGAGCCCTCAGCTGCCTTCCCCAGGAGAGCCCTGCCCTGCAGCCCCTCGAGCTGGGAGGGACAGGGCTGGGGGTCCCTCCATCCTTGCCGGCTGTTCCTCGAGCTCTGTGCTCTTGAGGAAGGCAGAGGCTGTGACTAAAGCTGCGTGTTCCTGCAGACATCACATGGGTGCCACTGGCTTGGGTGACACTGCCAGGGCTGGGCTCTGCAGCCAGGGGGTTGTTAAAGCTCTTCAGCAGAGCACACACGAGCTGGAGAGGGCAGGAGAGCTGTGCCATGGCTGGTGGGCAGGGATGGAGCCCCCCAGTGACCCTGCTGCCCTGACAGAGCTCTGGGGGCTGGCAGAGCCACCAGGAGACGTGTGGAGCATTCCACAGATACTTGCTGAGCACACAGCAGCGATGTGACACATTTCACTTCTTTTCCAAGTTCTGGAAAGAGGCATTCTTCCCTTTGGGGAAAGAGGGGCCGTTTTCTTCCCTTTTTCCCTCAAGTTTGACTCATTCTCCTCCATTCCTGCTGCCAGCCTTTCCTGCTGATGGCTTTGCACCACCCTGGCCCTGGTCTTTGCTCTCCTCTTCCCCTGCTCTGCCAGCATGTTCCTATCTACTGTTTTCCCTCCTGCTCAGCCCTCTCTGCTCTGAGACACAGCTCAGCTTCTCCCTCTGGTTTTGGGGGGGTGTGCACATCCTACAGGTCTTTGCCTGCCTGTGCTGTCTCATTTCTCCCCATAACACAAGGAATTTTCACTTCTCTCTGCCTTCTGCTTCCATTTTTGTCAAAGTGAGAACTTCATTGACACATTTATTGTGGTTTGACTTTGATCCCTCTGTGTTTGAGTGGGAGAATCCTGCTCCTTGTTTTTTGGTTGCCTCAATCCCTGTGGGAAAGAACAAACACAATGGCAAAGTCCTTTGGATGCATGGATGGATGGGGTGGGGATGGATGGATCTCTGGGGATGGGACATGGGACATATGGACCTGTGCAAAAGCAGAGCTCCCAGGTGCTGGAATGTCTTCATTTGGGATGGAATTTTAAGGTTTGCGTGAGCGTGTTGGAGATGTGGGGTTTTTTAAATGTGTGACCAAATCTGCTCAGACTTCCTTGAGGAGAGGAAAAGGAATTTTCCATGCAGAAGCTGTCCCACATACAAATGTTAGAGCCCACATCAGGGAACGTGGATGGTCTGGAGAGCTTCCAAGGAGAGGCACCAAAATCTTAAATAAAAGTGTCATTTTTCTAACTTCATCTGGAGAGTGGCTGGAACCCTGGTGAACAGGATTTTCTGTGAAAATGAGTTTCAAGTGAAGCAGGCAGTATAGAAATCGTGTTTTAGGAGTTCCAAACTTAGCTGGAAATCCCAGAATAGCTGGGGTTGGAAGGGATCTCTGGAAGGGACCTCATCCAGTCCAACCCCTGGCAAGGCAGGGTCACCTGGAGCAGGGGACACAGGACCGTGTCCAGGTGAGTTTGGGATGTGTCCAGAGAGGGCCATCCTGGGCAGCTGTTCCTCCATGGAAGGAAGTTCTTCCTCTGGAAGGTGTGGAGCTGGCTGAACTCAGCAAGCTGAGCCTTTGCAGGGCCGTGGGGCAGGGCCATTTCTGGGGCTGCAGCTCTATAAGATCATCCCCTAAGCCCTGCTGGGTCAGCCCCGAGGATTAGGAGCAGCTCCAAGGTGATTACGATGGATTGTTTGTTGTTCTAAGAGGGATTTGGTTTTTTTCCTTGTAGCTGGGCTGGGTGTTTACATCCAGATCCTGAAATGGGGAGTATTTCTCACTCTTCTCCCAAGCTGCTGGGGTGCAATGATCACTTGCTGCTGTGAATGTTTGTTACTATATGGGCCAATTTGCACAGCTTCTTGCATCACACCATCCCAGCAGAGCAGGCAGTGGTGGTGCTGGGAAGGGAGCCCTCGTGCAGACTGCAGGGAATGCGGCAGTAATGGAAACAACATGGAGTAAGAACGTGTTTTAAGAGTCAATTTTAAAGGCTGGGGTAATTGTGCAAGAAACTTGGCTTCAGGAAATGTGTAAGGGAAGGAATCTTGATGCGGCCAAATAGGCTGTGAAGAATCCCCTCAGCTTTCCTTGGGTTTTACAGAGGTCCTTGTTTAACTGTTCCTGTGTGCAGAACTCTGCCACCAGGGCTGGGGACAAACCATTGCTGGCAGGTGCCAGCCCTGTGTTGGCCTCTACCCCAGTTAAAGGTGTTGTTCTGCTTTGTTTCAGCCCTGGAATGAGGTCAGATGTAAGCTCTTCTCCATCCACAACCTCAGCAACCACGGGACCACCTCCCAAGCTGTGCCTGGTGTGCTCCGACGAGGCCTCCGGGTGCCACTACGGTGTCCTGACGTGTGGCAGCTGCAAAGTCTTCTTCAAAAGGGCAGTGGAAGGTAGGACCTGCTTGCAAAGATAAAATCCCCACTCATATCATCCATTTTCAAACCCAGCATCCTTGGTTTTGCTGGAATCCTGCTGAACATCCCATCCATTAGATCACTGATCGTGTCATAGTAAATCACATTGATAATGGTGCATTATCCAAATGTGGATTCCATTCACATTGCTAAAAGGCTCCCATTCACTCTGTGTAAAAGAATTTATTGTTGTCTTGGCTTTTGTCTCTTGCATTTTCTTTCACTGTTGTTTTTGTTTATTTGTCCCATATTTATACAAGTATTTGTCTGTGTGCATTAGATTTGTAAAGTTTGTGATTTTTCAGTTTAAGGTTAGTTGGTTTGTGTAGAAAACTTACATGGAACTCAGTAAATCTGTTGTGTGCGAGATTATTGTAAATTTACAGTTCTTCCTGCAAACAGTGTTGGTTGAATTGCATCCATGTCCCTGGGTGTTATTTGCAGGGACACTGGGTACCAGGGTGAGGGATTGGATCACTGAGATTTCTCTCCAGTTGTGATTAGAGAAAATCATTCTGGCAAACAGAGATGATGGAGAGCTGATGTGAATAAGGACTGTGTGATTTTTGGGTGCATCAGTAGCCAGTTTGTGAGGGACTAGGTTGTGCTTGATCTCGATCCTGATCTTGAGGTTGTGCCTCAAGATCTGCCTGCTTCAGTGTCACATGCAGAAAACTGGAGCATATTCCCAGTGTTTCTGGGAAGATGGTGATTCCTTGGGTCTGAAGAGCATTATTCTTAGTTCCTGAGGTCTGAAGAGCATCTTTCCTAGTTCTGGCCCTCAGGGTTTCCTGTCTTGTGCCTTCCTCGTGCAGCCCTCGCTGAACCCGGCTCTTTCTGCTGACATTTGTGCAAGTTGGGGTCACTGGAGGAGAGGGAAGGCTTTGGACCAAGGCAAGCCACCACTGAGTCCTCAGAAGCAGCACTTGCCCCAATTCCTGGCTCACCAGGGGCCATGGGGAGCTCCATGGAAGGGCAGAGGGCTCAGGAAAGTCAAGTTCCTGTCGTGGTTTCTGCTGGTCACAGAGGGTGTTGGCTCTATGGGAGCTGAGTGTAGCAAGGCAGTGTGAGCTCCAGTGCAAAGCAATAATCACCTGTACCTTGGATTAAAACATGGTCAGCAGAGATCCCTCAGAAGATTATGAGGCAGCTGGATGTGTGCCATAGCCATGGGTTTGCCTGTTCTCAAGCTTAAATAAATCACAAATGCATTGATACAGGAAGGAATCACCCCAGTGTTTCTTTTTTTTGGTTTGACACACCATAAATCAACTTGATATTGTCTTGATATTAAAAATGTCAGCAGGCTTGTGGCAATCAGTTCTTCAGGGTTCACCTCTGCTTCCATTTTGATTGTGCCACAAATTATCCCACTTTTCACAGAATCCCAGAATCATTAAGGCTGGAAAAGACCTCCAGGATCATCAAGTGCAGCCTTTGACCTATACCACCATGTCAGCTGGGCCATGGCACCAGGGACTGAGCACCCTAAATCCTTCCAGTGATGACATGGATGTTTGCAGGATTGTTTCCAGCATCTGTTAGTCTTAGTCTTCACTTTAAGGAGCAAATAATTCGGTTTTGTCTTTTATAGGCATTTTTCTTATTAGGAACACATGTAAAAAGAATTTGTTTCTGCAATGTCCTTTTTATTAGCAGCTGCCAGGCACCTGTTAGTGTTCAGATCAAGCTGACTCTGCACACTCATTATCCAGCCTTTAGCCAAAGCCCTTTATTCCACCTTTGCCTCCAGGTCTGGGTAGTGTGACAGAAATAGTCACAGAAGCTGGAAGTGTCAGTGTCTTGGAAGTCAATATAAAGTGCATTTTTTCAGGAAGGAGTAGAACCAGAGGAGAAGAGGAAGGGTGAAGGTGGAAGGGGATGGGGATGGGGGTGGGATTGGCCAGCCTCTGAAAAACACCTCTGTGTGCCCCAGATCCCCCTGGAAACACCTGCATTGGCTCACTCCTGGTTTTTACCAGGATGTTTGTGGAGTATCTGGGTTTGAGCAGCACAGAGAACCAGAGCATGTTCCTTTGGCACATCCCTGGGCAGCAGGCAGACTTGGAGCACCAGCTTCCCTTCATTTTCCCCCAGAATGGTCGTGTGACAAGAGAGCTTTGATATAATATAACATAACACAAAGAAATAGTGCAGCTTGCTCCTAGAAAAGGCCAGAATAGGTGAGCAGTAAATACAAGACACCAAGCAAGGACAGGATGATGTTTGTTCTTCACAGAGGTTTGGCCATAGCCATAGGAATGAACTCTGCATGCCCATAATTTTCACAGCTGACTTGTAAGAAATTCCTTCTCCAAGCTGTTTTCCTGTGAGAAAACTCTTGGACTCTGCTGTTAATAACTCAGTATTTGGAAAATCTGTTTGTTTCTCACAATATTGTACTGTCAGTACTTTGCAATACAGTGTAAAAGCCTGGGCTGCAGCTTGCTGCTCTCTGGAAAAACATGCTCCTTGACCCCTGTCTGGGAGATGGATCTCTTCTTTGGTAATACCTTTCCCTGAATAAGTTACATGCAGACATTCATTCACTCACATAACTCATATAATTAAGAATAGATACTTCTGTTGCCTGCTCTAAACAGCTAAGAAATACAGTTATTTTATTTATGTACTTCAACTTGTCATGTTTTCAGGGCCAGTTTTGCTCTGAATCTGCGAATCCATGAAAGTGTCAGAGAATTTGGTTTGTCCATGTCAGGCTGTGAGTTACAGGAAGGTTCCATGACTGTCCAGCTGATGTGTCTGTGTCTGTGCTCTGTAGAAACGTTTACAGGTGTTTTCTCAGAATGAGTTTGTGCACGTTATTTATGTCTCTTGTCAGACTATTTAGAGAAATGGGAAAGATGCTGTAAAAATGAAAATACGTGAAATATGAAAATGCTGTTGAAGGCAGCTTTGGTAAATGCAAGGGGAAACACTTTTAAAAATAGAAGTTGCCTGGTGTTAACAAATGGAAAATAATGTTTCTACCTGAGTGTATTGGCTTTGGGGTGTAGACATGAGAGATGGGTTTGGGTGTGAGGTCAGGTGGATTCTGGTGTTTTTACAGGGCAGCAGGTGAAGGTTTTTCTGCTGTGCCTGCAGGGTGGCTGAGGGGGTCTGTGCCCTGGGGCTGACGTTTGTCTGTCTGTCTGTCTGTGTTTGTGCCCAGGGCAGCACAATTACCTGTGTGCCGGCAGGAACGAC
>JAOTQP010000680.1:306161-323339 GCA_026413545.1 Cichladusa arquata
ACCAGGGGCTGGCACTGATGGCACACAGCAAAGGGGACACCAGGGACTGGCACTGATGGCACACAGCAAAGGGGACAGCAGGGGCTGGCACTGGTGGCACACAGCAAAGGGGGCACCAGGGGCTGGCACTGATGGCACACAGCAAAGGGGACACCAGGGACTGGCACTGATGGCACACAGCAAAGGGGACACCAGGGGCTGGCAGTGGTGGCACACAGCAAAGGGGACACAGGGGCTGGCAGGGATGGCACACAGCAAAGGGGGCAGATGTGACCCACTGCCACTGGCCCCCCTCTGCAAACCCATCCAAGTGCAGCTGCCACCACAAGGAGAATTTCACAAGGAACAATCAGCACTTGGGGAGGGTTGTTTCAAAACAGAAAGCCAAGCAGGTCTGTGAAGAATTAGCTGCACTTCTTTAAAGCCTGTACCTGAAGGAAAAATAGATTTAACAGCCATTAGATTTTGCTGGAAGCCCCAGCGTGCCCACGCTGCAGGGGAGGGAATGGGAGCAGGCAGAGCCAGGAATGGAGCAAAGTGCTGGCAGAGAGCAGAAAATGGGGCACACAGAGCTGTCCCTGCACCTGGAATCCCCAGCCATCCTCCCCAGCTTTGGGCTGGAGCAGGGCTGCAGGAAAGCTGGGACACTGCCAGGCTGCAGTGACAGTGACAGTGACAGTGACAGTGACAGTGACAGTGCCAGCCCAGCCAGGCCCTGGCACTGGAGCAGCTGCCACATCCAGCACTGCTGCTCAGCTGTGACACGGCCAAGGGGAGTGATGAAGTGTCCCCAGGAGCTGCTGGGTGGGGAACAAGGTGTCACCATTCCCAGATCAGTTTTACCCATTTTTATCCTTCTGAGGATTTGAAGTTCTCTGAGCTCCTGGGACGAGCCCAGGGCAGCAGCAAGGCTTCATGGCAAGAGCAGCTCCCCCTCAAACTGCAAACCAGGAGCTGGGAATGCTTTTGGCTTTGCTGCAGAGAGAGCCCCAAAACTGAGCTCTCTCCTCTCCAAATTCCAGCTGCCTGACACGAGCAGCTCCCAAACACTTCAGAACCAGGGTGGGCAAACAACCCTCCCACTGCAAGGGTCCTTCACTGCTGGGGAGGCACTGCTCACACGGAGCACCTGAGACCAGCAGATAAAAATAAAAGGTGTTTTCAGCATCACAGTGCACTCAGGGCACAGAGGGAGCCCAGGGGCTGGCACACAGCTCAGCCTGCCCCTGCTCTGGGAGTCACTGGGCATCCTGCACTGGCCCATCTGCAGCTCCAGCGATGCCCAAGGACCTTCAGGCTGGGCACAGAGCAGCCTGTGCTGCCCATGTCCATCACCCTGCTGGCATCCCAGTGAGGCCATGGCCAGAAACCCAGGGATGGCAGAGCTTTCCAAGGGCTCTGTACTCCTCTCAGTACACTTCTTACCTTGCAGAGCAGAGCAGAGCCAGCAGAGGAGCTGAGCTGAGCCCAGCAGTGACACCAAGCACAGCCCTGGGGCAGGAGGCTTTGGAAGCTCCCTCTGGCTGAGCGCAGAGCAGGGTGCCAAGGGAAAGGGAAGTGAAGGGGGGGGAACCAGGGAAATTCAAGAGGAACAGCAAAAGCAACGAGAAGGCAAGGGAATTGTGGCACAGACCTGATGGGGGATGAGTCGCTGGACGTGGAGGAGGTGGGCATGGGGCTGGAGGGCGCAGAGAACATGGGCCAGGACGGTGACAGGGGTGACGTTGGGCTTGCACTCTGAGGGCTGCAAGACATAACCAGAGAGCTGATCAACGGGCAAGCACAGCAGCAAACAGCACTGACACACAGCACAGCCCATGATAGTGCTGGGAACGTCCTGAGAGTGAGGCACAGCCAGGAAATGAAGAGCCAAGGCCTTGGGAAGTGGTTCAAGGCTGGGCCTGCATTTGTCTGGATTTGGAATGAGCCCCCAGTGCACTGCCCCGTGTGCCCAGGGCTGTGCTGCACCACTTACCTGCCCCATGCTTCCCCCAGGGCTGCCAGAAACTGCTGCTGGGATTTCTGGACGTTAATGATGCCTGTGAGCAGCCTCCACCCCTCTGTCTGTCACTCGTGGTGCTCACACATTCACTGTATAAAAATGCCACTGATTTTGTTTTACACCCCCTTTCCCCCCTGTGCTGACTCCTGAAGCCACAGCTGTCAACTGGAGCTGGATTGAGTTACTGAACTTGTAATTGCACACAGGAGTTTTTGGGTCCTTCCAAACTGTTCAATTCAGGTCATTCTCAGGTTCACCAAAAAGCCATTATTGTACTAAAATACCAGTTTGACTCATTCATTTACTGCTGCTCTGCTTAGCAACTCACTTGTATTCCCCATCCAACTCAGATTAGAAACTCCATCCCTGCTAGAACACCAGAAATCCCTCTCCACACTGCAAATGCCGCTGCAAAAACAATTAGTTTTGGAAAAGCATCATGACTTATGTTTTCTCCTTGAGGGAGGGACAGTACCTGTGATCACACAGGTCTGTTATCCCCCAGCTGGGGCTCCTGGGGTACAGGGAAGGGATTCAGGGACTGGTGGCTCCAGAACAGGGGGAGAACCTCAGCCCTAAAGGAGTTCAGACCAACATTTCACCTTCCCCAGTGTCCTCTGGCTGCCACCACAGGGGGATATTTATGTCACAGATCTTTCCTCTTGGACACTGGACCATCTCTGCTTAAGGCCAAACTCTTGGCTTGACTCCTTGCAGAAGCTGTGCCACTGGATTCGACAGACACTGATTAATTCCCTCTGAAATTACAGGCAACACCTTTATTATGTCAGATTACACAGAGAAATGGGATACAGCAGTGAGTGCAGCATGACCTCACCAGAGCTGGGAAACAGGGAATGCTGTCAGGCAGGCTTTCAACCAGATCCCCAAAAGATCCTGCTAATAACCATCACTATCCAAAACAATCCTTTAGCATTTCCATCATCAAAACTGTCCATCTCTTGAAAAATGAGTTTTCCTTGGTCTTTGCCAAACCCGACAGCCATTGGTACTTACCAGTTACTCCATCTGTTCCCACCCCAAATGGGAGGTGCTACCAAGGTCACCAAGTCATCCCAAAGTGCCAAAACTCACCCTTTAAGCACCAGCTCTTGCAAAGAGATGGCTCCAAGAGGAGCCTGGCCAAGGTGGCACTTGGAGGGGCCACGAGCTGGTGACCAAAATGTGGCTGAGCCTGTGCCCTGGCACTGGGTGTGCCAGCATGGGATGGCCACCATGTCTGCCACCAGCCCTGGTCCTCTCCACTGCACAAGGGAAGGAAAATCCAGTGGCACACAGCTCCAGAGTAGAAGTTGCTCCTGCAGTTTTTGAGATGAAGTCATGACAGAAATTGCAGCTCTGGTTCCTCCTCAGGTCGCTCTGTCATCGCTCCACAAGTGCTCACTCTGCTCAGGACAGCAGGGAATGCAACCAGCAGGATTTCAGAGTTATCAGGGAAAACAGCCTGAGAGCAAGAACCAGCCCTTGGGCCAGCCTCTGCCTGAGAAATCAGCCCTGCTTTGGAGCAGGATTTTGGTGTCTGTGGATCCTTGGTGCCACAGCAAACACTCTGTGCCCAGCAAATCCACGCAGAGAAGGGTTCCCTAATGCCAGGGTGTGCTTTGGGGTGTGCAGAGCACCCCCTGCCCAGCAGGTGCTCAGAGGAGATGAACGTGGTCCCAGAGTGACTGAGCAGCTCTGCCAGTCCTCCCAGAACATCTCCTCAAGAAGAACCCACGGATAGCTCAGGACCCTCCTGAGCCGCTCCCAGCACTGACAGACTTTGGGAATGATGGGTATGAAGGGCTCACCTCCCTGCCATGAAACACAGGGATTCATTTCCAAGCTGCTGCTGGAGTATCACCCTCCTGAGCTCATGTGCCTGCCAGCCCCCAGTGCAGCCTCCTGGAGATGTCAGTGCCCACGAGGAACGGGCTATCCCGAGGTCTCTGGCAGTTTGGCAAACAGTTTTCTTGCAGGATCCAATCTCCTTTGTTTCTCACAAAAAGAGCAGAGGTGGTGAGAGGCTGGGGGGAAGTTCTGGCTGCTGCCTGCAAGCAGCAAATGTCAGCTGGATGGTTTTTTTTCCTTTCTTCTTACTCGGGAGGGCTTTGCAAGGGGCTCTTCCTGTTGGGTGCACAGTGGAAACAAAACAGAGAAAACTGCTAAGAACCAAAACCATCAGAAGCAGGAAACAAAGAAATGGCTCAAATTAGAGTCTTCCAAGGTGAGAATGGACCTTTCCCCAGCAGCAGCAGCTGGAGGAACTCCACGAGTCCAGAGCCCAAGGCATCCTGAGGCTCCTGCCCTTCCTGCTGGTCCCAGAATCCCAGAAGCTGCTGTGATCCCAAGGGAGGGGGCACTGCTGGGACTGCAGGGCCACCTGCACCTTGCACTCCACGTGTCCCTCCAGCAATCCCACTCTTCCAACAAGCACAAACTTGGAAATGAATTTAGGAGCCAAATCCTCCTCCCTGCTTCCCGTGCCTTTCCCATGCAGATGCTTCGTTTGCTGCCCAAACACGTGGGGAAAAAAAAAGCAGAAACTCTTGTTTCAAGACTCTGCTGGAGTTGCTGGAGCTAAAACAAATTTCTTTTGTGGTCCCTTCTCCTAACCTGCCTCTTTCATTCCTCTTCCTCCACCCAGGCTGCCTCAGCCCCCGGGGCATGTGCAGCTCTCAGAGCCCCTCTCAGCAGGGCTCCAGCCAACTTCTGCTGCTTTGTTCTCCTCCCCAGAGGACATCAGTTCCACTTCAAACATGTTTACAACTTGTTTATTTTTGTGGAACTCGGGGCTATTTCTGCCACAGAACATCTCACAGCTATGGATGGGCAGAGCCCACTGATGCACTCCAGCCCTTTCATGAAATCACCTCAAGAATAAACAACAATATTCCTGTTCTGACATGATCAGTACCCAACTGCAGTAAAATACATCAAGGACCACCAAACCCTTTGCTGCCTGATCTATTCCTATAGAACAAAGCTGCAGAACATAAGGTTCTTCTCAAAGGTGACAAGAAAAAAGAAAATTACAGCTTTATGTAATGCCAGAGCACTTCAGCTCTGCTGAACCAAGGACAAGCCTGCAGCTCACCAGCAGCTCTGGTGCCCAAATGAAATGGGAGGCAGCCTGGCTTTGGGAAGCTCAGGGAGCTCGAGCAGTGCTGCAGGTCCTAGCAAAGCTTGCAGTGATGGATGGGCTCCTGAAGCAGCTCCTGGGCACTGCAGCACCACCCCAGAGCTGAGCAGCAGCTCCCAGGGCTCCAGCCTGGCAGGGCTCTTCCTGGGCCTGGTGCTTTATCACAAGGAAAATGATGTTAAACTCTCTGCAGTGTAGCTCTCTCAGGAGTGGAAAAAATGACACATTTAAAGAAATAAGCAGCTAAAATGGCTTGTGGACAGCATCACTTGGCCAAACTGGTCCAAAAAATCTCAAACTCTTCAGTACAGACCTTCCCCACATCTCCATTTACCAGGTCCCATCTCCATCAGCACAGATTTCAGCATCTTCCTTCCACCACCACAGATGTGTCCCTCTGCAATCCTGGTGACACCCAGCACATGGCTTTGTCTTGTCACTTGGCTGCTTGGCTGATTTCCCACGTGTGGGAACATTTCCCTGCTTCAGTCACTGCACAAAGCATCTAAAAGCTTTTCCTCTTGGACAGCAGAGAGCTGGGATGAGCTGTGACTCTGGGGGAGAGCTGGAGCTGCTGTCCCACATTGCCAGGTGCAGATGATGCTCGATGGTGCAGAGGGAGGAGATGACAGAGCTGCTGTGGGACAGAACTCTGGAGCTCAGAGCCTGCTGCTAGAGCTGGAGAGAGGCAGGAGCAAGCAGAGAGTCAGCACTGGGGGAGTTCTCAGCATCAGCAAGCGCTGCAGGAAGGGAGCTGCAGGCCCAGGCTGGTGCCAGCACAGGGGTCCTGGTGCCAGCACAGGGGTTCTGGTGCCAGCACAGGGGTTCTGGTACCAGCACAGGGGTTCTGGTGCCAGCACAGGGGTCCTGGTCCAGCACAGGGGTCCTGGTGCCAGCACAGGTGTCCTGGTGCCAGCACAGGGGTTCTGGTGCCAGCACAGGTGTCCTGGTGCCAGCACAGGGGTCCTGGTCCAGCACAGGGGTCCTGGTGCCAGCACAGGGGTTCTGGTCCAGCACAGGTGTCCTGGTGCCAGAACAGGGGTCCTGGTTCAGCACAGGGGTTCTGGTGCCAGCACAGGGGTCCTGGTGCCAGCACAGGGGTCCTGGTCCAGCACAGGTGTCCTGGTGCCAGCACAGGGGTCCTGGTCCAGCACAGGTGTCCTGGTGCCAGCACAGGGGTTCTGGTCCAGCACAGGGGTCCTGGTGCCAGCACAGGGGACCTGGTCCAGCACAGGGGTTCTAGTTCAGCACAGGGGTCCTGGTCCAGCACAGGGGTCCTGGTGCCAGCACAGGGGTCCTGCCAGGTGAGCTCCAGGTGACATCTCAACAGGGAACAGCATCCCAGTGACAGCTGCACAACTTGTTTGAAAGAGAATTCCCAGTATCACCAGCAAGCTGCAGACCCACCAGTGGCTGCTCAGCACTGGGACAGGCAGGGGCAGATGGGGCAGCCATGGGTTCACATGAACCTGGACAGGACACAGAGGCACAGAATGGGCTGGAAGGGACCTTAAATCCCACCCAGTGTCACCTGGAAGGGACACCTGCCACTGTCCCATTGCTCCCAGCCCCAGTGTCCAGCCTGGCCCTGGGCACTGCCAGGGATCCAGGGGCAGCCATAGCTGCTCTGGGCACCTGTGCCAGCCCTGCCCACCCTCCCAGGGAAGGATTTCTTCCCAATACCTCACCCCACCTTTTGCTGCATTTTCTGCTCCATCAATACCCCCCTCCCTCTTCCTCTCTGCCCACAAGGCTCTCAGCAGACTCAAAATCAGGCTGGAGGGTTTTATGTTGAACCAAATGCTTTCAAACTGTGTTAAAGCCCTGAATTATTAATAGAAAAGTTGTAATGTGGCAGCAGGGAGCCAAAGTGGCAGTTTAGGAGGGAAGTGTTGGTAAATCAGGAGCCAGAGTCTTAGTCATGGCTTCTCCATCGTGCCACAGCTTCTAACACGAGATAATGCTGCCAGCCTGGTGCATTAGTCACCAACAAATTCTGTTTGCAATTAGGCAGAACTCAACAGCCCTCCAGAAATCTCACTCCACTCTGGCATTCACTGCACTGCTATCTTACATCCCCCTGAAAAGAAAACTCTCCCATCTGCCAGCCCAACAACCATATGGGATCCTTGGAAAAGGAAGGAAATTAAAGTCCCAGTGGGAGCTCAGCTCCCAGCTCAGCTGTGGGGGGCTCAGGAGGATCAAATATTTGAGTTAAACACATCCTGTGCCCCAGGGCACTGCAGAGCTGCCTCTGCCAGCCACCAGCAGCTAAACCTGAGCTCTGAGGCTGAGGGTGACCTCACTGGGAGCTCAGAGCTGCAGGGAAGCTCAGGGGAACAGGAGGATGCTGTCCCTGCTGCCAGCCACTGCCACCTGCCCTGGGGACAGCCCTGGGAGCTGCCTTTGGGTGCCAGACTGGGAATTTGGTCCTCATTGCCCCAGCCAAGCCCTGCAGAGCCAGGAGGGACACCCAGGCAGGTGATGGGGGATCCTGCCCTGCCCCATGGAGGAAAACCAGTGCTCTGCCAGCAGCAAGCAGGGCACAGATCTGGGATGGCAGCACAGCTCCCCCAGGAGCTGGCACTGCCAGCTCTCCAAAGGGACAACAGGCTCCTGCCACTTTTTAAGCAGATTCTGGAAACGACCACAGCAGTTATTCCCTGCTGTAAAAAATTCATTCCTGGCTAAGGAATATCCCCCACATCACTTGATAGGAGGCCACTTCCAGGCTCAGATCCTAACAGGAAACAAAGGCAGTTTCTCTGAGCCTCATCAGCACCACAGGCTCAAACTCTCATTTTCTGGTGAGTGAATCTCCTCCCTGCAGCACGAGGAGCCAGCAGTGCCCACAGAGGGCACAGCAGTGGGACAAACAGGGGGGATTGCTTGGGCCTGAGAAGGTGATTTAGGGATAATGGATGAGTAAAGCCACTGCATAACAATTTTCTGCATTTTCTTGTTTCCCTGATTTCGTTTTGCCCATTTGGCCTCGTGCTGCTTTGCTCTGCAAACACCAGTTCCCAGAGCTGATCAGAGCACTCACTGCAAGCCCCACAGGCCACAGCACTGAAACAACCCAACCCAATCTCATTTACCAAAAGAAACACCGTGTTAGCTCTGTTCTTGCTTTTTTCATCGGTTTTTTTTCCCTTAAAACCACCAGAATTTGTAGTGACATTTTTGCCTCAGCAGCTGTAACCAGCAGAACTCTCCTCCTGCAGCCACAGAGCCCCCCCAGTGCAGCCCAGCTGGGAGCACACAACCCTCCCAGTTTACTGCCCAGCCTCAATTTCTCTCTCTGCCATGGAGCTGGGCATGCAGCCTTGGAGAACTCTTCCCAGTGATCAAATACACCAAAGATTAATATATTCCATTCATTTCTTTCTGGTTGGGTATTTTCCCATTTCTTATTCCCTGTGCTTTCCCAAATCTCCCTGTGCTGCACCCGCTCTGTGCTGCCCACCCAGCACTTCCAACCCAACCTCCTGCTGGAGCAGGGGCTGGAAGGGACCTTAATTCCCACCCAGGGCCAGCCCTGCCATGGCAGGGACACCTCCCACTGTCCCAGGTGCTCTAAACCTCATCCAGCCTGGCCTTGGGCACTGCAGGGATCCAGGGGCAGCCACAGCTGCTCTGGGCACCTGTGCCAGCCCTGCCCACCCTCACAGAGAAGGATTCCTTCCCAAAATCCCATCCATCCCTGCCCTCTGGCAGTGGGAAACCATTCCCACTGTCACCCCAACCCTGCCCCAAGTCCTTCTGCAGTTGTCCCTCTGAGCCCTCCCTGCAGCCTCCTCACTCCCAGCCTGGCTCCAGAGCAGAGGGGCTCCAGCCACATTTCATTGTGTGGCCAAAGAAGGGAACAAACTCCCCCAGCTCCTGGGGTACCCCAGGGGCTGCAGCAGAGCCCTGGGCACTGTCTGGAGCAGGGAGCCACTGACCTCCCTCCCCTGTCCCACTGCCCAGCTCAGCACAGCCAGAGGGGTTTTCCTCAGCCCCAGAGGTGACACAGCCTGCTTTTCTCTTCACAGCACTCCTGTTCTGCCATTGCTGGTGCACACAACAGCAGAAGATGGATCCCTGCTCCTTGTCCCAGCAGTTCCCTTCCCACTGCCCTGCAGGACCCCCCTCCCACTATGGGGCACCGTGCCAGGGTGTGGGGACAGCTCTGGTGCTGCTGACAATGTCCCAGCTTAGCACTGCCCTGCCACTGTGTCTGCACTGGGGATTGGGTTACCCCAGCCAGGGGAAAGCAGCTCCAGTAATTCAGGAGATTAGGCAGCACAGGGATCTCCTTTCAGACACACACACGGTGTCTCTGTGAGCCAGCAGCCCTGCTCCCCCCAGTCCTGGTGCAGGGAAATGGGACTGGGGTGGTCCCATCTGCACCCTGCTCACGTCCCCTGTGCCAGCCCAGCGCTGGCTCTGCAGCTCTGGATGCTCTCAGCACTCCCAGGGCTGGGTGCTCTGCCTGGAGCCACAAAAACACTCCCAAAAAACTCCCCAAACACTCAAAAGACTTTTACAAGGCAGAGTCTGGGCTGCATCCCTGGTTTTGAATGTGATCTCGCAGCAAAAGGAGGAACCAAAGAATGCCCTTGGCTGTTTCTGGGCTGTATTTCACCTGAGGTGACATTTACAGGGGCAGGAAGTCCCAGTGTGCCATCACTCTGCTCCCAGCAGCCTCACTGAAAGCTTTGGCTGGGCTCACTCTTGAGACTCTGCCCAAGGAAATTCGGATGCAGGCTGCACAGAGGGGCTGGGAGCTGAGCTGGACGTGGGGGCTGAGCAGGCTGGGCCAAGGAAACACCCCAGGACCCCAAAATCAAAGGGGGGAGGGCAGGCAGGGGAGGGGAAAGAGGGAAGGAGAGGCCTGGCCAGGATGGTGATGCTGAGCTCCAGAGAGCAGCTCAGCACACAGTGCCTGTGACTGCCCCAGGAAGGTCTGGGGAGCATCTCTGATTCCTGCATCCATCCCCCCACAGCCACTGGGATGGGTTTCAAATCCTGCTCCATCTGAAAGCAAAATTCCCATTAGCCAATATTTATCTGAGGCAGTTTCTTTGCAGGAGATGCAGCTATGCAGCCATCTCCACACTTTACAGGAATTAGGAAAGAAGTGCAGTGCAAGATCTCTTTTTTTTTATCCCAAGCCTTTCCACAAAGCTGCCTCTTAAGCATCATGTGCAGCTCAAGTTTAAGGTGCTTCTTTAGAACCCTTGCAAGGAAATCTGAATTAATTCAGCTTGTGAGAAGCACCCCTGGATGCTCCCAGAGCAGCACCCAAACAGAACCTCAGGGCTCCTCAAAGGCAGAAACATCTGAGGGGCAGCACTGGGAAAAGCTGTGGGTGGTGGGAGTCAGGCTGCAGGAGTGAGGAGCCTCTCAAGAGTGCACCTGTCCATCTGTCTGTCCACCTGCCACCTGTCTGTCCACCTGTCCACCTGTTTGTCCACCTGCAGCCACTCCCACACCCCCTGTGCCACCCAGAGGAGCACAGCCATGGCCAGGGCAAGGCAGGGATTCAGAGGCTCCCCCAAATCATTGCTGGGGAAGGACACAGGATGGGCTCCTGGCAGCAGGGGGGCTCTCAGCCTGACGAATTACCTTTGTCTGAATGGCAGAAAATACTTTGATACGTGACCACTGGGTCACACAGGGTCAGCCACAGGGCTGCAGACTTGTTTTATGAGAACATTTGGCTTCATTTTCCAGCTCAATTTGTGGCAAGTTTCAAGAGCTGACTGAAAAGTGAAGGAGCTGAAGCTTTGCACAGCTGCTGTGCCGAACTCCAGGGTCTGTGGAAAGCCCACACAGCAGGAAAACACATCCCACCTTTGCCTCCTGCCAGCCTGAGCAGCACACAGGGGCTGGGGCAGCAGGGTCCCACTGCTGGGGGCTCCTCCCACCCAAACAGCCCAGAACATCCCACCTCAAATGGAAACCTGTGCCCTCCCCACACCCCTGCTGCCCACAAGCATTGTTCTTTTCCACACACCTTAAAACACCTCATGGAAGGATGCAGATGCTCAGAAAATAAATCCTGGGTTATTTAAGCACAACAAGGGAAGGAATTCATAGAATCATTAAGGCTGGAAAAGACCTCCAAGATCATAAAGTTCAACTTCCTATACGAAATCAGTACATATATATGTATATATATACATCTATAGATAAACATTTAAAGATTACATGGCCATCAGCAGCTAAGCCTCAATATTTATCTGTGGAGTCTACTGAGTTTGCTGCCTGTGTTTTCCATGAGCCAGGTTTAAGGACATGTGCCAGAGCCCTGAATCACTCTGGTTTATGGAGCTTTCTCACCACAGGCATGATCCAGGACTCCCAAGCTAAAACTGCTCAAAAAGAAACAAACACACAGACACCCTCATAACAGTCTGCACCAAAAAAAAAAAAAAAATAAATAAGTCATCAGATAGTTTGAATGTGATGTCATCTGGAACCAGCCAAGCAGCAGACTGGGAATTTTAGGAGCTTTTCTCCAGTAAGAGGACTGGCAGATAGGCAGCTCTGCTCTGACCTGGCAGCAATCTCTGAGCACAAACCAACCCTGGCTGACACAGAAGATGCAAACCCTGAGCAGCCACACGGGGAGGTATCGAGGGGAGGGGAAATAATCCCCTGACCCTGCCTGGAAGGCAACACCTCAAGCAGCAAAAGCCTGTTTTGGGCAGCCAGGGCTGGGGACAGCCAGGGCTCCTCCTGCAGCAGCTGCAGCCACCCCACTGTGCTGGAACCACAGGCACTGGGTGTAAAACCCAGCCTAGCACCAAGCTGGGAACTGCTCTGCTCCTCTTCAACAGCAATTCAGATAAGGCTGTTCTGGAGCTGCTCTGTTACAAGATTTTACCTAATCCCCCAAAAATGCCATTTATTGTTTGGCAGCCCGAAGATCCGCCCCTCGGGGCTGGCCTTGGCCATCCCAACCCAGATTAGGGATCCCAGCCCAGCCCAGAGCAGAGTTTTGGGGTCTGGGCTGAGCTTTGGGTGGCTGCAGGATGGAGGGAGATGTTGCCCCCAGCCCCAGGGTGCAGCTGGGGCTCCCTGCAGTCACCCAGGGGTGCCCAGGGTCAATCCCCCAGGAAGGGCAACAGGGGACACAGCAGCAGGGAGGGTCCCCAGGGAGCCCCAGCCCTGCTCTGCTGGCCCCAACAGCCTCTCCCAGCTCCTGGCTTGCTCCAGAGCCCTGGTGGCTCCCAGCCAGGCGGCCACAATGCAGTGGAAGGAAGAAGAAACAGCTTTGTTTTGCCCAAAGCCTCTCAGTTAATCAAGTTCCTATTTCCTCACAGCTCCACATTCCCCACCCCAAATGCACCAGGCAGCTCCCAGCCATGGCAGAGCCCAGCACGGGGTTTGCTCCACAATTTCACGTGAACAGAGAACCAGAAAATGGAATTAAAGTGGGATAGAAATGTGTTTGCTATGGTGAGAAGCACTCAGGGCCCTTAGAGCCCAGAGTAAGATGGGAGCCTCTGGAGCAGCCCCATCCCTGCCAGCAGCATCCCCTGGGCACCAGCTCTCCACCCACACAGAATCCCAGAGTCATTCAGGCTGGAAATGACCTCCAGGAGCATCAAACCCAAGCTGTGCCCCATCCCCACCCTGTCCCCAGCCCAGAGCACTCAGTGCCACCTCCAGGAATTCCTTGGGCACCTCCAGGGATGGGGATCCAAACCTCCCTCCCAAAACCTGAGCACCTTTCCATGCAGGAATTCCCCCTCCCTGTTTTCATAGTGACACACAGCAAAACAAAACAGCAGTGCATTTTCCTGGCCTTTTTCCAAATCAAAGTGGGGCTGAATACCAGGGTGAGAACCCAGGCTCCTCAGGGACAGCAGCACTTGATTTATGAGCAAATTTCCTCAACAGAAATCCCAGGGATGCCATTTGAGAGGGACATTCCCAAGGTGGCTGCCGGGAAGGCAGGATGAGGGTGGGACCTGCTCCTCTGCACCTCTAATTGCCATTATCCTCCAGGAATATAAACAGGAGGCAGGGAGCAGAGAGCCAGGAGAGCTCAGCAGGAGCACAGGGACAGGACCTGCAGCTCAGGCAGGGTGAGGACTCGTGTCTGGCTCTGGGGGAGCACAGATGGGCAGGCACAGCACAGCCTGGGCTCTCCTGCAGCTCTGCCCAGCTCCCCAGCAGCATTTAAAGCTCTCTTTGCTCCACCTCACATGCTTTTGCTTTCATGTGTCCCAGCTGATAATTGCCAAAGTTACCTGTGTTTTTAAGAGACCATTTTAAAAAAACAATCCTGCCCTCTCCTGTTTGATCCATTGCCCCTGGATCCCTGGCAGTGCCCAAGGACAGGGCTGGGAGCAGCCTGGGGCAGTGGGAGGTGTCCCTGCCATGGGATGGAGGAGCCTGAAGGTCAGTCCAAACCCAAGCACTCTGTGGTTCCATGGTTCTGGGATGCTGCACTTGGATTTGGGATGGTCAGAGCAGAGCACAGCAATGGCAGGAAGGTGCAGTTTCATCCCAGCCCCACAGCCCTGGTGTGCTGTCCCCCTCCCCTGCCCCACAGCTTGGAGAAGTCCCTGACGCAGAACAGTCATATTTGAAATTTCTCTCATTTTCAGGCATGGAAAGAGAAATGTTCAATTTTAACTGGGATGCCTAATGAAGATTTATTTATGTGGGAATAAGCACTCTTCCTTGGAGTAACTGGGTTATTTTTTCATGACCACTAGACCTTAGATCTGCTCCTCATTTCTTTCCATACCCACAGAGGGCAAGAAATAGCCATAGTTGGTCAGTGAGAAAATGAAATTAAATGCAAATAGACATGTACTGACTAAATCTGAGTTTCCCAAGGTTATTATTTCCCTAAATGCCAAGTCCCTGGGGTGAAGGAGGGGCAGCACCAGCCTGGGTCAGGGCTGGCAGTGTGGGGGCTCAGCCCAGTGCCCTGAGGGTGAGGGTGGGCACCAGCACTGGGAACACTGGCAGGCCTGGAGGAATGGATGACCGGGAAGGTGTTAAACTGCTTTTATCTCCTTGGCTAGAACCACCCAGTGCCACCCCTGCCGTGGCAGGGACACCTCCCACTGTCCCAGGCTGCTCCAAACCCATCCAACCCGGCCTTGGGCACTGCCAGGGATCCAGGGGCAGCCACAGCTGCTCTGAGCCAGGGCCTGCCACCCCCACAGCTCCTCCCCAGTACCCCAATAACCCCCCCCTATCAGTCTGAAGCCATTCCCTCATCCTTCCCCTACCTCAGCTGAAGAACACTTCTCTGCTGGGAGCACAGGGCTTCATGCTTGGCTGTTCCCTAAGGAAGATGCTTTGTGCAGGGGCAGGATAAAGACACCCAACAGGACACACAGAGCAGCAGGACACACAGACCCAGCACTGCTCTGGACACAAATCCCTGCCCAGGATCCCTGCTGCAGTGACAGCTCCTGGCACAGGACAGCAGCCCTGCTGACTCACCCAGTACAACTCCTGCCCAGAGCAGTTTTTCCATAAAAATAAACCCAGCCCCAATAAATAAATGCATTCCCATCGTAAAAGCCCGACTGGTGGCTGGGAAGGAAGAGCCTGAGCCCTGCAGCAGAACAATTTCCCTCTGGGTTGGAGGCTCTGGGTTGTGCTCCAGGGATGCTCCAGCAGGTCAGAGGGAGCCCATTTCCCTGGGCAGGGGCACAGGGGGCCAAGCTGGAGGGACCCCAGCCCCAGCACAGCCCTGCTGCAGCAGGGGAGGAAGCGACACTCACTCACCAGGGGATTTGGGAACTGGCACAGCTCCTGGCAGAGCAGACCTGGGGGATACAGGAGCATTTAGCAGGGAGCCAAGGGCTTTTGTAAACAGAAGCTCAAACAAACATCTCTCATTTCACAGATGGTGCTCACAATTTACAGCTGGCACATTTAAAGGCCACCTTGGACTCATCGGTGCTCATGGACACAAGAAATGCCCCGGGCCTGCAGCCTCAATATTTGCACTCCAAGGAGCCTCCCTCTGCCACCCACAGGAGTTATTTCCACAGGAATATCAGCAGGACTCCTTAGCAGAAATGAAGAACATGAGAATGACCCAGCTCCTTTCCCTGCAGCTCCCCAGTTTGGGCATAGGCTCCAGCACTCCTGAACAGCTCCCAGCACCACAGCCCTGGTCCACAGCTAAAAATTACAGAAAATTGTGAAGAACATGAGAAAAAGCCCCAAAGTCCTGAAGCAGAGCTCGGGGATAGGTGTCACAGGAGCAGCAGAGGGTTTGGAAGGAGCACAAAGCCCAAGGCACCTGCAGAGGCTCCCCATGGCCACAGATCCCAACTGGTAATTCCAGGGCAGCCCCAGAACCCTGGCACAGCAGCAGCAGCTGCCCCAGCCCGGGCACAGTGCATGGCTCTGCAAAGCCCACATTTCTCAGCTGCCTGCACAAACAGAAGTGTCTTTATGGGGAATGATTTGGGCAGCCCTGCAGGGCAGCAGGACACTGGCACCATTCAGACACCCTGCCCCAGCCCAGCCTGCAGGGGCAGGGCTGGGCACAGACAGACCTGCTGGCAGCCCTCCTCACCCTCCTCATCCTCACCACTGCAAACCCAGTCCCACCAGGGGCAGAACCCCACAGAGCTCTCAACACCACAGGCACAGCCCCTGCTCCTGGGCAAGCACAGGGAGTGACATCCACTCCCCACAGAATGAAATCAGGGTAGATGCTTCATTTCTCATTGAAAGATTGGATCAAAGATATTTAATTAGAATATTTACCCTGTGGTATCAGCCCCTCAGGATCCATATTCCAGCCTTTAGCTCAACACAGACCAAAGCCCCATATGTTCCTGCATGTGCAGAAATTATTTCCTAATCACTGGACTTGTGGAGAAGCAGCAAATGGCACCAGCACTGTCAGAGCCACGAGCTGCCCGTGCTGCCCTGCTCAGCCCTGCTCCACTCACAGAACTCAGGGCTCTGTAACTGGCACAAGCACCTGGTCCAGTGCCAGCCCTCTCACCTCATCCCTCGGGAACAGCACGGTGCCTCTGCTCCCCAGAGCCTCCCACAGCTTCAGCTGAGTTATTCTGATTTATTCTGAGTTATTCTGCTGGATTCCTTTGTAACTTCTGCTAAAAAATAAACCTTTAGGAAGAGGCAACTCTTGGAATATGAAAAACTGTGAATTTGGCAACCAGTCCTTGTAAGGTCCCAGCAAGACCCAGGCTCACAAACCTCATTCTGTGATAAGACAGAGCATTTTGTTCCCCCTTGAAGGATAAACTAAAGCCATCCTGTTGAGGGAATGGGATTCTGACTCCAGAGCTTCAACCAGGCACGAGAGAGAGAAGCATTTTCACCCTGTCTGCACCACATGTAAAGCACAGCCATGGTCTGGAGGTGTCCTACCTTTGGGTGGTCTGTGGTGCCCCCAGAGCTCTCCCTGTGTGGGATGATCCCAGGGAGCAGGCACGGCACAGGAGAGGCTGTGGGGCTGCTGCAGCTCAGCGTTTGTGGCAGGAGGAGGATGGTGGAAGCAGAGCAGATGGTGAAGCTGGATGAAGCCTGTGGCTGTTCCACACTTACCTTCCTGTAGGAGCCAGGCAGGGCCTGGAGCCATCCTGAATGCTGGAGTGAGAGCTGCACCCCAAACCCCAAACCCCAAACCCCAAACCCCAAACCCAACCCAGCCGAGGCAACAGCGTCACCAGGACCACAGCACCTGTCCCAGCACTGGCCATGCTGAGTCCCCACTGGCACCCAGCCACCCCAGGGCATGGGCTGCCTCAGATGAGTGGGGACTGGGAGCGTGTGGGGCCGTGGGAGGGCTGGGAAGGACAGTGAGGATGGTGTCCCTGCACTGGGAGATCCCTGCAGCTGGGAGGGGAGCAGTGTTCCACTCTGGGGAGGAACCAGGGAATGGGGGAGGCTTCACCTGCTGGGGATGGGGGTGTGTTGGATTGATGTGGCCAGAAATGTGGATTCTGTCACCATCTGTTAAACCAGGTGGGGCAGTGACCCTGATCTCCTGGCACATATTATCTGCTAATGGGCCATCTTTAAACCA
>JAOTQP010000680.1:325157-355279 GCA_026413545.1 Cichladusa arquata
CCTAGTAAAGAACTGTTATTCCTAATTCCCATATCTTTGCCTGAGAGCCCCTTAATTTCAAAATTATAATAATAATTAGGAGGGAGGGGGTTTACATTCTGCATTTCAAATAGAAGCTCCTGCCTTTATTGGCAGACACCTGTCCTTCAAACCAGGACAGGGGGAGACTTCACCTGCTGGGGAATGGGGGAGGCTTTTCCTCCTGGGGAATGGGCTTCACCTCCTGGAGATCTGAGCAGATCTGCACGTGGCAGGGCTGGGAGCTGCTGTGGGAAAAGCTGCAGGCTGGCAGGAAGGAAATTCCCCCAGCGCAGCCACCGCCGCCAGCTCAGGGACTTCAGAAATAACCCAGCATCCCCAGGGAGGCACTGCTAAGGTCACTGCTTTTCCCCTTGAACTTTCCAGATGAAGGAAGCAATAGCAGAAGCAACAGCATAGATTTGGCCGGAGATCAACTGTACTGACAACAGTCACAGGATTGAACTCAGAAGAAAAGTCCTTTGTGTGTGCTGGAGTTATCACCAGATGGGCTGGGCAGCACTGGGGAGTTCTGCTCAGAAATACTCCACATGGGCAAAACCATCAGAGTGGGACTGATGGCAGATGTAACCCACAGTAACTTAGACTGAGTTAAAAACAGAGGGCAAATGTTTGGTGCCCATTAAAAATTAAAATGGTCAATGGTATTCTTCAGCAAACTGCTGAGGTTGGGAATAAGAAACTAGTCTGATTAAAGATTAAGGATGGAGAGTCTATAAAACACTAATTACCATTGTACTTACAGGGAATTTGGCCTGTTGGGCTTAATTACTTCTAGTTCAAGATCACTGGAGTTCAGGCTGGGCTGGGGAGCGCTGGTGGAGTTGAGGAAGCTGTTTACATTTGAAGAGATGACAGATTCCAGGCTGGAGTTGATGATGCTGTTCCTGTTCTCCTCTGAAAAAACACCAAAACCCAGGAATCATCAGCTGCCACTGCAGACAAAGTGAAGAGCAAATGGCTGTGAAGGCATCAGGAGCTCCCAGGAAACCCTGAGCCAGTGCAAACAGGGACATCTCCCCAGAGCTCAGTTACTTACAGACACATTCTACATCAAACCACAAGAAACACCAGGCACTCCTTGGCTCTTTTGGCTTTAAGATGCAGATTTAAATAAGCACCACTTTTAGTAGGAAAATACACATTTTCTTAAGGTATTAATATTTTACATTCCCGAAGGTGTCCAAAATGCCACAACCTGAAAGAAACTGAAATGTAAGCTACGTGCAGGAATGGATTTGTGTGACTGAAATCAGCCCCCAGGGATGGTGACAGAGCAGGACAGCACCTTAGAGACAGGGCAGATCACCCAGGTCAAGCTGCTTGAGCCTCAGATTTGACACCAACTCCTGCTTCTCTCTCCTGCTCAGCTCTGAAGGGGAAGAGGATGGTCCCTGCTCCATTCTGGCTCAGATCCTCCAAAATGCAGAGCAGCAGGGAGCAGGTTTTGCCTTTGGCTCTGATGTGGAATGGGATGTGCTGGGCAAGTCCCAGTGCTGGGGGAGAGCTGCCACTGCTCTGCTGCCAGCCAGGGCTCCCCAGAGATTCCCCTCTGCCTCCATCACATCTTTGAGAGGTGTCCCCATGGTTTGTGCCACTTCAGCAGGGAGCACCGACAACACTGTGCATCTCAAAGAGCCACCACGCCCTCCTCAGCTCTGTGCAGGGTCACTGAAAATCCCATTAACTCGTTTCCATTGATGCCTTTGCCACTGCAGCAGAAATTGCAGTTGTGAGAAGCAATTAGCAGCACTGATGGCACGAGAGCAGCCCTGGGCAGAGAGTGGCTGTTTCTGGGATGCTGCTTTCCTGAAAGAGGCACCAGCTGGAAAACATGGAGTCCTGCTTCCAGGATACTTCCTTCCAAAACTATTTTTCCAGTGCACAATAACATGGTCAAACTACAACCCAAAAGCCTGTAGTGATAAGGAATCCTTGCTCTCAACCCCGTTAAATTCCAGCTTTTTTTGAGTGAGGAGAATGTGCAATATTAATTTGTATTCTGTGCACATACAAAGGAGGGTATAAAAGAGTGCAAGAGGAACTCCTGGGTTGTGTGAAAGGTTAATCCTGAGCACACAGCAGAAAGGAACTGCCTGGGGCAGCTCTGCCACCACTGCAAAGGGAAATGCCACATCAGCCTGGGGATGCCCAGGGCAGCCCAAGGCTCCTCATCCTGCCCCTTCTCTGAGCTGCTGCATCTCCAGGCACCTGGACAGAACCAGCAGGACAGGGCAGCAGGACAGGGCTTGCTTTAGCTCAGGTTGAGCTTATCCTCCAGAGATGAGCCAAGGGTGATGCTGATACACGTCAATGTGCTCCTGAAACTGGATTTCATTAATCTCCATCTGCAGGGAGCCACAGGCATTTCTCTGTCCCCAGCTCTGCAAAAGGGCTCAGAGGGCACCAGCACCTTGGGATGAAACAGATGACCCATGCAGAAGAGGAGAAGGTGAAGAAAAGCAGAGCACTGACCTCCAGAAATACTGACAGGCAGATGTGATAGCCAGCAAATGAAAAATGAAAGAAATTAAGCTGTCCAAGGATCTAAAAACCCCAAATCCCTCTGTTTTTGAGTAGGTTCTAGGCAGCCCATGAGAGGCCACCTGTGCACAGCTGGCCAAGTCCAGGACTGCCTGTGCAGAGCCTGGCCAGCCCCAAGGAGTGACCTGAGCCCCTGGAGTGTGGACTGACTCCAGTTGATTATTTGCAAACATCTCCTGCCCAAGGCTGGGAATAAGCTCCATAAGCTTGGCAGCTCAGAGTGGATTGTCCCTCTAATCTCCAGAGCAGGCACATGCCAAGAGTGAGCTGGGAGTCCCCAGCAGCCACAGAACTGCAAGAGCCTCAGCTCTAGGGGAAGGAGATCAATGGCAGAACCTGAAACTCCTGCTTTATTTTATTTCTTCCTTTTAAAAAGCTGAAGCTATACTTTGCTTCATGTTTTTGAAAGCCCACGTGAAGGATTCTTTGCTGGAAGGTTTAATTTGGTTTCACAGCTACAAGAGCAGAGCTGCCCATCAGCTCAAGAGCATTTCCAGCACACAAAGAAAAGCAGAGCATTCACCCTTTACCCAAACTTACCCAAATTCAGGCAGGCAGAGCCTCAGCAGAGCCTTTTCTGCAGGAACACCGTGCTGGAGCAGGGCTCTGCCTGGGAACTCATCCAGGGCACTTTGGTGACAGTGACCCCAGGGGCCAGAGAGGGGATGACAAAAGAACTGATAAGGAACAAAAACGGTGTTTGCTGTGTCGGTGACACTTGTGTCACAAGAGCTACTCCCTGGGTCAGATGTGGATAAGAATGTAAATGTTTAACAACAAAATAATCACTGTAATCACAGATTAATCACAATTATTTAATCTGCTCCCTGGGTGTTGAACATGATAATTTTTGACTTAGACACAGCTGGGTATGATGAATGCCATGAAAATGTTAGAAAGACATTGGACTTCAATGAGCAGATTTCAAGTGATGGAAAATCCACTGTCCCACTTCACTTCTTTTTATGTCAAACTGCTCCCACTCTTAAAAAATGTGCACCCTGCTCCTATTTAGAACGTTTCTAGCTTCAATTTCAACTTTTGATTTCTGTGGTGCTGAGCTGCTGCCTAAGCCCTTGTGCTTCACCCTGACTCAAGAGCCTTGGTCTGACTCCAGACCAGTAAAAAAAGGAAAGGAAGAAGAAAAGAAGGAAGGAAACCTCACATATTTCTCGTGATGTGGAGCAGGGAAGGCAAATAAAACAGCAGTGGCTTCCCAAAGACACAGGAGGTTACAGACTGTCATGAGGAAAAACAAGAAAATGTTGCTTCACATGGGAATGAATAAAAGCAGAAATAAAGAAGTGAGCTCAGTTCCTCTCCCAGGATGGCACACAGAGGGTCCAGCAGCCTGGGGAGCCTGGAGGCTGACAAGCCCCTGCTTAGTTAGCAGCAAATTAATGACTGGGGCTGGAAGTTTTCAAAAGCAGCGTTTGATATTTGAGGCCTCAGCGAGAGCGGTCCCCCAGCGTTTGCAGAGCTCTGGGGCACCACTGCTTCCTCAAACCCTTCCCAAAGGAGACTGCCTGCTCATTAACAGCAACTCAATCAGACAAACCCACGTGTTTTGAGAGCCAGCACAGTGCACAGACCACTCTGTGCTCCCTGGGGAGCTGCTGCCCCCAGCCCTGCCCTGCCCTGCTCCACTTGTGCCTGTCCTGCTCACCAGGAGACTCTGCTGCGTTTTTCCCAAACTGGGAGAGCTCCCAGTGTGCAGCTGCCTGGCTCCAGCAGCACAAGGGCAGGAGGAAGCAGAGAGCTGGGAATGGGGTTCACTCTGTAACATGAAACAACAGCCTGAGCAGACACATTTCTGCCACCCCACCAGCAGGGCTGGGGCCTTGGCTCTTTCACCCAAATATCTGGAGCATCAATTAGTGACAGAAATGGAAAGATGAGCTCCAGCATTTTTAAACTGCCATGGTACATAATCCTCAGGAAAATGCCGAACCTCCTGGACGAGTTTTCCTGTCTGTAAAAGGCAAAGTGCCCCAGGGCATCCCTAAAGGACGCCGGTGGCCACCCTTGCCACAGGTGTGGCACCCGCAGCTGATGGCAGCGATGACGGGCCAGCAACATGAGAAGGGGCCAGGCAGGGGAGGGGACAGCAACACTTTATCCGTGCTAGGGCAGCCTCATGTGCAGGGGCAGCCTCATGTGGAGCCCTGGTTAAGGGCCTGGATGCCAGGAGAGATTCCACTCCCCACCAAGGCGACAGCAGAGGAAACAGAAGCCTGACCCTGTTATGGAATCATCCCTTCCCCTGGCAGCAGGAGAACTGCAGGGGAATGGCCAAGGGGAATGGCAGGGGAATGGCAGGGGAATGGAATGGGAATGGGCAGGGGAATGGGCAGGGGAATGGCAGGGGAATGGGCAGGGGAATGGCAGGGGAATGGAATGGGAATGGGCAGGGGAATGGGCAGGGGAATGGCCAAGGGGAATGGCAGGGGAATGGGCAGGGGAATGGGCAGGGGAATGGCAGGGGAATGGAATGGGAATGGAATGGGAATGGGCAGGGGAATGGGCAGGGGAATGGGCAGGGGAATGGAAGGGGTATGACCAGGGCAGTGCCAGGGCAGTGTCAGGGCAGTGTCAGGGCAGTGCCAGGACGATGCCAAGGGAGTTCCAGGGCAGTTCTAGGGCAGTGCCAGGGCAGTGTCAGGACAATGCCAGGACGATGCCAAGGCAGTTCCAGGGCAGTGCCAGCCCCAGGGCAGTGCCAGGGCAGTTCCAGGGCAGCCCCAGGGCAGTTCCAGGGCAGCCCCAGGGCAGTGTCAGGGCAGCTCCAGGACAGTGTCAGGACAATGCCAGGACGATGCCAGGGCAGTGTCAGGGCAGCACCAGGGCAGCTCCAGGGCAGTGCCAGCCCCAGGGGTACCCTGCACCCGCAGGGCAGTTCCAGGGCAGCCCCAGGGCAGCCCCAGGGCAGTGTCAGGGCAGCTCCAGGGCAGTGTCAGGACAATGCCAGGACGATGCCAGGGCAGTGTCAGGGCAGCTCCAGGGCAGTGCCAGCCCCTGGGGTACCCTGCACCCGCAGGGCAGTTCCAGGACAGCCCCAGGGCAGTGCCAGGGCAGCACCAGGGCAGCTCCAGGGCAGTGTCAGGGCAGTTCTAGGGCAGTTCCAGGGCAGCTCCAGGGCAGCACCAGGGCAGTGTCAGGGCAGCTCCAGGGCAGCACCAGGGCAGTGCCAGCCCCAGGGCAGCTCCAGGGCAGTGCCAGGGCAGCACCAGGGCAGTGCCAGCCCCAGGGCAGCTCCAGGGCAGTGCCAGCCCCAGGGCAGCTCCAGGGCAGTTCTAGGGCAGCTCCAGGGCAGCCCCAGGGCAGCTCCAGGGCAGTGCCAGCCCCAGGGCAGCACCAGGGCAGCACCAGCCCCGGGCCCCGCGCCCCAGGCACTCACTCTCTCCAGGCTGGCCCGTGTGGAACAGCGTCAGCGGGCGCTCGCTGCACGAGGGCGGCTTCGACTCCGAGCTCTTCTTGCGCGAGAGCAGCAGCTGCGCGCCGGCCGGGGCCTCGGGCACCGAGTTAAAGATCTGTTAAAACAATAAACGAGCTGTTCCCTGGCATCACCCTGCAGCAGGACAGCTGCCCACCTGCCTGCCCTGCAGCACAGCCCTGAGGAACAGGGGCTCTGCAGGGCAGCGCTTTGGGGACGGATTCCTCAATTCCACATTCCCACTCTGTCTGAAGCTGTGAAGAACCCTGACACTGGCACTCTCCTGGCTTTTTGGGGTGCAGGTGATGATGAGCAGCCCAGCCAGGGTCCCCCCTGTGCCCCCACCCTCCCACGGCTGCAGACCAGCTTGGGAAAGTCTTTGCGACTTCCAGCCACAGCTGTCTGAAAACTGAGTAATCACATTTTTCTCAAGGGGATGAAATTTTAAAACTGCACAAAAACCCAAAGAGCAGCAGCCTTGCTGGTTGCTGATACTGGGTTATGTATTGCTCCTTTTCTGGACCCCAGGCTCAGAAAAGGGCAGTGACCCCTCCAGACCAGCTCTCTCAAAGCCTCTCTCCATTGCTGGAGTCCACTGAATCCATTCCTCAGTGGCTTTCCTGCCCTGCCTGCCCCAGACAGACAACTGGCATGCCAGGCTTTCCCAACAGGAAAACACACGTTGGCACAGCTCTCTGCTCAAGACACAACTGGATGTGGACTCAGAGCCATGATGCCACCTCAGCCAGGCCAAGCTGGTTTCTACTTCTGCCTTTGCTGCCCAAATGCACAAATCTGTTACTCCCTTCCAAACAAAACCAGACTAACAAAAGATCATAATCAGGGAAATTTAAAAGATCATAATCAGGGCATTTAGAAGAAAATGGTATTTTTTAGCACATGCAGCCAGGGAGGGACAGCCAGGACCTCATCCCCACAGAGCCACCACTGCTCCACTGAGAGAGCACAACATCCACCAAACAAACACAAATGCAGCAGGACTCAGAGCAGCACTGTGGGTAAAGCCAGCACTTGGATAAACCTGGATTTAGTCAGCAAAGCAGGAGCCAGCTGAGGTGTGCATCTCACAGGTTTGCTTTAGCATTCATCCCCCTTGAAACCAAGGACAAAGTCCCACTGAACAGTGGGAAGGGGGGAAAGGGAATTTCTGTGATGGAGGCACGGCCATGCTGACTCACTCTGGGATGACCACAAGCAAGGCTGCCTGGAGCAGCACTGCTTACACAGCTACAGCCCAAAACTCAGTGCCAGCTGCCCCTCCCTGGCACAGCCCCACGTGGGGCCACCAGCCATGGGCAGAGAGGGGGCTGCCTGGGCAAAGAGACACCAATTCCTTTCCATAAACTACTGACATGAAAGAGGCAAGGGAAGCCATTACCTTCTCGTGGTTCTCTATTAAAATTTCAATCACAATGTTCTGGAATTTGATGTCCATAATGGCAGCGACTGTTTCCTCCTGAGGCCGGAGCAGCGTCGGCCCAAACACCACACCCAGATTAGCAACAGTCATCAGGTTCTGCTTGTGATTATCTGCAACTCTGGGAAAAAAGGAGAAAGAGAATGAAGTAGGTGATGGAACTAATCCACAGGGAACCCCCTCCCTGCCTCCTGGCTGGCACAAGGCTTACAACCCTGTTTACATTTTTCACGCTCCTGGTGAGCTCCTTGAAGGCTCAGCCATGTGGAAAAGTACAAATTTAACTGTTGTGCTCCTGGAGACCTTTCAGCCCCCATGAATTGACTAATCCCATAAAACCTCAACCCCACACCAGCCTCATGCTGCAAACCACTCCCAGGAAAACATCTTGAATCATTAATGCTCAAAACCCTTCTGAAAACAAATTGTTGGACCTCTGACACACACTGCTCTCCAGCTCAATGAGTGACCTCATCTGTTCCAAAGGCCAACTCCTTCCCAGCCATTCCAGCAGCAGAGGTCAGTCCCCTCTGGCCCAGCCAGGCTGGCTGGGAGGCCAAGATGGGGCTCTGCCCCCAAATCCCCTGCCCCACGTGTTCCCATCACACAGGGACGCCCAAGCCTTCCTCCTCACCTCCTCCATCTCTTTTAGCTCACAAGAGGGCACAGACCAGCTCAGCAAAGTGAAGCAGCTCACACTGAGGATGTGGCACCCTGGTTATGGTGTTTGAGGGGTTTCCCTGAGCAGCTCCAGCTGGCACCTGCTCTGAGAGGTCCCAGCAGCCCCAATGGGACACGTGCCTCACCCCGAGGGGACACAGCAACAGGGACACAGGCTGCACCCCTTGGCCAGGCTGGGCTGCAGGTGCTCAGCTGGACAGAGCTCACCAGGTGCCCCTGTGACCATGTGCTGAGTCACAGAGACACTGCTGAGTCACAGGGGACAGGTGTGTGCCATGACCTGCACACTGCTGAGTCACAGAGACACTGCTGAGTCACAGGGGGACAGGTGTGTGCCATAACCTGCACACTGCTGAGTCACACAGGGACAGGTGTGCCAGGACCTGCACACTGCTGAGTCACAGAGACACTGCTGAGTCACACAGGGACAGGTGTGTGTCATATCCTGCACACTGCTGAGTCACAGGGTGACAGGTGTGTGCCATGACCTGCACACTGCTGAGTCACACAGGGACAGGTGTGCCATAACCTGCACACTGCTGAGTCACAGAGACACTGCTGAGTCACACAGGGACAGGTGTGTGCCATGACCTGCACACTGCTGAGTCACAGAGACACTGCTGAGTCACACAGGGACAGGTGTGCCAGGACCTGCACACTGCTGAGTCACTGCTGTGTCACAGACACACGTGTGCCAGCACCTGCAGTGCAGCCCTGTCTCCAGGAGTGTTTCTTGTGGTTTGCTCCTGACCTCTTCACCAGGAACTGTGCTGGCCTCGGGCTGTGTGCTCACACAGCTGCAGCCTGAGGGGGTTCAGTGTCTTTTCCTTCACTTTCTCTCCCGTTTCCAGTGAGGCTCAGACTCACCTGCTGGACTGACCCTAGAATTTACTGCTGTGAGTTTCTACCATTGATCTTGGGGGTCAAGACATTCATGTGCAAGCTCAGCATATTTCAGCACGCTGGAACCCAGGCTGCCTAAAAAGAAAAGATGCTTTCCTTCCTTTCCCATCCAAATCTCACCTGAACCAGCAAAGAACTCACCCCTACATACATCTCCTGAGGCAGCAGGCAGGGGCCTCATCACAAGGGGGGCTCAGGGCTGCTGGTTTAGCCCCCCAACAGCAACACCAGCCCTACTCACTGCCTGGGCAAGAATCCTCGTGCTGGTGCACATTTCACCCCTGGGGAACAGGCAGAGCTGTCCCCTCCAAGCTCAGAGTGGGGAGGTCCTGGCCAAAGCCCTGGGGAGCTGACAGGACCTCCCTCCTACCCATAACTCCCCCCACTGCCAGGAAGCTCTGAATATTTGATCACAGCCTGCTGGAAGTCTCCAGTGTCAGTAAATGGCTGGGGCACATGGAGAGGGCTCTGCCACAGAGATGACAGTGTGCTGCTCACACTGCCACCCAGCCAGGCTGGCATCCCACCCCTGGCTGGCACAGAGCCTCTCCCATCCTCATCCTCATCCTCAGCACAGCCAAGAGCTCACCAAGCTGCTCATGGCCATGCCAGCCAAGCTGGGAGGGGAAAGCAACTCTCCTCATGGAGCAGCAAGAAAGGCAGAACAGGTCCAGTAAGAAACAATAAATACTAAATAATCCTTATATGGGGATTCAAACCCACATCACTCCCAATTCCCAATGACATCTTTGCATTGCAAAATTGCATTTCAGACACACATTCACGTGCTCCTAATTGGGTATGGAAAAAACACAGCTGCAGTCCAAATGGTTTCCAAAAGCACTAATAAAATAATAATTTTAATGATCTTCTGTGGTTAGTGAAACAATGTTCATTTATAAAAAACAACCAAATTGATCTAAGTCGCACAAAATGAGGTGCCCCCATTTCTCATTACCGTTACCATGCCCTGCATCACTCTAATAAATTGCACTGTCACCAGCTCATTACAGGGAGGCAGCTGAGCGTGGTCCTGCTAATTATTTCAGACTATTAATGGCTTCCCAGGCAGGACATGGCCCCACAGCAGCAGCCACAGGCACTGCCCACTCACCCAGGGTGCTGCCCTCACCTCCACCACCAAACCCCTCCCCAGAGGACTTGACTTTACCTCTGGAAGCTGTTCTGTGGCTGTGAAAACTGGCTCCCTTCTGGAATAAACCTGGCTCCTTCTGGAATAAACCATGAACTCCTGCTCTGCACCCCAGGTACTTTTCCAGCAATAGCCATCCCTGTACTGGGTCACCACAGCCGTGCTCCAAAACATGATTCACCTTTCACATCCTTCAAATTCCCCATCCATTACCCACAGGATAATTTACTCTAAATTATACCCCTTCATCATCCTTTGTACTAGGAAAGAACGCCACAGTTTCTAAAGATGGATGTTCTCAGCCCAAAGTGGGGCTTAATGCTGGGGCTCTTCAGCAGGGACTGTCAGTGCCATTCCCCAGCTGCTCTGCAGAAGTTTTCCAAGCACCCACTGCATTTCCCTTTTAACCTGCTGCTTCCTTCTGGCCCTTGATGCACTGAGAGAACTGCACTGAGCAATTCTCTGAGAGAATCATTCATTTCTATGGGTCCTTTTTCTGCTCCCCACTTCACAGGAGCCACTTCCAGCACAGGAGAAAGCAACAGCTAAAGGAGGAATGTGCAGCAAAAACTAAAGGAGGAATGTGCAGCAAAAACTAAAGGAGGAATGTGCAGCACCTCCTCACTTCCCTCCTGCTCTGGGCTCACAGTGGCTGTCACTCCCCAGGGTGTCCCTGGACACTGCTCACTTCTCACTCCCTTCCAGCAAAACAAAGGAGAACCACAGTAAATCCATGTTGGGTGTTAAATTAGATTATGCCCATGTTGCCTGGATACTGTATAATCACTGCCATGACCAAACAGAGTTTAATAGGGGTAATTGGCAGCCAAGGTTCAGTGCAGGGGAAGCAGGGAACAGTAAATATTCCAGTGTGGTCAGAGCTCCAGTGGGTGCCACAGGGGCTCCTGGCTCTGCTCCCACACAACTGCTGCCTCCCATGTCTGGAACTACTTCCTGCATGTATTTTATGTATGTATTTATATATATGTGTGTAAACTGCTGTGTATTTTATATATAAACATGGTTTTTATACATAGAATGCATGGATCTGAATCTCAGCCAAAAGTGCCATTATTAGTTGAAATATCTTCCCTGATTCAGAACAAAATGCCTGAGCAAACAACCATTGGAAAGGAACAAAAGGAAAGTCTGGAGTGTTTCTATTTCCATGCCTGGGACAAACCTCTGCAATCAAAGTGCTTGTTGTGGCTGGCCTAGCAAGTCCTCATAGGATGGAAAATAAAGCAGCTCATTCCTCTTGTACAGGTAAAAATCCATCCCCTGTCTGCCAGCACCAGCAGAGCTTCTGTTAAATGTGAAAAGCCACATAGAGGCCAGCAAACCCCAAAATTATTTAGGCTGCTCTGGGTAGTTGGATAGAAATTAAACACCTTTGACTCTGGACACAGAGGGAAGGAAAAAGCAGAGGGAGTGGAGGCAGCACATTGGGTGGAGAGGCACCAGTGGCACCAGAGCCACCAGCCTTGTTCCCACAAACAATCATGGAATCACTCAGGTGGGAAAAGCCCTCCCAGATCAGCAAGCCCAGCTGTTCCCCCAGCACTGCCAAGGCCACCACCAAGCCATGGTGCCACATCTGCACAGTTTTAAATCCCTCCAGCAATGGTGACTCCATTGTCCAGCCTGTGACCCTTTCAAGGGAGGAATTTTCCCTAATTCCAACCTGAACCTCCCCTACTGCAACTTGAGGACATTTCCTCTCATCCTGTCACTTGTTACCCAGGAACAGAGGCTGATTCCCACTCATCTGCCCACAACCTCCTGTCAGGGAGCTGTGCAGAGCCAGAAATTCCCCCTGAGCCTCCTTTTGCCCAGGCTGAGCCCCTTTCCAGCTGCTCCTCATCAGCCCTGTGCTCCAGAAACGCCCCTGGGGCAGCACAGCCCCTGCCTGGGAACGGCCAGACAGACAGACAGACAGACAGGGCAGCCTGAGCACACACAGCTGGGGGCATCGATCAGACACAACCTAAGGAGCTCTGGGAAATGCTCCTGGGTGCATTTAACTCACCCCTGCACATTACTGAGTTTAACTGGGCTGTGGCTGATGAGGGCAGGGGTGGAGAGGGAAGAGGGGCTGGGCTGGCCCCCACTCAGCCTCCCCCCTCTCCAAGGGGCTGTGTCCCCAGGGAGGGTGGCCCTGCAGCTCCCTGGGGTGACTCACCTCCCACCCCAAGCCACGGTGGGTGTCCCAGCCCCGGGAATGTGCCTGGTGGCTGGGAAGGCAGCAGGTGTTTATTGCAGGAATGTTGTCACTGGCACCCAGCACAGAGCTGGTGAAACCAGTGATGCAATTCCAGCTGCAGCAGCACCCACTGGTGTCCCAGGCAGCTAAATCAGTCAATCACACATTCCTAAATGGTTCCTAAAAGGCACATGGGCGTGGCAGGGGGTGGCAGGGACACTGCTGGCAGATGGAGAGGCAGGGAGCACAACCAGCTCAGCTTCACCTGGTGCTCAAAAGGATGTGGCACCTGGGGACACGGGCCAGTGGTGGCCTTGGCAGTGCTGGGGCAATGACAGAGATGATGATCTTAGCGGGTTTTTCCAACTCTGAGGATTCCATGACTCCCAAACTGGAGCACACAGGCACAGGGATGCCACCATCCCCTCACCCTGCCTCTCCTCGAGGCTCTGCACGGGCCTGTGCTCCTCAGGCTGCTCTGGATGCTCTGCAAGGGCCAGAGGGGCAAACTGGGCTCACCCAGCCACACTGGGAACACTGGGAATATGGACAAAGCCCAGGCTCAGCTCCACAGCTTCCCGCTGCTCCAGAGAGGAGAGCCAAGCCTGAGGAATGCACAGGGAGGCCAGAGGACCCAGGAGGAGGACAGGTCACCAGGGAAAATGGACAAAACCTCCCTGTGAAGACGAGGGGAAACTTGCTGAGTGCAAAACCCTTGCTGCTCTCGGGTTCCCTGCTCAGCTGGGACCAAACCTGTGCCTGCACTGATGCCAGGCTCTGACCTGCTCCAACAGGACTGGCTTTCTCTCCCGGCTGGATCTGGCCACAGCTGGATGCCTGGGTTCACTCCCAGGGAGAAAAAGGGGCTCATGTTGCCCTGAGAAGCCACTGAGGCCAAAAGTGAGGCTCAGGATCAGCCAGCCAGATCAGTGGCATACCAAACGTGCTGTGGCTTGCAGGGAGACACGCAGGGAGCTCAGGCTGCTCCAGCTCAGCCTTCCCACCCTCTGTGGCTTTGAGGGGGATCTCAGAGCCCTCCCAGCCCTGCTCACAACCCTCACCCAGGGCTGAGTGGCACCAGGCTGGCACATTCCCTGTGCCCAGCACACAGCACTGCAGGTCTGCACTGGCAGCCTGGTGAAAGCCACAGCAGGGCCAGGGCTGATGTCAAATGTCACCATGGTTTGCACCTGCACAAACACAGCCAGCAAAGGGGCCTCATGCTCAAACACCCCCGGGGACAGGGCTGGAACAGGGCCTGCCATGTTGCATCTTTTTAATTATAAAGAAATGGGGAGTTGTGGAGACCCAGAAAGGTGTTCCCAGTTAGGGAACATGAGAGGCCTCTCTCACTGCCTTCTCTTGATCCTCCTGTTCTGTTCCCTGGTCAGCCCCTCTCCCTGTCCCTCGGTCTCTGGTCACTCCCACCCTGATTCCCTGTTGGCCCTTTGCCCTAAGCCCACCCTTGTGCCAACCCCTTGTCCCCTGGTAATTGGTCCCTGATGCTCTCCCTGCCCTGCTCATCCCATGTCCCATCTATTTAACCTGGACCCTCACCAAGTACTTGGCCTTTGCTCCCTGAACTCTGATGATGCACACACGTGGCTGAAATAAACATCTCTGTGAAACCCCTGCAAAGGCCCTTCCTGCTCCTGTGCTTGCTTTCACCCCAAACACCACCAGATGCAACAGTGCCATGGCTGCAACTGTGCCAGTGCCACCCCAGTGCCACCCCAGCAAAGCCCTGCTGCACAGGCAGCTTCTCTCCAAAACCCCACTGGTGCTGTCACCCTGCAATAACAAACCCCCACGGGCAGCAGGGCAAGGAGAGCCTGGCACAGCAGCTCTGGGTGAACAAGGAATCCTTTGAAAGTTCTGCTGTGCCAGGGCAAGCGCCGTGCCGAGCCTCCAACCTGCTGCGTGGAGAGGAGCCAAAATCAACAAAATCTCTGGGGCTCCCAGAGAGCTGCAGGCAGCAAGAGCAGCAGGGTGAGCCAGAGCAGCTCCCACAGCCCCACAGGAACCACTCCAGGGCAGAGCAGCTCCAGGCCACGGGCAGGAGGTGCCTGGTGCAACCTGCACCTTTGCACGGTGCAGCCAAGAGCAACAGAGGGGGGGTGAACTTTTTTTTTCCCCTTAAAGGTATTTTGGAGCTCATTCACTTCATAAATGCAAGGTTGGAGCTCATGCCTCCAAAATACTGGATTCCTAGAAGACATTTTGGAGGGAAGGGGATATAGGGAATAAGCAGCTTTCAGAATTAAGGACGTGAACAACAGCAGAAAAATGCTCCTCTGGCCTTGGCCAGTGGGACAAGGTTGTGCCCAAAGACTGGGAACACCCCTCACTGCCCCAGTTCTGAGCCCCTGCCTCACACACATGGGTTGGAACAAGATGGCCTTTAAATGTCCCTGCCAACCCCAACCTTTCTGTGATTCTGGGGCCAGGGATCCCTCACCCACCCTGGCCAATACTGCAGCTCAAAGATATCTTGGCCATGGTCATTTTCAGTCTCTTCTGCTGAAAGACTGCCTGACTAAAATCTCTCAGACTGAGTTTGGTCCAGTGCTGGCTCTGTTCACACACAGCAATCAAGGGATGTGCTCATGAAGATATCTCCATCCCACTCTGCAGGGACGGTGCAGACACCACCACGGAGACTCCAACCAGTTATTGGAAATTTTTGCCCACTCTTGATTCAATCTCTTTCCATAGCCAGTTTCAGTTTCAGTGCGATAAACAATTAAAAAGAATCCAGACAATGATGTGCTATCAGCAACCTCTACCCAACACCACCAAGTTCAGACACAAGCCCACAAGAATTCACACTTGCATTGAGGAATGCAAAATGCCTGGTGCTGCTCCTGGAGATCCAGGAGGAGCTTGGCAGAGATGTTCAACCACAGAAACTCCTCAGCAAACGCAGCAGGTGCCTTGTTATGAGCTGCTAAATCATCATGCCAGGTTGGTGATGCCAGCTTTAGTCCAAAATTCCCATTATCCTACCTCCAGACTCAAGTCTTGTGCAGGATGTGGGTGCAAAGGAACCTAACAAGAGACTGCAGCCTCTGGGGCACATTCCCCTCCAGCTAAAAACTGAAGAGCTTGCATGAAATGAAAGGACTTTTAGAGAAGCATGGAAGGAAAAGCTGCCAGCACCCACACAGCTGCTCCAGGGACAATCCAGACAGAGAGGGTTAAAAGTTCATCTGCAGAAGCAGAACAAAACCTTTTGCTAATTTACACATTACAGGAAGCCAAGCCCAAAAAACCCAGTGAACACCTACAGGGCTTTTTGTGGTGGTTTATAATTCTGCAGAATCTCATATTAAAAACAAAAGCAGAGGAGTGAGAGGGAGGCAAGGACAGGCACAGAGTGCTGCAGGGCTGTCTCTCCTCTGAGGAAGCATCACCAGCTCCTCCACCAAAACACCTGAGGGACAGGAGAGCAAAGGGGAAACCAAAGGTGCTGCTGCTCCCCACAAGGCTCTGGTACCTCCAGCTCCAGAGCACAAATCACAGAACCATGGAACAACAGAATGGGTTGGGCTGGAAGGGACCTTCAAGCCCAACTCATTGCAACCAGGGGCAAAGGAGAAGGGGTGGGAGAGCACAGCAGGACAGCCAAGCCCCAGGCTGGATTCTCCCAGCCCCACAAGGAGCATGTGCCTACAGGGAGTCTCCTTCCACGTCACCTCCCCTTCACAGGGGCACCCAGATCCTCTGGGTCACTCAACTCCAGGGCTCTGCCTGGATCCAGCACTGACCCAAAAGGAGCAGAATCAGGCACTGGGCACACCAGTGGCATTCCCAAAGGCAGCAGGGAGGAGGAGAAGTGCCTGGCCCAGCCACACCAGCTCAGCCACAGCTCCCTGTCTGCTTCTGGCAGCCAAACTGGGCCAGCAGCACACGACAGGGGAGCATCTCAGAGGCCTCAGTGGCTAGTGGAAATTTCCAGAACATCCTGGACAAGAATGACTTACTGGAAGCAATACATAAATCAAGCAAATGAATAGTTACCAGACAGCAGCATAAACAGCTGCCACGGGGATGAAATCAGACCTGCTGTGCCAAGAGGCTGCACCTTGGGGGAAACCAGCACAGCAAGGCAAGGAAAGCACATTCCTGGGGGAGCTGCCACCCCTGGCCCTGCACAGGTGCCCTGTGGGGTTCTGGAGCTGCTGGGCACAGAGGTGGCACCAGAGCAGCTCCTGCAGGGCTCTGCAGGGCAGCCCCACGCCGAGCCAAACAAACACTGCTGGTATTTTTAGGCAGAAGACCTGGAGGAATTTCTTCTTCTTCTCCTTTGCCAGCAATCCCTGGTTGAGCAGAGAGCCCTCTGGAAGGTGCCAGGCTCTGTGGAGGGATCCAGTCCTGCTGGATCCCCATCAGCAGCTGCCCTGCAGAGCCCGTGGAAACCACTGCCTGATAAACAGCAAACAATTTGTGCAGGAGATAACAATCACTGTCATCTCGGTTAAAACACGTCAACGAGAAAACACCACCACAGCAGAAGCAAAGGGAACCAGGCAGGGCTGGCCAGGCCACAGCCAGGAGTGATTAGAGATAATGAACTCTGCTAAATCCACACACACACAGCTGGGCTGCAGCTGCTCCAGGGGCACGGCCTTGGCACAAGGATCAGCGTGTGGGGCAGTGATGCCAAGCCCCAGCAGGGCTGTGAGCCTGGCACCACCTGTGCTGGACAGCCTGGACTCGCTGCCACGAGAACAAAGCAAAGCTCACGTGTCACGTCATGGCCATGGTGAAAAATAATTCCCTGAATGCCTGAAATCTAATCAGAGTGAAATCCCCCTGCTCTGCAGCTCCACAGCATTGGCTCCTGGGTGAGAAAGTACATGGCAAAAGAAGGAGGCAGGGATGATATTGCAGCTCCACTAACAAAAATGGCAATTTTCTGCCACCAGCTCCACTCCAGCAGCAGCCCTGGCACAGCCACCACCAGCCCAGCACCTTGTTTCACTTTGGCTTATTTGGCATTAAAACAAACTGGTTTAATCACAGGATCCCAGACTGGTGCAGGATGGAAGCCTGAAAGGAGCAGGGCTGGGGACTGCTCCTGCTCTCTGGGCCAAAACTGCCTGGACACATGGATATGAGGCAGAAGGCAGCACAAATAGGCAGAAATTGAAATAATTTTCTGTCATCAGATTTGTGCTCTCCCCCTCTGTGGACCCCTGTCACTGCACCCCAATTCTGTGGCCCCCAGCTGCCATGGGACCCACCACATGGAAGGGCACTGCTCAGCCACCTCCAGGGTTTATCCTGTCTGATACTGGGGTTAATAATTGCCATTTTTTAACGTTTCAGCTGTCTTATCAGTTTTATTACTGTTAATAAAAACTGCAGCTTCATCACAGGAGGAGCCCCACATCCCCCATCAGTGCAGCAGGGCACGTACACCCCAAAAACACAGAAGTCAGAAACCACCCATGACTAAAGAAAGGCTCTTTCCTTACTCAACCAACTCAGCCCAGATTCTGGTTTTAGCGTCAGAAATCTCCACAGCAGGACTGTGAGAAATATTTTTTTAGCTCATCTGATAAACATGCAAATCTTGATTATTCATACGTTACTTAAAATAAAAACCCCAGCCAGAAACAGATGAGACAAACCCTCTGAGCAGTGCAGGGCAGCCAGAGCCCCTGGCTCTGCCCGTGCTGGCTGTGGGTGCCCAGCTCTCAGCAGCACCCAGACCCAGCTGCTCCCACCCACCCAGAGCACCCCCAGGGCAGCCAGGCCCTCCCTGCCAACATCTGCTGCAGATGTGAAGGCTTCTCTCCATTCCTGTCCTTAGTCTGCCTCAATGGCACTGCAGCCTCAAGCAGCTCCTTTAGGCAGTGATGAGCCCCAGCTCCTGATCTGGGTGCTGCTCCTGGAACTGGGAAATGTTCCTGGGGCTGGGAAATGTTCCTGGGTCTGGGTGCTGCTCCTGGATCTGGGTGCTGCCCCTGGGTCTGGGTGCTGCCCCTGGATCTGGGAAATGTTCCTGGGTCTGGGAAATGTTACTGGGTCTGGAAAATGTTCCTGGGTCTGGGTGCTGCCCCTGGATCAGAGCAATGCCCCTGGGTCTGGGTGCTGCTCCTGGATCTGGGTGCTGCCCCTGGGTCTGGGTGCTGCCCCTGGATCAGAGCAATGCCCCTGGGTCTGGGTGCTGCCCCTGGATCAGAGCAATGCCCCTGGGTCTGGGTGCTGCCCCTGGATCTGGGAAATGCCCCTGGATCTGGGTGCTGCCCCTGGGTGTGAGTGCTGCCCCTGGATCTGGGTGCTGCCCCTGGGTCTGGCTGCTGCCCCTGGATCAGAGCAATGCCCCTGGATCAGAGCAATGCCCCTGGGTCTGGCTGCTGCCCCTGGGTCTGGCTGCTGCCCCTGGGTCTGGCTGCTGCAGGAGCAGCCCCAGAGGGATGCTGTGAGCCCATGCCTGGGGCTGGCTCTGCCTCTCAGCCCAGGATCCCCCCAGCAATGGCACCAGGGCTGGAGAGCTCAGCAGGCTCTCGCTCCTCAGCTTCCTGCCCTTCTCTGAGATAATTTTTTTCCTATTAAATAACACCATGAGCTGTTTCTCTTCCTAAAATAGCACACACCACCACACACAGTTTGTTTTGTTTGAATTCCTTCCCCACTAAAGCAGCACAAATCCCACTGTAAACCTGACTCCACATCTCTACTCCATCACCAGGTTTTTCCTTTAGACAGAAAACACTGAAGCAATTACAGATTCCCTGCACATACAAAATCACAGAATCCCAGAAGAGTTTGGGTGGGAAGGGACCTCAAAGCTCACCCAGTTCCACTCTTTGCCATGGGCAGGGACACCTCCCACTGTCCCAGGCTGCTCCCAGCCCCAAAGTCCAGCCTGGCCTCAGACACTTCCAGGGATCCAGGGGCAGCCACAGCTGTTCTGGGCAATCCCATCTGGCTGATGGGTGCACCTGGAACCACTGGGCCTTGGCTTCAGGCTGTAAATGCAGAAGGTTTGAAACCAACTCCTAAAGCAGCAATTTGGTTTTTAACAGCCTTGCCAGGGACCCCACGGAGCAGACACAAGCCCAGGCCACAGGAAAACATCTGGAGTTGTATTTAAGCCTATTTCAAATATAACTTGTTATTTTTTCTTTGAAACAGATAACTAGGATCCTTCCAGATCTCCTCCTAAGCAGTTATCCTGATTAAGTCATTCCCCAGGTTCCCCAGTGCTGCCTCAGCCCTGCTGCTCCTGCAGCACTGGTGCCAGGGCAGGTCCAACCCTGCAGCCTTGAGGCTGCCACAAACACCTGATGATGCTTTCACTTCTAAAACACTAATCAAAGGTTTCCATGGGAACCTGCAGGAGCAGGAAGGAGATGGGAAATTACAGGTCAGCTCCACCACCGAAAGAAAAAAAATTATCCCGTTCCTTCGCCCTCGCAAAGTTTCAAGGTAACACTAAAATATTGATTCATCAGGGTGCACAAAGGCAGAAAATATGCCCCAGAGCAGTCATTTGTTGTGCAAAGAAATCACTTTTAGTCCTTCAGCAGCAGGTCTGCTCTGAAACCACGTGGGGAGCTTCAGCTCCTGGACAGCCAAAGCCTCTCCAGACCATTAACAGCAACTCGAGGTGCCCAGGAGGAAATGGGTTCCTGGTGCTGCCCAGGAGCAGCAGATGGGTTCCTGGTGCTCCCAGGGGCAGCAGATGGGTTCCTGGTGCTCCCAGGAGCAGCAGATGGGTTCCAGGTGCTGCCAGGAGCAGCAGATGAGTTCCTGGCACTCCCAGGGGCAGCAGATGGGCTCCTAGCACTCCCAGGGGCAGCAGATGGGTTCCAGGTGCTCCCAGGAGCAGCAGATGGGTTCCTGGTGCTCCCAGGAGCAGCAGATGGGTTCCTGGTGCTGCCCAGCAGCAGCAGATGGGTTCCAGGTGCTCCCAGGAGCAGATGGGCTCCTGGTACTCCCAGGGGCTGGGGCTGCCTGGGGAGCTCCTGTCCCTCTCCCTCCCTGCTCTCTCAGCCCTCACTTCACTCACACGCAGGTTTCCAGCTGCCAGCCAGATATGACTCAACCACACACACACAAGGAAACTTTTCCACCACTATTGACTTTCAGAGGAAATGGAAAGGGGAGAGAAAAACACATCAGTCACAAACGTACTTTGCCAAGTGGTTCATGAGCAAGTGCAGCATCTGCCTGTTTTTCTCCGGCAGCCGATGAACGAGGCTGTGGATCTCCGACACCCTGGACTCCTGATTCTCCAGCTCTGCAAGGGGAATGGAAAATGATTTATCTCCATCCCTAACACTGTCCCTGACTCCATCCCACACCCAGGCACTGCAGATTCTCCCCACGGTGCTGCTCCTTCCTATCAGCTCCATCCAGCTGTTTCCAAAGGAAGACACCAAATGGGCTGGGAGCAGCACAGTGAGCAGGGCTGGCTGTAACCTGAGTGATTCCAGCCATGGGAACAGGCACATTGCCACGTGCAGAGTGCCCAGGGCAGGCCAGGCTGGAGCAGCTGGAGCTCCACAGGCTGCTGCTGCTGAGTGGGAGCTGCTGGAGGAGGCCAGCACTGCCCTGGCCATGGGGCTCTCCTGACATCCCTCTCCCACATCCATGGGCTGCACAGCTGCCAGTGGAAAATCCCCTGCTCCCAGCAGAGCCCCTTCCCCTGGGCAGTGAAGGAAACACAGCCCAGGGATCAGCAGGGAGCCCCCAAACACCGTGGTGCAGTTTGGTCAGAGCCACCAGCCCCACGCTCCAGCACTGTCTGAGCTTCCTCCTCCTCCTCCTCCTCCTCCTCCTCCTCCTCTGGCCACCTCCCAGCCCAGCCTGCCCAGCTCCAGCCCTGCTCTGCTGGCCAGGACACAGCCCAGGAGCAGGGCAGGGGGGACTGCAGCCCCTGGCAAGTGAGGCTCCTCCTCAGGAGGGCCATGAGCTTCAACAACTCACTCGCTGCTTTGATGAAGCTCCTTTGAAACTGGTACATCATCAGGGGCCCTGGGAGCATTCTGGAAGATAAAAAGGAAACAGGCACAAAATACATCTGAGGAACACAATCCACACTAAGAAAGCTTTGCCCCTGCAATAAACTCAACTCCATTTTGAAAAGGGCAGAATTAAGCAACACCAACTCTAATTAATTCCCCCCATCAGAAGGAGTGAGATCTATGCAAGAACCTTTGATTTATTCACCACTAAACTCATCTTTAATTTCAGCATTCCTTCAGTAACACAGCTTCAGTGCATTACTGAGCCCAGGGTTTCCAAGTAAGTTTGAAAATAAATTTAAAAGATAAACAAGCCTAAATGTAAAACTTTCCCAATCCCCATTCCCACTGCTGCATTCAGAGGGACACACTGGTGCTGCCCACATTCCTCTCTGCTTTGCCAACAGTTCAGACTCTGGAGCAAAGGTTGCCAATCATGCAAAATTCTGTGATTTTCTAGGCTGAGATCCACCAGGCTAATTACTCTTATCACCCTAATTGGATTTAGGCTCTCTCTTTGCTGCCTGGCTCTCCCCAGCCCAGCACACAGCAGCCACTGAGAACAAGGAGCTGCGGTCACAACAGGTAGGAGCACGCTGTGGAAAAAGATGCTGCTGGCTGCCAACACCCAAACCTGCTGGGAAGATCCCCAGGATGATACTGGCTCCCTGACACACGAAATCATAACTACAGCAAAGCTGGAAAAGCTCTACAGCCCCTGTGCTTACACAGCACTGCCCTCCCTTCTGCCACGTGCTCAGGAGGTGAAAATCCACTGGGAAAAGCCCAGGGAAAAGCTTAAATCAAGGCAAGAATGAACTTTTAAAAATGTGTTTATATAATATGTGCATCTGTCAGAGCTGAGTGTGTTCCCCAGATCTTGCTCAAACACACTGGAAAGTCAGGGAAAAGGCAGAATAAATTCCCCAAGAGCAGTTTCTGCTCTGTTTCTGTAGAAGGGCTGTTGTTAAGGGTCTGCAACAGCAGGCAGTAAAATCCCAGGCCAGCACCAAACCCCTCCTGAAGCCAGGTGAGGCTTTTCTCCTTACCTCAGGTACGTTTTCAGTGCACTAGTAATGGTCTTGATCTCCCACTCTGCACAAATCTCTGTGTCTGTCTCTGTGGCTGTCTTGGGATCTGTGGAAAAGACAAAAAGCACTGACTGAAGGACAATTCCAGCTCGTGCCAGCTCAGCTGTGTGGGGACACCATCACACCCCATTTTATTTGCTATTTATTTGCTATGAGCTATTCCCAGCTCAGGACACGTCTGGGGCTCATCACCCAGGACAGGCCAAACTCACTGGGATGGAGAGAAAAAAAGGGAATTCTCCATCCCGAGCCAGGACTGGGGCAGTGGGGATGGAGCATGCCAGCAGCACCAAACCAAGGCCAGGAACACCAAACTGAGCCCAGCAGCACCAAACTGAGCCCAGCAGCACCAAACTGAGCCCAGCAGCACCAAACCAAGGCCAGGAACACCAAACTGAGCCCAGCAGCACCAAACCAAGGCCAGGAACACCAAACCAAGGCAGGAGAACCAAACCAAGGCCAGAAACACCAAACCAAGGCATCAGCACTAAACTGAGCCCAGCAGCACCAAACCAATGCCAGGAACACCAAACCAAGGCCAGAAACACCAAACCAAGGCCAGGAACACTAAACCAAGGCAGGAACACCAAACCAAGGCCAGAAACACCAAACCAAGGCCAGGAACACCAAACTGAGCCCAGCAGCACCAAACCAAGGCAGCAGCACTAAACTGAGCCCCAGGAACACCAAACCAAGGCCAGGAGCACCAAACCAAGGCAGCAGCACTAAACTGAGCCCCAGCAGCACCAAACCAAGGCAGGAACACCAAACCAAGGCCAGGAACACCAAACCAAGGCCAGGAACACCAAACCAAACCAATGCCAGGAACACCAAACCAAGGCCAGGAACACCAAACCAAGGCCAGCAGCACCAAACTGAGCCCCAGGAACACCAAACCAAGGCAGGAGCACCAAACCAATGCCAGGAACACCAAACCAAGGGCAGCAGCACCAAACTGAGCCCAGCAGCACCAAACCAAGGCCAGCAGCACCAAACTGAGCCCCAGCAGCACCAAACCAAGGCCATGGAATAACCAAGCATGGAAGTGCCCCCTGTGCTGACCTCTCCTGCCTGGCTGCTGCTCCCCCAGTGCTCTCTGCTAACTCCAGCCTGGAAACTCAGGATCCTGCTCCCACCAGAAGCCCAGGGAAGCCCCTGTGGGGTCCCTGGCTGGGGGTCCCACCAGTGCCAAGTGTCCCTGGGGGCAGGGCAGGTGCCAGGGCTCCCACTGTCCCCTGGGCCCAGGGTGACACAGCCACAGCTGCTAACATCTGCTCCCACAGGCTCAGCTCAGGGGGTTTTTTGCCTTTTCACAGACACAAATAATGCACTTTTGAATTTTAAAGCCCCATGTAAGCATTGGGCGATTTTTAACCTACTTAAAAGAATGCCATGAAGAGAGCTCAGCTTTCCCACAGGGCAAAGGGTTTATTTTAATTTAAAAAAAAAAACATCAAGAGGTGCTTGGAAAAGTAAATATATAAGAAATGCATATTCACACAAAGATCATGTGTGTCTCAGCAATCACACAAATGACCTCCATCCTCCTGACTCAATGCCCAGGAAACTTCCTACAGCACTGCCTCTACAGGGAGTGAATTTTAACAGAGTCAAGATAACTTTGGCATAGTAAAAAGAGAAAAACAGAACAAAACAAAAAACCCAGAAGTTCCATCTTTAAAAAAAACAAAAACAAAAAACAACTTTTTAACCAAAGCAGAACAAACAAGTCCAGACTGTGTGTCTTTGCAAAGGTTGCCCCAGCAGTTTCTAGGCAGGATCAGGGAACATGAGGTGAAATTCCACAGTCAGTCCCATGAAAAGGCTCAGAGCAGTTAATCAGCTCCCCTTGACCTTCAGATTTATGAGTCTGCAAGAAGTTCCTGCCGTGGGCTGCAGCTGCAGCAGCTGTGTCCCCAGGCAGTGGTGACAGCCAGCCCTCCTCCCACAGGGACACTGCACACACCTGGGACAGGGCTGGGACAGCACCCACAGGCACGGACAGCTTTAACCCTGGGGGTGCTCCTTGCTGCCAATCCCTGATCTGACATCTCTCACAAACATCTCCAGGGTGAGGGGAACAACCTGGGCAAGCACCTCATCACCCCAGTGTGATTATCACGGGGAGATTTCCAAAGCAGCCCCAGGGTGACACAGCCCAGAGTGAGGGGCTCACTGGAAGGAGCCCCACTCCCAGCCCTCATGGGGAAAGGAGCAGGAGCAGCTCAGCTGCTGGAACTCACCCTGTGCAGAGCTCAGACCTGCTGGGCCCAATAAACTCTCTCATGGGAGCTCCCCCTGACCAAAGCTGGGTTATTTGTTGGGTTTTGTCCTCATTGTGATGGCACGTGAATGCTGGGGAGATGATCTGCCCTGGGAGCACCCCCAGTGCTCACCCCAGCCCAGACCCCAACAAGATCTGCCCCAAAACCCCAGGCAGGGGCTGGGGCTGCCCTGACCCCAACAAGATCTGCCCCAAAACCCCAGGCAGGGGCTGGGGCTGCCCTGACCCCAACAAGATCTGCCCTAAAACCCCAGGAGGGGCTGGGGCTGCCCAGACCCCAACAAGATCTGCCCCATAACCCCAGGAGGGGCTGGGGCTGCCCTGGCCCTGCTGCTGCCCCAGAGCTGTGCCCTCCTGCAGGACACCTGTGCCAGAGCCCTTCCCAGCAGTGCCACTGACACCAGGCAGGAAACTCGATCTTCCTGCCATTTCAACTGAATGTGAGGCACTAACACTGCCCACATTCATTTCTAAATATAAGGGAAACCTGACAGTGGAAGCAGTTTGGCTCCTCCATGCAGGAGCCCCGAGGGCAGCAGAACAGATGGGGTTTGACAAGGGACACGTTCCTGTGTGACACTGACTTCACACAGCCCAAACACTAGGGTTGATGGAGATTTAATCCCCCACAATTTGCAGGAATTATGGTTTGCAAAGCATCCCAACAATCGGCAGCATGGGGGATTCCCACAAGGGTCCCAGTTCCAGCCCTGACCTCCTCCACGGAGCTTCCAGCACCAACAGCCCACGAGGACACGCCGGGACAAAGGACAAGCAGCAGCGATTTATCACCTCCTGATGGGACACAGGCAGCAGCTGAGTGCCTGCAGTGGCTGAGGAGATCATGGATGCTGGATGGTGTCCAGAACTGGATCCTCCCAGCCCTGCATTGCTCTTCACCCGGGCGGGTTTGGCCATCTGTCACAGCCCTGTGAGTGACACCAGCACTGGCACCTTTGTGACAGCAGAACGGGCTCCATCCATGCTGAGCATCACCAGAGGAGCTGCCAGGACCTGCCCAGGGCTCCAGGAGAACAGAGTCCATCCATGCTGAGCATCACCAGAGGAGCTGCCAGGACCTGCTCAGGGCTCCAGGAGAACAGGCTCCCTCCATGCTGAGCATCACCAGAGGAGCTGCCAGGACCTGCCCAGGGCTCCAGGCCAGCCTGCTTTGCTCAGCAGGCTCCTTGCTCTCCCTGTGCCCACCGTGTGTGCCAGGGAGCAGTGCTGTCCCACAGCCCTGGGACCTTCACATGGCCCCAGCCCGAGCCAAACTTCTCCAATGACAGCAGCAGCCACCAGCTCTCGTGACTGCACTGAACTTTCCAAATGCCACAGCACTTGGGGCTGTGCCCTCCTGCTCCCATCACCTGGATTTTCTATTTTCCACAGGTTAACACTGACAGCTGTAACAGCCACCACGGGCTCACTGAACACATTAATGGTGGGAAAAGAAGGAAAAGGAGAAGGAAAAGATGTTGAAACACAACAGATGAAAGCCTGCAAGAAGAAATAAGCAGGAGTTTTGTGAGGACAAGGAGAAGGAAGTCATGTAGCAAAGGAAAGGCAGTAAGTGAAGGGAAAGAAGAAGATGACCAGAAATGCCACACATTTCCCCCAAGGAGTAACAAACACATTCCATGGGGCACTAACAAATTAGTAAGCATTTGTTTCCCTATTCATACAGCTATTTCATCCCTGGTTTTGCCAAGTCTGAGCAGCACCAGGCAGGACTGGCCAAGGGCAGCTGCCCTGCTCCAGCCCTGCTCTGTTCTCCCAGTGTTGTGTCTCAGGCATATCTGGACAGACAGACAGACTGGTCCAGGGCTGCAGCTGTGGATGGAAATGCTGCCTGTGAGGCCTGAAATGGCTCTGGCCACACAGCCAGAGCAAACCTCTGCTGTGCCAAGACCCAGCAGCTTGTCTGGAGCATCCAGAGCTGCAGGATCCACTGCCCCAGCCACGAGGGAAACACACACTGGAAAACTCTGGGCAAGCCTGAGATAAACAAGCACGAGAAAGTCCATGGGGAAAGCAAGAACAGCCACAGGCAGCAAGCAACATCCAGGAGAAAATCATTTCAAAGGGTGCTGGGAACAAGGGGGCAGGTAGGAGATGAAAAGCCAAAGCTCTCAGCTATTTCTTTGAAGATTTTGGGTTGCATTTGGGAAGGCTGCCAGAGCTCAGAGCATGTGTGAGCAGGACAGCAGTGGCTGCAGCAGGAGCTGCTGGAGCCAGGCCCTACACGAGTCCTCCCTTCAGACCAGCTCCTAAGGGCACAGCCACCACCACCAGGGACCCTGACAAGAGCCTCTGCTCCTGCTTGGCAAGACTTGAAAGCAGCACAGCCTGCCTGCCTTGAACAAAATTCCAGATACTCACCCATTAATATACTCAGCAGCTTCTGAACTCTGGAGTTCACCCCCACGATCCTGTAGAGCCCCTGCTCATTGATCCCTGGGAAAAACAAGGAACTGATTAGCAGAAGGTCACAAGAGCTGCTGAGATTTCTTCCACTTCTTTGACTTCTCAAAAACCCAATGAAACCTTCTCACCAATCAAATACAAAGCTATAGAAGATGGTAAAGTTTGGGGTTGAGATCAAGGTTTTCACGTATCCTGTTCTATTTCATTAGAAGTGTTACCCCCAGTTAGCTCAGGAATAAGGATCTAAGGACACTTTTCCTCCTTCCCACAGCCGTGGCAGGAAGTGCAGGATCTGCACTTAACCAGGACAATTTGGGGAAATTTTACTGAGTCAAGTTCTTCAGGTTGAGGTCTGAGCCTTTTGCATCCCATCCCTCGGGGCTGGGACAATCCCACCTGCACACAAGGAGCTCCACAAGAGGTTTTGGGGATGGAATCCCACATGAGGGGACATGCTTGGCAGCACTCCTGCAGGAAGGAATGAAGTGACCCTCCCTTGGGTCCTGTCCCCCCTCCTGCACACTCAGGGTGATATTTCCTAACTCTGCTTGTGAGTCCCTGCTGGCCCAGCCGTGGGGCAAACGCTGCCCAGCATCAGCCTGAGCACGTTATGGGCTCATCTGATGTGGGCCCCAGGGCTGATGAATCATTCTGTGCATGGAAAGGGCAGGAAAGCAACTGCTCCCCTGCCAGCAGCTGCCCCAGAGCTGCCCTACCTCTTGTTTCCACAGCGTGGATGCACTTCTTGATGATGCTGAAGCCGATGCTGTCCAGCTGGGCAGCTGCAGGAAGGGCAGAGAGCAGAGGTGAACAGCTGGCAGGGCTGCTGCTGAACCCCTGCCATCCCAGCAATCACTGCAGCTCACAGCAGGAGCAGATAAATGAGGGCAGAGAAGCACAAGTGCAGCAGTTTGTACCAGGGCAAACACAGACACTGATCACCATCCCACCATCCCTCTGAACCAGGCCCTGCCCTGAGCTCTGCCAGGCATCTACCCAGCAGATGGACAAAACTCATTTAGGATCAAGGTGAGATAACCCAAATTTGTCTGGAAAGTTGACAATGGGTTGCTTGGAAAGAAATGAAATCATACATTCTGACACAAAAAATCCTTGAAAATGGCACGTGAGGTGCCTTGCCTCTGTCCAAGAGTGAGAGCTAAAACATGAGAGTTAATGGGATGCACAACTCAATTCACTCGTGCCAATGCAGGTTTTCACTTCTGAGTTCAAGGAATCACTAATACAGGCACCCAAACACCTGCTGGAAGAATTCATCCCACAGAGAGCTTTCCACCAGTGCCCATTGCCAGCTGTTTGTGATGGAAAATCAGCTCCTCCACAGAGATGGGTTTGGAAAACCTTCCAGGGGGGCAGGAGCCCCTCAGAGAAGGGTGGGCAAAGCCACGGCAGGCTCCAGAGCCTGGGGAATGGCAGGGTGGGAGAGACCCAGCTGGCTGTGTGCAGGGGGGAGCCCAGGGCTGGCAGTGCCCTCAGCACGGCACGGGCAGCTCTCCCTGCCTGGCACTCCCTGCTCACCCTGGGGCAGCTCCAGCTCACACTCACACTGAGCAGCCCCCTCCCACCCCCTGGCTCCCAGTCCTGTGCTGGGGGTGGCCTTTGTCTGTGAATGGCACGAGGAAAACAGCTCTGTTCTGTTTTTGTGGGCAAGCAGGCTGAGTGCTGAGCCAGCACAGGCACACGAGCTGCAGGGTGCCCGTGCCACAGGACAATGCAGGAGCTGCAGGGGACTTGCTGGGCACCCCCAGGGCTCCCAGTGAGGATGCAGCACAAACCCAGCGTGCCACCCACCAGCAGGGCACAGCTGATGAACACAGGGACCTGAGAAGCTCAAAACCATGCTGGGGGAATCTCCTGCTCCAGCAAACCCAGTTCAGCCTTGCCTTGGCACTGGTGTGACAGCTGTGGGTGTCCCTGTGTGGTGCTCCCAGCTGGGATCACTGCTTCAGGCTCTCTGCCACCCACAAACCACAAACAGCAGTTTTCCTTTAGCCCCTTGCACATTTGGGCCCCCAAGGCCAGGCTGGACAGGGCTTGGAGCAACCTGGGATAGTGGAAGATGTCCCTGCCCATGGCACAGGGTGGAACTGGATCATCTTTAAGGTCCTTTCCAGCCCAACCCACTCCATGATCCCATATCTCTGCAGGGCAGGCAGGGCTGGGATCCCAGCAGCAACAGCAGCAGGAGGTAACCCAGCAGTGCCTCTGCATGAAGTGACCTGGCATAATCCCCCTAAGCAGATGAATAAACTCTTCCACTCACTGTCAAGCTCTGGATCAGGAAAGGTCGGGGATTTATTTGCAGTAGTTATATCCAGAAATAATATCTGATTAAATATCCAAAGTGCCTTTATCCACCCTTAAATTTAACTTTTAATGAGCATTGTAAAAGCTTGATTTCCCCTCTCTCAGAGCATCTGCTCCTTATCTCAGTCATTTACCAAATGATTGGGCTCAGCAATGGTCCAGACCAAAGGCAGATCTGCATCTCCTGCTGTCCAGATCACAGATCCATGGAATCATCTGGGTTTGAAAAGTCACCAAGCCCGACCATTCCCCCAGCACTGCCAAGGCCACCCCTAACCCCTGTCCCCAAGAGCCACATCCACAGGGGGATGGGGACCCCCTGACCTGGCAGGCTGCACAGCCCTTTCAGAGAAGAAATTTTCCCCACCTTCCAATCTGACCTGTCCCTGCCAGCCTGAGGACAAGTGGAACAGCCTCTCCTTCCTCAGGGCAGGGTGTGAGGCTCAGCTCAGGCCAGCACAGTGGCACAGGCCCTTCCTCCAGCAGTGCCCAGGCTGCCCTGCACCCCAGAAACACTGCACAGCAGCACAGGTGACCCACAGCACCTGCACAGCAGCACAGGTGTCCCACAGCACCTGCACAGCAGCACAGGTGACCCACACCACCTGCACAGCAGC
>JAOTQP010000680.1:374015-388085 GCA_026413545.1 Cichladusa arquata
GGGAGCTCCAGGGGCACTGCCAGATGTTCTGCTGGGAGCACAGCTGGGACAGGGCACAGGGGAGCTCCAGGGGCACTGCCAGATGTTCTGCTGGGAGCACAGCTGGGACAGGGCACAGGGGAGCTCCAGGGGCACTGCCAGATGTTCTGCTGGGAGCACAGCTGGGACAGGGCACAGGGGAGCTCCAGGGGCACTGCCAGATGTTCTGCTGGGAGCACAGCTGGGACAGGGCACAGGGGAGCTCCAGGGGCACTTCTCACCCATGGCCAGAGTGGCCAGAGGGCCGTGGCACCCAGCCTGTGTGGAGGTCACAGAGGAACAGCAGAGGGAAGCAGCTCTGGTTTGGGGCTGTGCTGAGCTTGGGGACACAGCTGGGAGGGGAGCACTGTCCCCACTGGGAGAGCACCAAGAGCTCAGGGGTCACATCCTGCCCAGAGCTGGGGCAGGGAGGGACAGTCAGGGGTGCTGTGCCCGCCCAGGGGTGCTGTGTTTGCTCACCCAGGGGTGCTGTGCCCAGTCTCAGCTGCCATCTAGTGGGGAGCAGCCTCGGGGCACCCCCAGCTCTGGGCTGGCACCAGATCCAGCATTGCTGGGGTGGGAAAAGCCCTCACAGCCCATCCAGTCCCAGCTGTGCCTGATCCCCACCCTGTCCCCAGCCCAGAGCACTGAGTGCCACCTCCAGCCCTTCCTTGGGCACTCCAGGGATGGGGACCCAAACCTCCCTGGGCAGTTCCAATCCCTGACCCCACTTTCCATGGGGAAATTCCTGCTGCTGTCCACCCTGAGCCTCCCCTGGCACAGCTTCAGGCCATTCCCCCTCCTCCTGTCCCTGTTCCCTGGGAGCAGAGCCCCATCCCCTGGCTGTCCCCTCCTGTCAGGGAGTTGTGTAGAACCACAAGATCCCCCTGAGCCTCCTTTTCCACCTCCACACTCACTCACCACACCCTTACCTAAATGCTTACCTTGTTCTTTGCCACAAGACTCAGCCTAATTTGTGCCTCTCCTAAACCCAGCACAGTCACCATCAGCCAACACAGCTTTTATTCCTGACTCAGCTTCCAAGGAAGTTTCAGACTTGCCCTGGCCTCCACCGTGCACATTTGCAAACTGCATCAGCAGAGGAGAAAATCCACAAGAAACTGATCCTGAGCGTCTTAACAAAACCAACCACCACTGCTCCTTCACAGAGTTAGCAGTTTCTCCTGTTTCCAGCCTCTGCAACATGGAAGAAAACCCAAAGTCAACACGGGGGCTTTACCCAGATGAGTAACAAGTGGTAAGAGTTAAGGGCGTGATGAGAGCTGTCTGGAGGCTGCTCTGACTGTGAGACACAGCGGAAATCTTCTCAAATTGTGACAAATGTCTTGGCTAATGCAGCCACATTCTATGTTTAAATCTCACTAGGATGTAACTTGACATTTGGGTTTACTTTTTTCATTATAATTAAGAAACAAGCTCCAGTCGGCGCTGATCTCTCCACAGGCTGAATTTGCACATGGAATCACCATCCCCACCGTGCCAGTCCTCCCCAGGCCCCACAGCCCAATCAAAGGAAAACCACACATTCCTTCCAGTAGGGCTCTTGGGCTACAGAAACACACCCAAAGCACAGGATGGGTATTTCTAGGAGTCCAAAGGTGAAATGCTCATCTCTTGCTCAAGGAAATCCCTGTGGAATAGGTAACACAGAGATAACACGCTGCACCCTGGTGCTGCAAGATAAGAACCCAAACAGAACAGCCCACAGCTGCACTTTTGATGGCTGGAGGAGGAGAACTGAGGACAAGGAGCTGCCTCATGTGTCAGCACACACCACCTTCAGCAGCAAAGTGTCTCCTGGATCCATTTCCAAGCAGGCTGCGTTCCCATCGCTCCCACTGCACACCTGGAAGGGCAGTGTGAGCCAGTAGCAATCAAGAGCCACCAGGAATTGCACTAATGCACAGCCACAAGCCCTGGCTGAGCCAGCTGCCCTCCCCTCAGCTGATGGGCACGACAGGGGAGAGCAGCAGAGCGCAGGCACCACCTCCTGTGAGCTCTGGAGGAGCTCTCACAGCCAGATTCTGACCAGGATAATCCAGGCACTCCTGTCCTGGCTGCTCCACAGAACCCCTGGCACGCACAGCTCTTCGTGCAAACCCAAAATCTGTGTCTGCAGCTCTGCAGACTGGCTGTGCTCCTGGGCTGCACCCTGCTAACATCAGCAGCTCAACAGAGCTGGGTGAGCATTCCTGCAGCTCAGCTCTGCCAGCCCTGCCAGCTGAGGTGTGCAGAGGGAGGCAGGGGAGCAGGCTGCAGGAGCACAACACTCCACTCAGATGAGGAGCAGCAATGCAGGTTTTGTTTCTGGGACCACCAGAATCCAGGCAAGGGTTCCTTTAGGAGGGATGAAGACAGCTGGCACCTGGAGCTGGAGAGGGCTGTGCCACTACAGCTGCCCCAGGGGAGGAGGAGCAGGGGTCACCCAAACAAGGTGAATAGAAAAAGGGAGCAGAGGCAGTCACAGAACCAGAGAATCATGGAATGGTTTAAATTGGAAGGGCCCTTAAGTCTCATCCAGTCCCACACCTTGCCTTGACACCTTCCACTAAACCAGGCTCCCCCAAGCCCTGTCCAACAGGGATCCCTGTCCTGGGTCTGGACAGGGATGGGACAACCACAGCCTCCCTGGGCAGGTGTAAATTGAAAGGAGAGAGGCTCATCCTGGGGTCAGAGGGCAGGGGAGCAGTGGGCTGGAGCCAGGCAGGCTGTGCCCTCTCCTCCCCTGGCTGCTCTCACTCCCCACTGGGAACACCCCGAGCACCCTGCTCTGAGCAGAACCTCCTGAGCTCCCGTCCTACCTGAATTACCTGATGGACCTCCCACTCCAGGCTGGGGCCTGGCTGCAATCCACCCCACAGTCCCTGAAATGCAGGGCAGCACCTCCCACACGCAGCCTCCCATCTCCAAACTGCTGCACGCTCCAAAAGCAAGGCTTGACCAACCCAGAACGTGCTTCCCACGCCTCACCTGCCTTCAACCAGCATTCTTCCTGACAAACAGGAACCTTTCCATGCTCCATCCAGGAGCAGAGTGTGGCAGCAGCTGTGCTGGGATGGGACATGGAGCTCTGAGTGCCAGAGCCCAGCACGCAGACACCCCCCCCAAAGCCACACAGGCTGTCACACACAGCTCTGGCTCCCCACACGGCTTCTTCCCATACCCCAGAACGCTGCTGGCCACGAGCAGCAGGCACAGAGGGCACAGCTGGCCCTGGCTGCTCGGCAGTGCCGTGGGACACTCACCACCCTGTGCCCCAGCACCCCAGGGACCCGCTCAGCACCAGCCAGCGCTCCCCACGCCGGCAGCGAGGCTGGCAAACGCATTCCAAAATAAAAACTAACAAGGAGTTTTCTGCAGACCTCCAGAATCCCTGCCAGAGGCGAGGAAGCCTTTGGCACAGCAGCAGCAAACAGGGAGCAGGGGCCACACTCCTCTGCTCACAGGAACCTGCAGCTCTCTACCAGACCCAGGCACGGCTGCCAAGGACTCGCAGGACTCCACAAACCCTGGAAATCCGCAGCGTCTTTTCTTCCCCTCTGCTCTTTTTGCCGTGTTTTCCTTTCAGCAGGGCAGAGCAGCGTGTTTGTGCTGGCCGAGCCTTCCCTCCAAGCGATCCAAGCACGGGAGATACAGTATTACCTCAAATATTTAACCAAGGGATTAGAGGATTCTCTTGGGCCCCACGGATGCAGCTGGCAGGGAGCAGCCTGCCCGGGCTCCTGAGAGCTCTGCCCCGTCCCCTCGGCTGTTTTCATCCCCAGGTGCTGCTCACCGGCTCCCGGCCGTCCATGGCCTCCATCCACAGCCGGCGCTCCTCCTCCGACAGCGCCTGCATGGTGATGACGCCGGGCCTGCGAGACACAGGGAGGCAAAGGGCAAACATGAAACTTTTCACCAGGGCAAGAGGCAAGGAGGACAAGCTGCTTGCCAGCCAAGCCCAGCAGCAGGATGACAGAAGGCAGGGGCATCCCTGCGGGGGCCAGGATCAGCCAGGGAGCAGATCACGATCCACACGCCTTCCCTGAGGTTTGGGGCAGGAGCTGGGGACAAATCCCTGCTCTGGCCCAGCCAGGCAGCTCATCTGCACTGGGCTGAGCACATGCAACAGCAGGGAAGGCAAGGGAGATAAAGAAGGTGACCAGGGAAGGTGACAAGGGAAAGTGAGCAGGGCAGGTGACAGGGAAGGTGAGCAGGGAAAGGTGAGCAGGGAAGGTGACAAGGGAAGGTGACAAGGGAAGGTGACAAGGGAAGGTGACAAGGGAAGGTGAGCAGGGGAAGGTGACTAAGGAAGGTGAGCAGGGAAAGGTGACAAGGGAAAGGGACTAAGGAAGGTGACTAAGGAAGGTGAGCAGGGAAGGTGACAAGGGAAGGTGACAGGGGAAGGTGACTAAGGAAGGTGAGCAGAGGAAGGTGAGCAGGGGAGGTGACCCAGGGAAGCAGGAACCCCACACATCCCAGCCCCCCAAGTCTCACCACCACCCCAAGCACCAGGCTCACAGAGGAGACCTTCAGCTGTGCAAAGCATTCCATCCCCCAGGTGTCCATGCCCTGGTGGCTGTGCCAGCCCCCTGTCCATACCCTGCTGTGAGACAGGGTGGCAGTGACACGATGCTGCTCCCTGTCCCCCTCCAGCAGTGCAGGAGTCCCAGGGTGCTGCTCCTGCCCCAGCACTGCCACACACACACAGCTCTGAGCTGCCCTGTCAGTCCAACAAACAGCCCTGGGACTGCTCATTTGCTGTGATGAGAAGGGAAAGGCCAGGCCTGAGTGCTGCTCACACACACAGGAGCAGGGGACAGCACTGGCACCACCCCTGCCCCAGGGCCAACGCCACCCCCACACTGCTCAGTGATGCTGCACCACTCCTGCACCCTCCCCACGCCAGGAGCCCAACCCCAAACACCTGCTCTGGTCACTGGGACCAGCGAGGGGAGGATGGATCTGACAGGACAGTGTTTGTACAGCCTCAGGGGTGGGAGCTGTGACCCCACAGCAGGGGCTGGCATCCCAGTGACCCTGTCCGTGTGTCTGGCACTGCCAGAGCCCCCAGTGACCCTGTCTGTGTGTCTGGCACTGCCAGAGCCCCCAGGCTGTCTGTCAGTGACCCTGTCTGTGTGTCTTGCACTGCCAGAGCCCCCAGTGACCCTGTCTGTGTGTCTGGCACTGCCAGAGCCCCAGGCTGTCTGTCAGTGACCCTGTCTGTGTGTCTGGCACTGCCAGAGCCCCCAGGCTGTCTGTCAGTGACCCTGTCCGTGTGTCTGGCACTGCTCTGGAACAGCACAGGAGCCAGGAACGCTGCTCTGAGCACACACAGGGAAGGGGTTGGGACTGGGATTGGGATTGGGATTAAGCCTCAGGAGCTGCCAGCCCTGCAGAGTGCTCCACAGAGCACGTAGGCTCTGCTCAGTACCCAATCCCCAAAACCTGATAAAGCCTGGGGAGAGGGGGGATTTCTAACTTGAGCTTCCCAAGGGTGATTGAGCAGGAAAAGGTGAGCTGCACCAACACTCTGCAGATGCCCTTTGGTCCTTGATAAGAGCCTGCAAGAAAATTAAACTTTAACAGGGGCTCTCAAGAGGTGGGTTTGGCCCCTCTGCTGCGCTCTGTGGCACACACAGGGCAGGGGCTGAGGATTAACCCTCCTCCCCAGCCCCACTCCCACCCCACCAGCCCAGCCTCCAGCACACACACAGCAGCTCAGCACTGTCCCACCAGTGGAAGCTGTGCCCAGGTCCAAAAACCAGACATAATGTGCTTGATCTCTGCTAATCCCATTGGTGAGTCAGTCAATACTCACCAGCTTAGTGGTTTGGAAGTTTACTCACTTTGGAGGGAAGAGGAAACCACTTAAACCATCGTCCCATCTGAGAGGGAAAACGCTGCACATCCACCAGCAGAGATGTTCAAAGCCCTGCACAAAGCTCCTTGCTGTGCAGGCACCAAGTGACTCAAGAGCAGCCCTGGTACCTGGGGAGCTGCAGTGGCCACTTCAGCCAGGGCTTAGGTCTGACTTTAAGCCAAGCTGCTGCTGAAGGCACAGACACCTCAGTCAGCCCTGGAAGGGCTCTAGCCCAGCTAGGGACACACAGGAAAGGAAATACTGGGATTTCTGTCTCTTTAGCCAAGACATTAGAAATTGAAACCCTCCCTCCATGGCGTGCTGGGCACTGGGCTCCTGGCAGAGCATGATCCAGAGTGGCAGGGCTGGTATCTGGAGTGCCAGCTTCCCTCAGCACAGGGCTAAGAGGTGATAACAGCAAAGTGTTTGTTCTGCCTCTGAGCAGATAACAACTCCTCGGGCTTCACTTCAAAGTCTAACTTCTCTAACAGCATGAGGGGAGGGGCTGTGAAACTGAATCAAGCCCAATTTCCATTGCAAATAGCTCTGCATTTCCTCCCCCAGCGTTTATTTGCCAGGGCACCCATTGCATCACTTTCCTGAGCAGAAGCATCTTCCTGGCTGTGATAAATGTAAATGCACCCACACATTCCAGCTTATTGATGAGGATGTGGCCGATGCCCAGGGGCTCTGTGTGCCCACAGCCAGGTCATGGCTGGCACTGCATCAGCCCCAGCCCTGCTGGGAGCACAGCCTGCAAAGCACCATCCTCACAGGATCTGCTCCCTGGGTTACCTCCAGCACCCAGCATGGCCAAAAGCCCACTCTGACAATTCCCAAAACATCAGCAGAATGGATCTGTCCTTCTCCTCTCACCCAAATTACCTCAAATACCGAGGGTCACTTATACAGATAATTATTTATAAAGATAACATATAATAAATACAGATTTTGCCGTGGGGCAGCTCCCACCTCCCCACATGGGATGCACCTGGAGCCATGTGGAGCCAGCCCAGCCCAGACAGCCACAGCTCCTGGTCAGCAGTGTCACAGTGTCACAGTGCCAGCAGGACCCTCCCGGACCTGTCTCCAAGGTGCACAAACCTGAGCTCTTGTGGCAAACAAGACCAAGCACCTGCAGATTCACTCCCAGGTGCTGCATCCCACACTTCCACCTGCAGGCACCAAACCCCTTTGCCTGTTTCTGGGATACAAAGAGGGGAAGGGATATTTGGATCAGAAGAAATCAATTTCTGAATGGAGTGAGTGTAGGAGGGTGAGATCAGAACACAACATGGCAAACACTTAATAAGAAAGAGTATTTTCAATATGCTACGATCTAAAAATGGAAGATTTTTCCATATGAGACCACACAGGAAATTTGAATTTTCTCAATATTTCAGCTTTTGTGACAAATGGCCTGGCCTTAAGGAGCTGTGACTAAGCACAGTGAGAAAATGAGAAACTGCAATAGCTTTTCCTTCTTCCAGGAAAACAAACAAATAAGGAAAGCAATAGAAAGAGATAAGACTTTCCAACTGCTGTAGCAGCTTATCACAGCGAGACAATCTAAACTGCTTCTGAAAACACACAAGAGTGCACCAATAGCAGGGGCTGAGTGCAGAGATGCTCCCAGTCCCAGAACAGCCCAGACAGGAGCCCACGGGCCAGGCACCAGCAGCCAGATGTGGCCCCAAAATGTTGGTGAGCAAAGATGGAATGAAGGGGGAAACTGAGCTCAGAAAGTCTGGGTGTCCACTCAGAGCTCAGCAGCACATTCTGCAGGGCTGGGGCCACTGTGGCCACCAAGGGGAAGGAGCCTCACCCCTCCTGTGCCAGCCCAGCCCCCTGTGCAGCCCCCAGGCTTTTCTAAAGGTGTCTGAAAGGTGACACCTGCAGGGAAAGGGACAGCACAGAGCCAGGCTCACCTGGCACAAAGCCAGCACAGAGCCAGGATCACCTGGCACAGGGACAGCACAGAGCCAGGCTCACCTGGAACAGGGACACCACAGAGCCAGGCTCACCTGGCACAGGGACACCACAGAGCCAGGCTCACCTGGAACAGGGACAGCACAGAGCCAGGCTCACCTGGCACAGGGACACCACAGAGCCAGGCTCACCTGGCACGGGGACACCACAGAGCCAGGCTCACCTGGCACGGGGACACCACAGAGCCAGGCTCACCTGGCACAGGGACAGCACAGAGCCAGGCTCACCTGGCACAGGGCAGCAGGGAGCCAGGCTCACCTGGCACAGGGCAGCAGGGAGCAGCTCCTGCCACAGCCAGAGCCCTGGCTCTGCCCAGTGCCCTCCCAGAGCCCTCCTGGGGACAGCCATCTGCTCAGGGCAGCTCTCCCAGCCCCATGCCAACCACCCAGCCACTGGGCCAGCTCCTTCAGGAAGAATTTCCCCATGGAAAGGTGCTCAGGGATTGGAGCTGCCAAGGGAGGGCTGGATCCCCACCCCTGGAGTGCCCAAGGAATCCCTGGAGGTGGCACTGAGTGCTCTGGGCTGGGGACAGGGTGGGGATGGGGGTCTTTTCCCACCTGGGTGACTTTGGGATTCTGGCAGCTGTGGTGCCAGTCACCCTGGGGCACCCAGCAGAGCCTGGGGCAGTGGTGGCACTGCAGAGCTCACTGCCCCTGTGACCCACCAAGGGGCCAAGCCCTGCTTTGGAAAACCTCCTGCTCCCCTAAAGCCAGCTGCACTGAGAACAGTTTGCTTCTGGCCCAGAGCAATGACCTACATTATCCTAAATGGCACAGCTTTTGTCATCACTCAAGTGAGACACTCCTCCTCCCCAGGCTCGTTTTGTAAGACACTGGCTGCCATCCCTGCTCACCTTGTTTACAAACCTGATTTAATGTGCACAGACTACAAACGAGTTCAGTTAATGAAAAAAGAGCATTACCAGTAAAACACAGCATCCATCACACTGGGGTGTATTTCAGCCAGACCCTAGAACACCACTCTGGGGTTAATCTTGCTGTAACAACACAATACAATTCTTCTAACTTGCCACACTGAAGATGAGAACCATTTCTAAATGCCAAGGCCAGCCTGGGATGGTGGAAGGTGTCCCTGCCATGGCAGGGGGTGCAATGAGATGAGCTCTAAGGTCCAACAGAAACTATTCTGGGATTCTGTCACAAGGAAGCAATGCTGTAATAACAGACCAGGCTCCAGATTTTCAGCTTGGTTGTGCTGAATCATCCTTACAGGAGAAAAACCCACTTTTTTTTTTTTTTTTTTCCCACCTAAGAAGGAGCAGCTCTTAGCTGGTGCTATTTAGGGTGTCCCTGCTGACTCCAGCCCTGCAGCCTGGGCTCCCAAACCCACTTCTGTGCAGTGCTGGGAAGCTGCAGCCGAGGCTGCCACCTCCAGGCTGTGCTAGAGCTGTGAGACAGCCAAGCCCTGGGAGCCTGGCCAGGTGAGGGTCATCTCCAGCACAGCCTGCACTGACCTGGTGCCCTGCAGGTGCCCAGACCTACCCCAGGAAGGGGGAGACAGGCTGGGCACATCACAGCCTCCTTCAGCCATGGCAAAACTTGTTTCCTTTTCCTCTTAAGCTCATCTTGGGAATACCCAATATTTTAGACATCTAATGACAAATTCTGATACCAAGAGAATGCAGAGCTGCCTGTATATTGGGACAAAACAGCCTTTTCCTTCAGGTGTGTCCTGCTCTCTCAGGCAAATCCCTGCTCAAGGAATGGAGAAATTCCTCAGGTTTCCCCTTCCTGTGCTATTCCTCTGCCATGATTTACATGGAGCACACAGATTTCTGGAGCAGCTCCTGATCCCATGCCTGGCAGGCTCCAAACATCAAGGGAAGCTTCAGCTGCCTCTGAACACGCTGAAGAAAATTATTGTGGCTCCATTCTCCTTCTCCCACTTTTTTAGTTTGATTTTCACATTATAAAAAAATATCCTCAGGGCACAGCAAAAAAAAAAAAAATTCCTGTGTCAGCAGTAATATTGCAACTTTCTGGAGAAAAGCAGAGTTGCAGAGAGTGGGAGGCAGCCCCAGGTTATCCCATCCCTCAGCCAACACAGGCAGAGCTCCATCACCCCAACCCCTCCCTGCCACAGGCTGGCACTGAAACCCTGCTGAGGCACAGGCTGAGGCACCAGGGGTTATCCCAGCTTCATTCAACACCCAGATTTTAATGAACTTGGGTTTTTCTGAGACCTCCAGGGCATTCCTGCAGATGGGAGGACAGCTGGCCCACGGACAGGCTCACAACCAGAACACACTGAGTGCCTTTGGAGCAGGTTTCTGTGAACCATGTGAACTTCTGCAGCTCAAATTCAGTGACTAACCCCTCTTGGAATGGCAACAGCAGCCTGGCTTTCCTGTTTGTGTGTGTGAGCCATGCATGATGCTCACTGATATGGTAACAGCTCCCACTCCTGCCTGCCAGAGATTGAATCCACACACACCTCTGGTCCAGCTGCTGTGTGATAAGTCACAGCACAAGTGTTTTCCTTCTGCAGAAAGGAGTGAAAGTGCCTGGAGGCAGAGCCAAAGGTCCCATGTCACCCATCCATGGTGAGCCAGCCACTCCAGCAGAAAAGCTGACACTATTCCAACCATAGCCAGGGCTGGAAAGGGGCAGCACATCCCTCCCAGCACAGCCACAGAGCAGCCACAGGCTGCAACTGCTCACCTCGTGTGGCCAGAGGCTGCACAAGTGCTAAAACACCCCTAAAGTCAGAGAGACCTGAGTCAGAGAGACTTGGAAACCAAAGCAGCAACTCAATGCACAGAGTTGGAAAAGGTGTGATTGCATGGAATAATGCCTTCCATTCACACAGGGTGTGACTGAAGGACAGAACCTGCCCAGGAAGTGTCCCAAAGCTGAGAGCAGGGGCACAGCAGGGGCAGCACAGCCCCAGCAGGGGCACAGCAGGCTCAGCACAGCCCCAGCAGGGTCAGCACAGCCCCAGCAGGGTCAGCACAGCCCCAGCAGGGGCACAGCCCCTCCCTGCACAGCCCCAGCAGGGGCACAGCAGGGACAGCACAGCCCCAGCAGGGACAGCACAGCCCCAGCAGGGCCAGCACAGCCCCAGCAGGGGCACAGCCCCTCCCTGCACAGCCCCAGCAGGGGCACAGCCCCTCCCTGCACAGCCCCAGCAGCACTCACCTATCCACAGCCTCCACATCAAAGCAGAACCTCTTCTCTATGGAGTCTGTTTTCCGCCGGGTGCAGGATTTCAGGGTCACAGCTTCATCTTCCCCCTGGGCAGAGACACAATCAGGTGAGGCCAAGAACAACCCAAAACCACAGGCCTGACCCCAGCACCCACTGCTGTCAAACCTGGGGGGATCTGGCAACATCACCCTGCTAAAAACATCTGCTTGTATCTCTGACAGGAGGACTTGTCCTTTTACCCTTTTTTAGTCCAAACCCTTCATGAGGAGCCTTCCCTTCAGGATGCCCACGATCCAATCTGTGCATTAAGCACCACACAACCCATTCCTCATGTGGGCAGCTAGTGCTGGACCACAACAAAATCAGCTTTATTTTCCACTGCTGAACAACACTCCCCAGAGCTGCTGGCAGTTTGCTCTCCACGCTGAGTTTTTGGCAGCACTGTGCACACGAGGACTTTTAACAGGAGCAAACATGTCTTAAAATGTTTATTGTATAACAAAGCAATGACAAAACCGCTCTCCCATCCAGAGAATGCCTCTCTGCATCCAAGCTGAACTGGATTTCCACAGGGCTGAGCAGGGATGCAGCAGGATCTGTGAGCACTGCTGGCCTCTGCTGGAGGAAACCCTGCCTCAGCCCTGCCAGCACAGACACTTCTGCAACTGAAATCCCACGGATGACTTCAGAGAAAATGAATTTTGAAGGAGTTCCTGGAGACAGACACTTTTCTGGGCTCTCTGTGCTGTTCCTGATGACACCTTGGCTGACCACCCTGTTCCCTGACATCACCATTTTTCCAGGAAACATACTTAGAATCACTTAGATTGGAAAAGACCTCGAAGATCACAGAGCCTGAAAGTTGCCCAGAACAGCCAAGCCCACCTCTAATCCACGTCCTCACGTGCCACAAGTCCATGTCCATTAAATGCCCCCAGGGAGGGTGACTCCCTGGTTCTTACCCATGAACTCCTCCCCAGTGCCACCACCATCCAGCTCCTGACAACCAGAACACCCCACCACAAAATCCTGCTCATCCCACCATGGCTCCATGACAGCAGCAGTGTTCCTGCTGCTCTGGGGCTCCCAGCCCCTCCTGCCTGCTGCCCATGCTGCAGGCACTGCTCCTCTGTTGGGACTCTCAACCTGCCCTGTTTTGGGGGAGAATGCCTAATTCCTACCTGACTGTTCACTCGTGCTCCCATGGTTTCCAACTCACCAATAACTCTCCTGTCCCAGACAAAGGAGCCAGCACAGACCCAGGAAGGCACAAGAGCTCCCTGCAGGCTTCTCCCCAACTCCTGGTGCCCCCAGGCAGCACAAGGCTGTCCCACTCTGCCCAGCCCCCTGTGCAGAACTCAGGGAATGCCCCTGGCCCAAACCCAGCAATAGCCAGCTCTGGGCACAGCCCAGGGCACCAGGGGCTGAGTGCACCCCTGCCCCACGAGTGATGGCTCTCCTCATGCAGCACCTTTCACCTGCTTGCCAAAGCAAAACTTCACCTGCTCCATTCAGGAACAAATGGCCATCATGGCAAAGCACACACAGATCTGCATTGACAGTGTAACTACAGGGATAACTAAACAAGTGAAAAAGAGTTTTTCTGGGGTTGTGTCAGACAGACATATGACATTTAAACTTAATACATTAATTGGAGTCACTTAAACACTTAATTTAAATTGGCTAATTGACAAATCTGTACTATTAAAAGCAAGCCAAGCAAAAGCATAAGCATAACATACAACTGAACTTCTGCTGCTCCAGCCAGACCCCAGAAGTGCAGCAGTGCAGCCCCAAGCCCCATGTGGGGCTGCTCCATGCTCACATGCCCATGGTGCTCACCCCTGACAGAGCCTGGCACCACTTCATGCCAGGATGGGGCAAGCCCCAGGTGCAAGCACAGCCCTGGAGAGGGGCTCAGGGTGCTGTGCCAGCAGCTCCACACCCCTGGCTGCTGGGAGAGCCCTGGAATGGGAAGGGACCAGACAAAACACACTGCAGCCACTGATGATTACAGGGCTGGGATATGCTAATGCTGAGCTATAACGAAGATGCTCCAAGGCAAGAGGAAATTAATTTTAGAAGCTTCCCTGCCCACAGCCAGCTCCCTGTGCCAGCAGGAAGCCGTGTGGGAGCCTGTCCAGCTGCCCCAGGCTCTCCCCAGCAAGGGGACTGTGTTTGTCCCAGCTGGGAACACTGTGGAGGGGCCTCTTGTTCCTGCAGCACAGAGCAGCAAAGGCAGCCCTGGACACAGCCCTGGGAGCACTGGGACACAGCATGTGCTGGATCCTCACACCCCACTGCTCCCCCTGCTCCCCACACCCCCCCAGGGCCAAGGGGAGCTCCAGCCTCTGCTGTGGCTCTGTCCAAAACAAAACAACTCCATTGGCCAAGTCACAGATCATCAGAGACTCAGAATGGTTTGGGTGCAAAGGGCACTTGGAGCTCATCTTGTTCCACTCTGCCATGGGCAAGGACACCTCCACTGCACCAGGCTGCTCAAACTCCCATCCAACCTGGCCCTGGACAAGTCACAGGCACTGGAGAAGGAGCAAAATAATGAACAGGTTCTCTGGGCCATGCCTTGGAGCAGGAATGAGGGGCTGGGGAACAGGCACCATGGAGCTGAAGCGTGGTGGGTGCATGTGCTGGCAAAGATCTCTGGGCTCTGGGGGTTTCCTGTCTTTTCTTTCCCAAACCACGTGTCAAGTTCATTCCCTGAGTCCAGCCCACTCAGCCTGGAATGAATGTGACCCACTTCACTGCATTTGTGTCACCTTGCCAAAAAGGTGACACAGTTTGAGCCCTGGGAGAGCCTGAAGTGCCACGTGCTGCCTGGCAGAACCCAGCCCTGCTCCCTGCCAGGACTCACCCCTTCTGCTCCTGCCATCCCTCTCCCCTTCCCCTGCTCCTGCCATCCCTCTCCCCTTCTGCTCCCTGCCATCCCTCTCCCCTTCCCCTGCTCCCTGCCATCCCTCTCCCCTTCTGCTCCCTGCCATCCCTCTCCCTCTCCCCTTCTGCTCCCTGCCATCC
>JAOTQP010000680.1:418006-433427 GCA_026413545.1 Cichladusa arquata
CCCCCGGCACCATGGGAACCTGCCACCCCCGGCACACGGTCCTGCCACCCCCGGCACACGGGAACCTGCCACCCCCGGCACCATGGGAACCTGCCACCCCCGGCACACGGGAACCTGCCACCCTCGGCACACGGGAACCTGCCACCCCCGGCACCACAGTCCTGCCCGAGCCAGGCTGGCCGCACGGGCTCCAGCCCATCCCTCCTGTTCAAAACTTCATCCACCTGCGTTTTCCAGCGGGCACGGGAACCTGACACCAGCTCAACCTTTTGTCTCTGGTTGGTTTTTTTTTTTTCAATCCTCCCAAGCACGATTCTCTCCATCCTCACGCCACAGCCTAATTCAGGCTGAGTCACCGCCTTCAAATATGGCTTGTGAGCCACGTTTTTTGGCTGAGGCCTCCTAATTATAAAAAAGGATGTAATACTAATTACATGCTTATCTGGTAGGCAGGATATAAAGTTTAATGAGCTGTCATTTACGCCATATGCACGCAGCCCCATAAAAGCACGAGATGTTATTATTTGGATTATGCTCCCTAATTCTGCACAAAGCCACAGGAGCACTATTTTGGTTTTATCCTTCTCCATCACCATTGTTCATATTTAAAAGTGTTCCAGCACTTACTGCTAATAGAGAAGAACCTGTAACTAGATTTATAGGGCACTGCCTTAGAGGATGTGAATATCTGGGGCTCGAAATTGAATTTTTTTCAGCACTTTTCCAGAATCACAGAAAATGATGATGCTCAGACTGTCATTTTCTAATGAGGACAGAATCGAGGCCATACAAAGCTCTGCCATACATGAAACACCACACATACCACTGGAAACGAGGCCTCAGGCAGCCACTGAGGAATCTTCTCCCCTTTTTCTGGCTTCATTCATCAGGAGACACTCATGTTTGAGCTCCAAATGTGGGAGCAGAGCAGAGCAGCAGGGAGGAATAGCCATGGACATCTTCCAGCCCCGTTTTCCTAGGATTGTGTAAAAAAAATATCACAGAATATGCTGAGTTGGGAGAGACCAGCAGTGATCATCCAGCCCAGCTCATGGCCCTGCCCAGGACACCCCAAGAATCCCACCACATTCCTGAGAACATTTATCACTGAAAGGAAAAATAAGCAAACAGACTTCCACATCCTCCTGCTGTGGGCAACAACAGCTTGCATCCCTCTGTAATCCCTGCCATATTTGCCTGCTTTGGTTTATTGTTTTAAGCAGCTGGGTTGTCTCACCCCAAGTGAGCCAGGTCAGCTGGACACTGTGCAGGGATCCAGCAGCACTGGGCAGAACCTTGGCCACTGAGAGCTCGCCCCACTGGCCACAGGAGTCCTCCTCCTCCTCCAGGAGCCTCTGCAGGGCTGTGCTCTCACATCCTTCCCACAGAGGAAAGCTGTGGCTGCCCTAATCCCACACTCCCACCCCTTGACCACACATTAGCACATTCTCCCTCACTCACCAGCCCACATCCCACAGCTCACTCACTCAGGGAACATCTGCAGAAAACTACTCCAGCATTAAACTAAAAATAAAAAAAGAGCAGTTTCTACCTAGATGAGGTGACTCTGCATCAAATAACTGCTGGGTGCAGGGGTGGGGGCTGCCACAGCCGAGCAGAAGGGAGACTGCCCCAGGGCAGGGCTGGGTGGGATATTGAGAAGAATTGTTCCTTGGGAGGGTGGCAGGCCCTGGCACAGGTGCCCAGAGGAGCTGTGGCTGCCCTTGGATCCCTGGCAGTGCCCAAAGTCAGGCTGGACACTGGGGCTGGGAGCACATGGGACAGTGGGATTCTCTGCTACGGCAGGGGGTGAGAACTGGGTGATCTTTGAAGCCCTTCCCAGCACAAACCAGTCTGGGATTCTCTGACTGCAACAGCACCAGCTCAGATCAGCCCCAGCCCTCGCTGGCCACCAGCCTTATCTCTGGGTGGGTCACACAACCAGCTGGATTAAACCAGTTCGTTTGAAAAACAGCAATTCTTTCCAGAGCGAGCTTTCAGCTGGATCAGCTCCCTCCTCTGGGCACAGCATCTTCCCACCTCCACACTCCTGCCCATCCTCACTGTGCTTGTCACTGGGTGCCCGTGACACATCCATTGCTAACAGGGCAGAAGGAGCCCCTTCTCCTCCGGGAAAGCTCCTGCCAGTTGGGTTCAGCAATCAGGGAAAGCTGGAGTGACAGCAGGAGCGGGAGGTGAGGAGCCAGCCCCGCTCTGAGCCCCCACGTCAGCTCTGGGCATCTCACAGCTCTGCCTGAGAGGCTGGAGGGGCTGGCTCTGAGCTCAGCACCCTCCCAGGGACCCCAGGACCTAAACCCCTCATCCCATCACTGCCCTGCCTCGGGGATCTCGGAGCCTCCCTGCCCCAGCACCATTCCCAGCGCTGTGAAAATCAGAGATGTGGTACAGAGGGAGGGATGGTGGAAAACCACCCACTGCTCCAGCCCCCACAGCACCAGAGGCTTGGGCACGAATGCATTTCATTAAAGCCCAGGAGACAGCAGCAGGCATCCTGGCTGCCAGAATGCAGGAGCTGAACCAGAGGTTTCTTGGAGCTGCCCTCAGGCAGCAATGTTCAAGGTCTAGTGATTGTGTGGCTGTATATCACACTCACATCTTCCTTGCTCCCAGGACTCTTTTTATGGGGCTGGATACAGAGGAGGCATTGTATATGGCAAAAATAAAACAACCCTGCTCCAGATAATACATTAGACCATCATGGTGAATCCCCTTGAATTCCCTGTTGTAAACCAAAGGGCACGTTGTACTGACAGCCCTCCAAGAGCTCTGATCCTTGATCTGGCTGTGAATACAACTCTAGGGCAGACACCAAGGGTTTCCCCTTCTCCCGTGCTACCCTGGAATTGTGCTGTGGCTATATTCTTGTTTGACACTTCTCCATGTGACTGCAGCAAGCCTCAGTGACACCTTCAGCATGGCAGTGCTCCCTCCACCGAGCACTCACCAGCTTCCCATAGAACATGATTTTAGATATTTATATTTTAGAGTGGAACAGCACTTTCCCTCACTGCGTTGCACCTCTCACAGTCACACATGAATTTCCACCTACTCAATTCCTTTTTTCCCTTCTGCAGCTCACTCTTCTCCTTGCAGTCACTCCTCCTGGCCCTCAGGCAGATTTGCAGGGGTGGGCGAGACCAGACAGGAGACGGGAACAGCAGTGACACAGCTGAGCCTCTGCAGGGGGACAGATCCCCCCAAAATTAAAGGCAAACCGGGCTGGGGTCTCTGCTCCCAAACCCTCTTCAGCTCCCAGCTCACACTCACTAACCTCCCATGATTTTTGCAGTACTCCTCGTTAGCTGTGCTGCCAAGTCTGCCCAGACACGGCAGATTTGGAACTGGTTTTGGAGCTGGTTTCCTGCTGAATGGAAATATCGGTGCCATCTCCTGTTAATCACCTGTGCTGCCACAGCCATCTCCACATCCAGCTCCTTCAGGTCCCTGAACCCCAGCTGATGCCTTGGGCCATGAGTTCCTCTCCCTGCACTGAGCACGTTCTGTAACCGTGCCTGACGAGCCTCTCCTCTGGTTCAGCTAATTGGCTTCACCTCCTGCTCGTGCTGTGCCACGCTCTCACCTGCCTGGGCCTGCCCAGGGCCTGGCAGTGCCTCTCAGAGACCTGGGAGCACCCAGCAGGGCAGGAGCCTCCAGGACACAGCCCCGTGCATCCCAGAGAGCTGTCTCCAGAGCAGGACACCTTTCATCCATTCCCTTTCATCTCCCTGGCAGGTGTCAGAGCAGATAGAGCAGCACTCAGCTCCAGTGCAGGGAGCACAGGGACACTCCATGCGTGACAGAGGCTCCTGGTGCCTGTGCCTTCAGCCAGTGGGGAGGGTTTGTTCCCTTTGATTCCTTGTTAAAAATAGAAGAAAACTCCTCAGTACTCTTGAGCTGAGGCACTGGGCAGCTGTGTGTGCCCCTGACCCTTGAGCTGCCCTCAGCTTTGCTGCTCCTGTCACACTGCACGGGTGGCACTTTGCCCAACTCTGTCCATTTTTGGCACAATTCCCCAGAGTGCTGCTTGTCATCCCCTTCCCCAATTTCAGAGGCAGCTTACTTATGTGTTTACTACTTCATTAAGATTTAAACTCTGCTCCAACACCTGTCCAGCTGCAAACCTCCCTCCTCCTGTCCGAATGTGCGAGCCCAGCCCTGCCTGTGGCAGGACCCTGAACCAGGATCCTCCTCAGAGCACAGGGTACTCACAACCCCCTGTGGCTGTTCCTAGCCTGATGCCAAGTTTGACTTTTGTTTCCAGGATGATCCTCAGGGTGCTGGAGCCTGGCTTCTACTCTCAATGTCCGCTTTGTGTCCCCAGATTTCAGTGGTATTAATGACCAGTGATCAAAGGCACCCTGAGAGCCTTATGTTGAAGCAGCTTTTAGAATTGCCATGCTGGGGTCTGTGCTCACCCTGCTCTGGCCAGGAATGGGACATAGAATAAGTCACAAATCAGAAACATTATTTTAAAGAGTAGTGCCTCAGTGGGGGATTGCAGAGGCTTCCTGGCAGCACAAATCCCCGTTTGACTGGAGCCACAATGACCCTTCTCTGTGTCCCTTGGGAGCAGCATTCCCACTGTAAATGTTACCAGGGCTGTGCACACATGTGGGACAGAACAAAGCTCTGCATTATCGCTGCTGGGGCAGCGGCGGCCAGGCTGTGGCACAGACCAGGAAGGCAGTGGCTGCAAGGTCACAGCTCCTGGAGATGTGACAGCTCTCAGGCACAAAGATGAGGGTGGGACGTGGCTGGGTCAGGGAGCTGGGGTGTCTGGAGGCATTTAGCACATTGAACATGATGCAGGAAAAACAAAGGAGCTTCACAGAACAGCATGGGTTGGAAGGGACCTTCCAAATCATCCAGTTCCAGCCACGGGCAGGGACAACTTCCACTGGACCAGGTTGCTGTCCTTGAACACTTCCAGGGATGGGGCAGCCACAACTCCACTGTTTTCACACGTGCATTTGTGTATTTACTCACCTTCCAGGCAAAGGCAGGGGCAGTGGTGCTGAAGATCACTGTCCCCTTGCTTATGGTCCAGGTTACATCTCATCCTGAGGGAGGGTGGGCTTCCAGCAGCAGCATCCCCTTCATCCCTGATCTTGCACTGTGCTGTCCAAAACCTTCATGGTCCTTTTCCATCCAGGCATCACTGGCACAAGGATTCTGCAGAGCAGGGTGGGGGATATTCAGCAATGAGGGGAAGAAGGGAATCTATTCCATGTAACTGCCAGGGAGGTGGCAAAGGAAACATCTCCACAGGCTTCTGCCAGGAAAGTCCTTAATGACAGAAAACCAAAAGTGATACATAAATAAGAAGAGCTTCAAGCTTAGGAATTTTTGGGTGAATTCCTTAAGGGGGGAGGTGGACACACAACACACAATAGGGAAAACCCAAACCACGTCACTGTGGTGGAAATGTTTTTGAAAAAAGGGCTGGACATAGATGTTCTCTAAATTCCCTGAGAGGAAAAGAAAACGTCTGACAGGTGCATTTTGGGCAGTGATGAGGCATTGAGCAGCTGGCCAAGCTACAGTCAAACACACAAAACCAGAAACAAGCTCTCAATTAAATGGAAAAGTCAAATTAGTCACGCCCCTGGGAGTCACTGCAGCACAGGAAGCTGAAATGGAAAAGTGAAGGAACCAAGGGCTGTGAAATTGTCAGTGATATCCATGAAAGAAGTGTTTAAATAACAGGGTTAATTATAAAGATGACAAAGTTTCATTGTCAGGAAAAGTTAAACAGTCTGCCTATTACTACTCTCCTTTTTGAGAGAAATACAAAATCCCCTCAAAGGCCCAGCCAAGCAGCTTCCACTCATTTCCTCTCCCAACATAAAAGATCAGCCTCTCTCTGTGTTCTACAGGGGAGCTCTGGCCCTGTAACCTCCATGGATAAACACTCCACAGGTGTGACACAGTGGGGTGTGGGGAGGAGAGGGGGCCCAGGCAGAGGAGCAGGACCCCAAGGAGCTGGGGGTGCCTCATCCTGCTCCAGAAAAACTCAGCTGTGCCCCTGGAGATGGAGCAGCAGCAGGCAGCACCCAGAGGTGTGACCTGCACCCAGCCCAAAGCCAGGAAAGGTTTGGCCACCACCTGCATCAGACACTCACGTGTCCCATCCCAGGGCACACCATTCTTCAGCCTGTCCCAGTGCCTCCAGGGAGGATTCCAGCAGGCACCAGTGCTCCCAGGCTGGGGACCAGCACAGCTACCCCAGCCAGGAGCTCTGCAAAGCTCCCCCAAAAGCCAGGGGTGGCCAGAGCAGAGGCATTTATAGCCCACTCCAGGCTGGATCCCATCAGCACTGACACCCTGCAGCTGCTCCCTCTCCAGCAGCACCTGTGAGAGGGAGCCCTTCCCTCCCAGGGAGCACCTGGAAGCCAGAGACACAAAAGGGATCCAGGAACAGACACAAAAGGGATCCAGGAACAGACACAAACGGGATCCAGGAACAGACACAAAAGGGATCCAGGAACAGACACAAAGGGATCCAGGAGCAGACACAAAAGGGATCCAGGAGCAGACACAAAAGGGATCCAGGAACAGACACAAAAGGGATCCAGGAGCAGACACAAAAGGGATTCAGGAACAGACACAAAGGGATTCAGGAACATCTCATTCTGACTCCCACCATGAGCAGGGACACCTCCCTCTGTCCCAGGCTGCTCCAAGCCCTGTCCAGCCTCACCTTGGACACTCCCAGGGGTCCAGGGGCAGCCACAGCTGCTCTGTGCCAGGGCCTCAGCACCTGCATCATGCCAGGGCAGATGGGAGCTGCTTCACCCTCTGGAGGGGTGTGAAGCCACCCAAAACCTCCAAGCATTTAAGTGGGGTTATATTATCACAAGACAATTCCAAGGAGAGGAATGTTTTCCCAAAATTTGTATAACCACTGGAAAAATGTCACAAACCACTGTGAAATTGAGCTGAAGCTGTGTTTCCAGGAATTAGAACCAGAAGTTCCCAAACCAAACTCTAGTTTCCTTTCTGGAGGGGCTCCAGAGATGTCTGCTGTGCATTAGCCCTGGTACAACCCAGGGCTGTAAGCTCTGCCTCTCCCTGTGTAAATAGTAATTTCCTCCTGGTGCTGCTCAGCACTCCCAGCCCTCACTGTTCCCTCTTTTTCTGTCTCTGCTCCTGGAATCTGGATGGAGATTTTCCTCTCCCCAGCACTCAGAGACCAGCCCTGCACACAAGCCACTTTACAGCTACTCCCTACTGCTGGCTTCGGTGCAAATCCTTTTAATTCTCATAATCAGGCAAGGCCACTGCCTTTCCTGCATAAAAATATCTTCAAACAGCTTCTCGAAATTCCTGTGGAAATCCCCAGAACTATCCCAGCCGGAAGCCCAGACAAAGGGTTTGTTCCTGGGGCTGGGGCTCAGGAGCCAGTCCTGGTTCCCTTGCCTGGCCCTGCAGCCCCTGGTGTCACCATGTCACCCTCCTGGTGCCACCACACTCTGTGCCTGTGTGTCTCTGCTGTCCTTGGCTCTGCACATCTTTTTTTGTCCCCTGCTGTCAGAGGAACGGTGGCACAGCAAGAGGGTGACTGTGAGGGTCCCCAAGGGCTGGGTGCAGTGGGGACATCCCTGGAAGGGACATCCCTGGAGGGCTGAGCCAGCCCTGGAGGAGCTGGGAGGGCAGGAGGAGAGAGGCTGCAGCCCGGCTGATTTACGGGAAAGGGGAAGAAAAACCAGAAAACACATTTGTGTTTTTTTGAGTTAATGATTATGAGAAGAAAAAGGAGGCACTGCCCTGCAGGGAGCTGTGCCAGCCTGTCTGTGTGTCCCTGTGCCAGCCTGTCTGTGTGTCCCTGTGCCAGTCTGTCTGTGTGTCCCTTTGGACAGAGGATGAGGATGGACAGGGGGTGAGGATGGACACGTCCTGTGCCAGGGGCACTGTCCTGGGTCAGGCACTGTCCTGTGCCAGGCACTGTCCTGGGCTGGGCACTGTCCTGTGCTGGGCACTGTCCTGTGCCAGGCACTGTCCTGGGCCAGGCACTGTCCTGTGCTGGGCACTGTCCTGTGCCAGGCACTGTCCTGGGTCAGGCACTGTCCTGGGTCAGGCACTGTCCTGTGCTGGGCACTGTCCTGTGCCAGGCACTGTCCTGTGCCAGGGGCACTGTCCTGGGTCAGGCACTGTCCTGGGCTGGGCACTGTCCTGTGCCAGAGGCACTGTCCTGGGTCAGGCACTGTCCTGTGCCAGGGGCACTGTCCTGGGCTGGGCACTGTCCTGTGCCAGGCACTGTCCCGTGCCAGGCACTGTCCTGTGCCAGGCACTGTCCTGGGCCAGGCACTGTCCTGTGCCAGGCACTGCCCCGTGCCAGGCACTGTCCTGGGTCAGGCACTGCCCCGTGCCAGGCACTGCAGCCCTTCCAGGGTCCCCAGGTGCTCCAGCCATCCCCAGGGGATGTCACAGGTACCTCTGCCCCCTGTGCCTGTGCCCAGCTGAGTGTCAGCACTGAAAATCCCCTCCCCTCACAGCACTCTCCTCTCCAAGCCAACCTCTCAGTGGTCCCTTTCCCTACAAATCTCTCCCCTAAACACAGTCCCAATTTCCAGTTAACAGGTCTAGGCCTGTTCATTCCCCCCCTGTTCTTGTCCCTTTGCTGTCCCCATCCCTTGGCAGATGCAGGAGGACCAAGGGCTGAGCTGATCTCATGCCTGTTTATATTCATGTGGCTTCTGAGATTTGGTTTGGAACCATAAAAATATGTTATTTACTGTACAATTAAATATTTGTTTCCTGGTGATGTGGACTTGGGTGAACTGTAGTTCCTACTACATTTTAAGCATTATTTACACTCTTCCTCATTGCCTTCCTTTTAGTGTCTTTAATTCCCTCACTTCTTGTGCCTTTATCAGCTGCAGGGAGGTTTTTAACATAGTAAAAAATAAAACAAAAAAAGTGAAAAGAACAGCCTGAAAATTTTTAAAATTACTTTTAAATTGCCTTCATCTCTCACTTACTTTTCCTGTGAGAAGTGCAACAGCAAACCAAATGCAGGATATTTTTCAATTATTTAGGAGTAGATCTCCTGCATACACATCAGCCTGGGCACCCAATTAGTGTGTTTATAATGGTGGTGGCAGTGCTGTGACAAACTGGAGCAGGCTGTCACAGCCTGTGCCTGCAGATTATCTGCCTGAGCAGCACTTCCCAGGGTGCTGTGGCAGGGCAGGGCAGGGCTGGGTTTCTGGCTGGCACTGCCGTGTCCCCAGCAGGGTGGCACACTGTGCCACGGGGATGGGACCAGCTCAGAGTCTCTGTCAGGCTGCCCACGTTTGACCCAAGTGGGATTTTTGTGAGTGTCCTGTGCAGGGTCAGGAGCTGGACTCCTCATGGGTCCCTTCCAGCTCAGGCTCTTCCATGATGTTCTGATTAGGTGATTCCCAATTTTCCTGGTTTTTGGGCACACATCTCTTAAACCCAGCTCAGTGTGGATACCCAAATGATTTTCCTTGCTTTTTTCTGGGAGCAGGAGAGTTTCCCGTTCATTTGGCACTTCCCAGCCAGACTCTGACCTCTCCCTCTCCCTCTCCCAGCCAGACCCCAGCCAGGCCAGCCACCCCCTGCCCTGCACAGCCCCACACTCAGGCCAGGACAAGGCCAAGCTGCAATTTTCCGGGTTAATTGCCAGGATGCCAGTGCAGGGGAGAGACAGAGATTCCTTTGTGCTGGCTCCAAGTGCCTCTGTTCCAGGAGAACGGGCTCAAAACCGACCTTGCTTTGTGTGCCCAGCCCTGGCTTGACACTGTTTGCACAACTAGCTGGGCTGACAAAGACAAAATGAGGAATTCTTGGAGATTTTGGGCAGTGAGATATCTCCTGGAGCAGCCCTCAGACACAGTAGCCCCAGTTGTGTTCTCCTCACGGGTTCAGGTCAGAAAACCCAGTGCTGCAATGAGCAGAGCTGACATTCCTGAGTGAGCTACCCCTGCCCTCCCTGCCCTCCCTCACCCAGAGAGGGAGCAGAAACCTTCTGAGGCAAAGAAAGATCCACCAGTGGCACACAGGGAGAGCTGGGATCCTCCAGGTGCATCCATCCTGCAGCACCAACCTGCAGTCCTGCCAGCAGTGCCAGAGCACAGCCTCATCCTGGTGCCAAAATGAGGAGAGAAAAGTCTGTGTCTGTTGTCAAGTACATAGGAAATGAAATGAAAGCCAGAGAGTGTCCAGCCCAGCACAGGGAGCAGCTGGGACAGCTCTGAGGGGATGTTCACAGACAGCACTTTGCCACCTTTCCTTCAGAGCCAGCCCTGCTGGTGACAGACCCTGCTCGGAGCCTTTTCCTCCCAAGTGGGAAGAAAGCTGCCTTGGCCTGGCTTCTGGGGAAACTACAAAAGCTGTGGAAAGCACACAATGATCAGAGGAAAGAGGAAAGTGATGCTGATGAGCAGGGACTGGCTCCAGGGCTCTCCTTGGTGGGAGCTGGGAACCAGGGCAGCTGTGGCAGAGGAGAGTGGGCAGTGCAGAACATCCTGCCCCAGGAATTCCCTGCATGGCAGCAGCCAGGGGCAGAAAGGGTAAAAGCAGCCAGGGCTGGATAACCTGAGCCTGAGGAGCCTCCTGGGCTCTCTGTGTTTAGATATTTACATATGTGTATATTTTTATATATTTGTATTTGTATGTGAGTGGCACAGGGTGCCCAGAGCAGCTGTGGCTGCCCCTGCATCCCTGGAAGTGTCCAAGGGATCCAGGTTGGACAGAGCTTGGAGCAGCCTGGAACAGTGTGAGGTGTCCCTGCCCATGGCAGCGGCTGGAACAAGATGGATTTTAAGGTTTCTTCCAATCCAAACCATTCCATGAGTCTGTGGTTCTGTGTTTGGTAAGTTTTGGAAGATTGTGACACGGGAATAGCAAACATGCTGGTGGGATCTCAGCAGCTCTTGGGAAAGGCTGTGTGGATTGCTGCTGGTCATGATGGAGCAGGAACTGCAGGAGGAAACATCACTGGGAGCAGGGGAGGAGGACAAATGGATTCTGTCAAGCTAACTTGATCTATTTTTAGATAAAACTGTAATTAAGTCAGTACTTGATAACAGCAGGACTTTTTAAGGTAATGGGGCTTCTGTTACATATCTAAATGCAACATGGCACATATTAAATGAATCAGGAGATGTCTGTTTTCCCTGGAATGTAATTACAGAAGAGGCCTCGTTTGGTCAGGGTATCCAGGAGAGCCCTTTGGGAGGCAGCTCCTGACTCTGAGCTAATGCCCAGACAAGCAAACAGCATTGGGCTCAGGGGCTCAGGTCATTTGTTAAAATACAAAGGCTGGGAGTCATTCCTCAGGAGGAGCAGCTCCCTCCTGGGAAACAGGGACTGGGAAACACCAAAGGGATCCTGGAGAAGGAGCCAGGACTGAGAGCCACGTTGGAGACCACGGCAAAGACAAACAGAGTCACTGTCCTGTGTCTGCCTGGGCAGTGGCAGGTTCTGGCAGAGATCAGGGAGGGCAGGAGGGTTTAATGAGGCCCAGGCTTCTGCCTGGCTCCCAGGGACAGACCCCACACCTGGGCCAGCTGCAGCGGCTTTTGGGAGCCCCCAGAGGTACCCTGGGCCACCAGATGTTCACTGGGTGTGACACAGGGACAGCTGTACCCACTGCCACCAGAGCAGCCAGCTCTGCTGCCCCCCAGATGTGCTGCAGCTGTGGATGCTGCACCCTCACCTGCACGGGGCTCAGGTGCCCCATGGCTGCCAGATGTGCTGCAGCCCCGGCTCCAGCTGTGCCCCCAGGCAGGGCCATCGCCCCCCTTTGCCCTGTGCCCCGGCTGTGCCCGCCCATCCAGCTGTGCCCGCCCCATCCAGCTGTGCCCAGCTGCGCCTGCTGCGGTGCCGCGGTGCCCCCTGGCGGCCCCGGAGCCTCCCTGCGCCTCCTTCTCCTGCGCGATTTTCCCAGCTCGGTCGTTTCATTCACCTTGCCCTTCATTAAAACCTCTGCTACCTTTATAAAGCGACTTTTCCCTCCCCCTTCCCTCTCCAAGGATTGTTGAAGGGAAAAGTGGCTTCTGGGAGTTTCTGGTTACCAAAATTCACCTTGTTATGATGAACATAATTTGGAGAGACTGCACGATGAAAGCTTTGGCCCTGGTGAGAGTCCCCCCAAAAAGAGAGCACCAAGTAAATACCAGAGATCAATTCCTTATTTCACATAAAACTCGCTAATGGGAAGCAGGAATAAGAAAATAATTAAGTAAGTCTTTAATAAAAATAATACAATTTAATGGTTTTCCATATTTAATCTACATGTAATAATGCATGTTGCACCGAGATGTCCCCAAGGATGTCCTCAGGGGGGACCCCGGGGCAGGTGTGGGCAGGATGGACAGAGCTCCCTGGCTCCCTGTGTCCCCTCCTGTCCCCTCCTGTCCCTTCCCCTGTCCCCTCCTGTCCCTTCCCCTGTCCCCTCCTGTCCCTCTCCTCCCGGCTCTGGTTGATGGTGGTTCATTCCAAGGCTGCTGCACACTCCCAGCATATTTTTAATGTATTTATCTCTCTCCAGCTTCCTGCCAGGCTGGTCTGGGGGGAAACGGGCACAAAGAGGAGAATGGTGTCGGGACACTGAAAACAGTGCCGGGACACTGCGACTCTGCAGTGCCAGCCCTGGGGACACGGGGATGGAGAGGTGACCGTGGCAGGGAGGGGTGACCATGGCAGGGAGGGGTGACCGTGGCAGGGAGGGGTGACCATGGCAGGGAGGGGTGACCCGGCCCGCTGTGCTCACCACTGCCGGCTTCCATCAGCCCTCCGCCAGCCGCCAGGGCAGGAAGGGACAGAAAAACTCCGCAGCAGAGCAGGGAGAGGCTGGCAGCAGGCAGAGAGGGAGATGGGGCAGGGTTTGGGGCAGGCAGAGATCCTGGGAGGGCCTCCGGGAAAGGGGGAGGCTGGATTCAATCCTTGTCTTTCACCTGGGCTGGAGTCCAGCCCCAAAATAGCCGTCCAAAAACAAGATCACATGAGAGGAAAAAAATAGCAAGGCGAAGGATTATCCATCCTTACTTCCTTGTCCTATGTGGGTGCAGAGCCGCGGCCGGCCCTGGCGCTGGCCCTGGCACTGGCACTGGCCCTGGCACTGGCCCTGGCACTGCCAGCCGCGGCGCCGCTCCTGTCCCGGCACATCCCGGTGCCCGTGCCCGGCTGTGGGACGCTGCCTGCCCCGGTGCGATCCTGGCAGAGCTGCGCGGCCCCGGGAGGTGGAGCGAGGGCAGGGTGACCCCAGCACACCCCTGCCCACCCCGGGCAGCCCAGCGGCGCTGCCCCCGCGCTGCCCGCAGCGCCCAGCCCGGCGCTCCCGGCCCCTGCTCAGGTGAGTGCCTCTTTCAGCATCCCGCGCTCCCCACCCGGCACAGCGGCGCGGATCCCCGGGGGCTTTGCGGTCCTTTCCCGCAGGGTTTGCAGCACGTTCCTGCTCCCTGAACTCCTGGCCACGCGTGCTGTGGGAGGAACAGCTGGGTTTTCCTTTGCTGCGCCCGCTCCGGGGCAGGGAGCTGGCAGGAGGGGCATCTCCACCCCGGTGCTGTTCCCAGCTCGTTCCGGGCTGAGCGGTGCCCGCTCGGAATATCACTTCAGGAGGGATGGAACCAAAGGCCAGGACTGGCGGAATCTCGTGGGTCTCACTCCGAACATGCAGGAGGTTTTGCTTGAGTGGTCTCTGCTGTGGTTTGGGGGGATGAGGAGCCGCCAGGGCAGCGGGGCTGGGGCTCAGTGCCCCCCTAGGCACCGCCTCTGTGCGTGGGGCCAGCCAGGGGAGCACCTGCAGCTTCCTCGAGGTCCTGGGTTAATTATTCACGGTGCTTGCAAACAGCCCGGGAGGGGTGTGTTACCGATGGGACCCAGCCCAGGGGCTGGTGGGCGCTCTGGGCAGTGAGGTGGGCAGTTCCCTACCGCAGGCAGGGCAGGAGAGGCGCTGGAGCAGCAGCCGCCCTTCAAATCCATCCCGAGAGCCTGAGAAATACCGCGGGCACCTGCTGCAGGTGCTGCTCCTGCAGTGCCCCCACCCTACAGTGTCCCCATCCCCGCAGTGCCCCCAGCCCTGCAGTGTTCCCCATTTCTGCAGTATTCCCTATTTCCACAGTGTCCCCATCCCTGCAGTATTCCCTATTTCCACAGTGTCACCCATCCCTGCAGTGTCCCCATTTCTGCAGTGCCCCCATCCCTGCAGTGTCCCCATCCCTGCAGTGTTCCCCATGTCTGCAGTATTCCCTATTTCCACAGTGTCACCCATCCCTGCAGTGTCACCCATCCCTGCAGTGTCCCCAATCCCTGCAGTGTCCCCATCCCTGCAGTATTCCCTATTTCCACAGTGTCACCCATCCCTGCAGTGTCCCCATCCCTGCAGTGTTCCCCATTTCCACAGTGTCACCCATCCCTGCAGTGTCCCCAATCCCTGCAGTGTTCCCCATTTCCACAGTGTCCCCATCCCTGCAGTGTCCCCAATCCCTGCAGTGTCCCCATCCCTCTGGCTCTCGGAGCAGGGCCCGGGGCCACTGCAGCTCTGTCGGTGTCTGGGTTTTGGCCAAGCCTCCTCTCCCTGCTGCCCAAGTCCATGTTTGCTCCGTGTCTGCGTCGCTCTGGCTCTTGGCTCCATCCCGGGGCCATCAGCCTTCGGGACGGGCAGGAAGGACACAAATTTTGGCAGGACACCGTCGGCAAAGCATCGCACCGGGGCTGCTGAGTGCCAAGCACAACCAGGGGGCGAGGGCAGCCGGGCAGGTGGGGAGGGCTGGGCTCAGGGAGGGGCAGCTCCCAACAAGGGGGATGTTCCCTTGAGTGAGAAAAGGGACCAGTATTTCCTAATCTTCCTCACGTCCTCACAACCCCCATGCCTTTCGTCCAGGAGAGCCTGAGGCAAAGCCAGTCCTGGTCCTCTGTTAGATTCAGGAATGTTTGGCTATATCTATTTTTTATTTTCTGAAAAAGCAAAAGGAAATTTTGGGCGGGTTTATTAAAAATAAAGGGGGGGAAAATGTATATTGCTGTGTCCGGAAAGCTCCGAATCCACCTGCGCTGTGGGGAGCTTTGGAGCTGTCCCCAGCAGGCGCTGGTAACCGCAGTCACCTCGGGAATGTTTTATCCAAACGTCTGGGCTCGGGCATTTCCAGCCCGGAATGCCTGTCCAAACACGCCGTTCCCACGTGAGCCGCCGCTGAAAGCCTATTCTGAGCGAGCTTTAGATAACGCAACCTAAACACCACCACAGCAAAGCGCTCGTGGAGCGCGGCCAAGCGCTGAAATCATCGTCAGGGCTTCATTAGGGCTTCATTAGGGCTTCATTAGTGCTGCGGCAGCGGCAGCCGCCTCGCACCCCCAAATAGCCGCACCCCAACCTGCACCCACCCCGGTACCCCGTGAGCCCCGAGCATCCCCCGAGCCCACCCCGAGC
>JAOTQP010000680.1:433443-445035 GCA_026413545.1 Cichladusa arquata
CCTTCCCTGAAACTTCCCTTCCCTTCCCTGAAACTTCCCTGAAACTTCCCTGAAACTTCCCTTCCCTGAAACTTCCCCTCTCGGCAGCTGCCCCCGGGGAGGGCAGAGACCCCCAATGGGGAGGGCAGGGACCCAATGGGGAGGGCAGGGACCCCATGGGGAGGGCAGGGACCCCCATAGGGAGGGCAGGGATCCCAATGGGGAGGGCAGGGACCCCATGGGGAGCGGAGGGACCCCAATGGGGAGGGCAGAGACCCCAATGGGGAGGGTAGGACCCCCATAGGGAGGCAGGACCCCCAATGGGGAGGCAGGACCCCGTCCCCACTGCCCGAGGCACTCGCGGATGACCGGGGTGAGGGAGGTCATCGCCTTCCGGGAGACACCAGCGCCGCAGGGAAGGGGAACGCGAGGCACAGCAAGGCCGACGCCGCTGCGGCTCTCGGGGGGGTTTGTGCGCTCCTGCTGCCCGGGGGGCTCAGCCCCAGCCCCCGCCCCCTGTGCGGGCAGGTGCCCGGCCCCGCTGCGGGGATGGATGCGCTCAGCCTCCTCCTTCCCCCCCGCATCCTCCCGCCGCTCCCCCGCCCCGAGGCAGCTCCTCCTCATCCTCCTCATCCAGTTCGCTCCGTTCCATCGCGGTTCTCCCTCCCCGCGCCCTCGGGAGCCGCAGCGGGAGCGCCGCGCAGCCGCCGGTAGGTGCGGGCGGGGGGCGGGCGGTGCGGGGCTCTGACAGCCCCCCGGGATGCCCTGGCAGCCCCACGGATCCCCACCGAGGCTCTGGGATCCATCCTCGGGATGCTCGGCGGATTCCCAGGGAATTCCCGGATTCTGTTCCGGGGCGCTCAGAGCAAGGGGCACGGGGAGGTTCCGAAGTGCTGGTCGGGCTGGGATGGGGGGAGGCAGCTTTAGGGTGGCACGGTGCTGCTCCCCCCAGCTGGGACAGACCCCCCAAAAACCCTGCATGCAGGTGCCCCCAAATCCTGGGAGGGAGGCGTGGCTCAGCGGTGGGAGCATCATTCCAAATAACAATCTCCAAATGACTGCAAATTCACCTGAAGCAGAAGCCCAGATCAGAAATTGAATTGAAATATACTAAACTCCAAACATTTTAAACGGCAAAACACAATATTTGGACCATTAAAAAAACCCAAACCAAACAAACTAAAAAAAAACCCAAACAGACAGAACAACAAACAGAAAGGAAAATTGTTGCAGTGACACAGCACTATGAACAGTCCATTTTTGATGCAAAATAAATAAATCACAAAACCATAGAATGGTTTGGGAAAGGCACAGCTTCTCTGGCAATTAAGTATGACTGGGAATGCCCCATCCCTGGAAGTGTCCAAGGCCAGGCTGGACAGGAGATGAAGCAACCTGGGCTGGTGGAAGGTGTCCCACGGCAGGGGTGGGACTGGATGAGCTTTAAGATCTCTTCCAACCCCAACCATTCTGTGATGATTCTATGATTTATGACTGAAATAACACCACAGGGATTTTCCTGATGGGTCTGACAGCCAAAACTCCTCATCACCAGCTCTGAGCTGTCAGCTGCTCTCTCATGCCAAACACAAATTTCTGCAGGCTCAGGTCTCCCCGGCTGGGGGTGCAGGTGTCAGGCTGAGACTCTGCACATGTCCCCAGTGCCCCTTCCTTTGCCAGCACCTGCAGCATTTTGGCTCCTTTGGGTCATTTAGCAAAGGTGAAACCCCTGACAGGGCAGCAGTTCCCTGTCCCTGTCCCTGTCCCCACCGTGCCGGGGGTCCCGGGGTTTGGCTCAGCTGGTTGGGAATAAGGGCAAGCAGCCAGAGCCAGCTGCATGAGGAGCTGCCTCAGCTGGGAGGAAGATCAAGGTCTCGGCAGTGGGAGGAAGGCCAAAGTCATTCAGGGAGCTCGGGAGGAAAAGTTCATCCCCTGGGCTGGGGTGGAGCTGGGAAGGAAAGTTTATCCAAAGGGCTCGCAGAGCTGCGGGTCTGGCTGGAGCCTGAGCAGCCAAAGCCGAGGGGTGAGTGCCAAAGCCGAGGGGTGAGTGCCAGAGCCGAGGGGTGAGCGCTGCAGATCCAGCCCGGGGCGAGCTGGGCTGGCCCGGGGCAGGGAGAACAATCGCACATTGTGCTGCCTTATCAGCACAGAGCCCTGTCCTGCTGAGGAACCCATTAAACTTTAGACCCCTCCTCGGGCAGACCTTCCCCTGTGTCTCATGTGTCTCTTCAGCCTCCCACCCCTTTTCACCCTCCATTTTTTTTGTCTCTTCTTTTGGCCTCCCACTTTGTTTTGGCCTCCTGCCCTTTCCAGCCTCTGCATTTCTTTTCCCCTCTCACCCTTTCTTGGCCCTCTGCAGCCTCTGTTTTTTCTGTCCTTATTTTTATTTCTGATCAACTTTTTTCTTTCTTCCACTCTTCAGTCTTTACTTTTTTTCCTCCCTCACCTTGTGACTCCAATTCTTTTCCAGCCTCCTTCTGTCATTTAGCCTCCATTTCTCTTTCAGCCTTCCTTGTTTATTTCATCTTCTTCTTTTTTTTTTTTTTTTCCTCTTCTTTATTGCCCTCAAAACACATTAGCACTTGCACTGGATCTTACAAACCCTTTTAGTAAACATTCTCTGAAAAAAAAGTATATAGCAAGGAGGTAAAGGCTGTCCTGATCTCTGAGGCTGCCCCTGGGTACCAGCACTCCTCTCTCCTGGGCACAGTGGGCACTGACTCATGGCTGGGGCATTTTTAGGAATCCTGTGTACATTGTCTGTCAGTGCAGAGCTATTGGGGATTATCGTGGGGGCTGGATCTGCCTTTCAAACAGAAACCTCACAATAAAAATCTCTTTGCAGAAGGATTTGTTGAAAACCAGTTCAGTGAGAGACACAATGGCTTTGTCATGGTCTCTGCTGTGGGTGCTGGAATCCTCCCTCTCCCCCTGTGTTTGAGAGGTGCTCAGTGCTCAGCTCCTGTTCCCTTCCTTGTTTCCAACACCAGAATCTGTTGGTTTAAAGCTGTTGGAGAGCCAAAGCAGAGGGCAGGGCCGTGCAGAGCAGCTGCAGCAGCAATCAGTGACTTGCAGGTTTTATATTCCCCAAATCTGTCAGTGTTTGGCAGGGCAGGTGGCACTGCCCACCGAGGGATGGGGACTTGTGCCTCATGCCTGGGCTCGAGGCAGCTCTGGCTGCAGGCAGAGACAGTCTGCACCTGCCACAGGTCCTGCCTTTCTCTAAAACCTCGAACAAGAAATGCTTCATTTCCGTCTGGTGAAGGTGGCAGAGGAAGGATGAGACAGACTCTCACAGTGCCAGGGTTAATATTTAGGGATTCCCTTCAAGGACAGCTAATACACAGCCAGTGCTACATAAATTCATATTAACCCCAGCCCAGCATCATTAACGTGCACTTATGGTGCAGTGTAAAGCCTGAGCTCTGTTTTAATTAGGTAACCAACCCCATTCTGCTGGGTTTTAACTCAGAAGTGAACTCAGCAAAACCCCTTTGAGTGAGCAGAGAGGAACCCCTTTCCCCTCCCATTTGTGCCTTCCCTGCCCTCACACTCCCTCCCTTGCTCAGCACCAGACTGAGAGGGCTGCTGGGGAAAGGAGCAAGCTGGGATCCCACAGGCAGATTCCAGAGCCCACAGCACCAAAGCCTGGCACTGTCCCTGAGGACAGGGCAGAAAGGGCTGTGGGAACAGGCTGGCTGCTGTGCCCAGGTACCACTGACTCATGGCAGGGCATCTAAAACCCTTTTGTCCCCTTCAGACTCCTTCTGGGAGTGGTGTTGTCTGCCCTGAGCCACCCTCCCGAGGGTTTGCCCACTGCCCACAGCAGTCTGGACACACAGTTCATCCATGACTCACGGCCCTCTGCTGCTCACAGAGTCTGTCCTTGCTCCTGGCTCTTAATTTAGATCTGGGTGTCAGCCTTGATCTCAGATCTTCCCTTCCCACAGCTCCAGGGTTGGTAAATCTGCCTGTCCCACCTGCAGACCAGCTCTCACCTGTGCAGGGACCCTGTTTCTGCACAACCACAGAATCCAAGAGCTGCTTAGTTTAGAATTAAATCAACTTGAGCCCAACCATTCCCCCAGCACTGCCAAGGCCACCCCTGTCCCCAAGAGCCAGAGCCACAGGTCTGTTACAGCCCTCCAAGGTGCAGCCAGCCTGGCAGGGACCCCTGTGAGGGGCACAGTTGCCCACCCTGGTGGCTGCTGGTCCCAGGGGCATTCCCAGCCAGGGTCAGGCAGGCAGCTCCCCCACCTTGGGGCACAGCCCCCCCAGCTGCACACTGAGATTTTCTGCCCTGTGCTCAGGCCAGGGATCAGGAGCATGAGTGGTTTCCCTTCTCCTCTCTCACCCTCACTCTGGGGCAGACAGGAGGGGGAGATCTTGACCGTGGCAAATCCCATTCTGTGCATGCCAAGGTGAACTCCAGATCTGGGCTGTCTGCTCATCCCAGACACTCTCTGCACGCCATAAACCCCTGGAAATGATGCTGGTCAGGAAGCTCAGTGCCAGACAACCCATCTGCTGCCTGTCCCTGTCCTGGCACACACTGCCTGGGCCAGTCCCTGTGGGCACAGGGAGATCCTGCATCCCTGTGCCATCCAAACAGGACACGTCCCACCCTGTCCCCAGAGCTGCCACAGGGCCATTCCTGTACCCATTCCTGGCAGACCCAAAGGCTGCCCCCACTCCAGTTATGCTTTTCCCAGAGAGGTTCCTTGCTTTTCCCAGAGATCCATGGTTAGATCCCAACAGCTGCACAGCCCCACAGGACATGGGTGTTGTACACAAAACTACCCAACTGTGTCCTTTTGCCACTGGAACTTCCATCTCCCTTGACACTTGACTCTCTACTGAAGGTCAAATCTTGGACACGAAGTACAAGTGTTTAACATTAAGTAAAACACCCTCCCTTCCCCTTCCTTAGTATTCCCATTGCTGCAGGGTGTTCACAAAAACTTCCACTTGATGGGGAGTGTTATTGGCTGCCAAATGGGGATCTTGGAGCTCACACCTGCCCTGGTGTGGATGTGGAGCACAGGGGATGCTCACTGACTCCCTGGGGATCCCAGAATGTGCAGCTCACCAGTAAGGAAAAGGTAAAAACCCATTGGGGTCCTGATTGTGGCACCCCAGCCGGGCAGGGGGCACAGATCCACACATTCTGCCTGGTACCTCAAAGGTTTTGGTTTAGTGTGGGGGTTTTTTCCACTCAGACAATCCAGGGCATCTTTCTGTCTCGATTATCACAAGCATCACATCAGAGCAGCTGTGGCTGCCCCATCCCTGGAGGTGTCCAAGGCTGGGTTGGAGGCTTGGAGCAACCTGGGACAGTGGAAGGTTGAGGCAGGGGTGAGACTGGGTGAGTTTTAAGGTCCCTTCCAGCCCAAACCACCCTGTGATTCCATGATCCTTGGCTGCAGCCTGGCCCCTGGAGCAGCTGTGGAAACAGCAGCACAGCAAACACGGCGGTGGCTCTGAGCTGCCCACTGGGAGCTGGGAATAGCCAGCGTGGGTGAAACCCCAGGGCTGAGGCTCAGCAGGTTCTTCAAATTGCAGCCTTCTGCCCTGCACTGTGCCCTTTGTGGTGCTTTGCTGTTTACAGAGATGAGAAGGGGTAGAAGAGCATCCAAAAAACACCCCCTTCCCTTGGAGGGCTCCGTAATGGAAAGCTCTGTTTTCCTTGGAGCAGTGTGGCAGCACTGGTGGCTCCTGCTGCTGTCACCCAGCCTGTGTCACACGTGTCACAGCAGGGACCAAACAGGTGCCCAGCTCTGCAGGGACACAGGTGTCTCATTGTGTCCCTGTCTGGGACAGCAGGACCAGAACAAGGGCTGTGCCTTCCCCTGGGTCTGGCAGCTCCCAGTGAGTGACTCACCTCCCTCTGAGGCCAGAGGGTGACAAACAGCTCGGTGTCCATGGCCTGCAGAGCCACCCTCTGCCACAGCTGAGAATTCCCCAGTCTGTGCCTGAGGAACACAGACCAAGCACTGACCTGTCTGGCTCTGCAGACCACAAGAGGTGGAGATGCACAGCTGCTCTCCTTCACTCCAGTGACTACTCAGCCACACTAATTCCAGTTTTTCTGCTAACCCACTCATCTGCATTTAACAAGATCCAGCCCTGAGCTTCCCTTGCTCTGATCTTTCATCTGAAACACTCCTTGCCCACTCCTACACGCTGCAGCTTTTCACTGGAAGGCATTTCTCCAGTCCCAAAGTCATGCAGATAAGAAAATTATTATTTATTGGAGGATTTTCCTGGTAATAGCCATTATTAACTCAAGCTTTTATCGCTCTGTTATTAAGCAACAGCTTAAGCTCCTTACTCAGGCAGCTTGGAGGAAAAAAACAGGAGTTGGCATCCAGGGGTACTAGAGACTGAATTTAAAATAAGACATTGGGCAACAGAATTAAGAACAGGGTTCTTCCAGCCAGTCTCACTTAGATGTTAAAAAGAGCAGCTGTATTGGCCTTACACAAACATTGCAGGATGAACACCATTAACTCCCTGCACATTTTCATAGTAAATCACTGCTGAGCTTCTGCTGAACCCAGAAACCAAGAGATTTTCCTTGGAACAGCCCCGACCGAGGCTGTGCTGGAGGAAGTTGGATTTCTGAATTTCTGAGCAATGATTTGTCTACTGCTGGTTAACCACCAGGATGGATGTGGGGTTTCACTTGGCCTGGAGATGAAACCCTCGATTTCAGCATCCTCTGCCTCCCCGGGGAAGGACACGGTCTGAGGGCTGAACCCAAACTCAAATCCCAGGTTTGAAGCTGGAGCCAACCCTTGGCTGGGCTTGGCCACCCTTCAGAGGGCAGGGAGGGCTGCCTGACACCGTGCAGCATTCCTGCTTTCACTGCCAGCCCCAGGCAGCAGCCTGGGAGGTGCTGGACCCGCCTGGGCACCCAGGGGACAGTGGGGGTGGCACCAGGACACAGGGGACAGACACAGACCTGACCAGGGCCCCAGCAGAGGCTGGGCTGGGGCTGGCACTGGAGGCTCACATGCAAGAGGAGAGGCAGATCACCCTCGGATTTACAGCACAGAGGGAGCTTGTGGGGCTGGAGTTTGTCACGAGGAGTAATCCGTCTGTCTGTCCGTCCGTCCGTGTGTCCGTGGGTGTGCGGGGCAGCCACGCCTGCCCAGCCAGCCACAGCCAGGCTCTGTGGTCTGACTCTGTGCCAGGGTCCTGCACGGACACCGGGGGTGGCTGGGGGGATGGGGACACTGAAGGGTCAGTGTGTCCTGGCAGGGGTTGGGAGCCTTGGGGGTGCAGCAGGAGCCAAGGGGCACACGGAGTGCTCCCTGCCCCCAGGGCTTCCCCATAATCACAAAACACTTCATCAACACCTTCTCAGCTGCATCTCCCTCCACCTTCCATCTCCTTCCATCTGGCTTCCCCTCCCTCCAGATGCCTTTCCCTGGGAAGCCAAGCACAGGCAGATCCAGGGAGGAGAGGTGCCCTCAGCCCTGCCCATAGCCAAGGTGGCAAACCCAAAACAAGGTTCCTGTGCCTGGTGCCTCGCCCCGGAGACCTCAGCAGCACAGAGCCACCCTCCTCAGCTGACAGGGCTGAGACTGGTGGCACTGGTGGCACCAGTCAGTGGCTGCTCCCAGCCAGCTCGAGGTGTCCCCCAGCAGAGCTGGGGACAGGGATGATGCTTTGGGTCTTGGCACAATCCTGGGAGAGGGAAAGGGCACCTGGAAAGGGCAGGCAGGACCTGCTGCATCCTGAGGGAAAGGGAAGCCCGGGATGCAGAGCCCAGCGGTGTCCCTGGGAGCAGCACATCCTCCAGCCCATCCCTGGGCTTTGGTGATTCCCTGTCCGGGGTATCCAGCAGGTCCCACACACCCGGCTGGCTCTGGGGGACAGGGCTCACACCCGGCACGGGCAGGGGGATCAGTGGCATCTGTGTGTGCTGCTCATGTTCGTGTCCCTGCTCTTAGTCCCAACCCGGACAGGACACAGGGGCAAGACCTTCCTGGCGCAGCTCCTGCTCTGGGGACGGCAGCTGGAGCTGCAATTAAGTTAATCACCGGATGGAAGGGCCGTGGGCGGGAGGTGGGACAGCGGGAGGTAATTAGAAAGCGGAGGAGCTCTCGGTTTTCCTGTCTCCCCACGGCCATCCCAGCTCGGCGGGATGCTGCACTGGCTGCCCCAGCGGGGAGCAGCAGCAGGGATGGGGCTTCCCTTGGGCATCCCTGAGGGATGGGAAGGGTTAACCCTGTCCCTCCCGTGATGCTGCTGTGTTGGTCATCAGCCATCAGTGACCCCACTCAGGAAATTGCTGAAGTTTCAGCTTTTCAGCCCCTCTGTTGTAGCTGCCACAAATGCAGTGTGACTGGGTGGAATGGCTGTTTCTGCTGGAGAGCAGGAGGTGATGACAGCAGGCATTAGTTAAATTGATTTTTATGCTTTTGGTTGCACTTCACACAACATGTTCCACTTGCAAAGGGTAAAACCTGGCTGATAAATATTTCATTAAGCAGTTAATCTCTAGAGATAAAATCACCTGGCCATAAACAAGACTAGAAATGAGCCAATGCATTCCACTGATACTCACAGAGTGATCTATTACACATTTATCATATGCTTTGCCTAATCATTTATTAAGTCCTTCTAAGAGGATGTGCAGACCAAGGAATTCGAGCTGTGCCTTGCACTGCCAGCCCTGGGGAGGGGAGGCAGCCCTTGCAGGCTGCCCATGCTGATAACCCAAACCCACTGAGCTGCTCCTGCAGCAACCAGAGCATGAGGAAACCTCTGCTTGCTCTCTAATCCTTTCCTGGATGAGGAAATCCATCCCATGAAATGGTTCTTATGATGAATAAAATCACTGTTTATCTGAGAGGTGTTTGTTCCACATGCCCAGGTAGATCTCAGATTGCCCCCAAAGCCCACAGGAACCCCTAGGAAAGGCAATTCAGAGACTGAATTCCTTAGAAATATTCTGTTGTAAATGCTTTCCGTTCCCATATGGAGTGTCTGAACTGCCTGGGAAGTGAGTGTTCTGTTCAGGTGGCTGCAGGCAGCAGTGGGAATGGGAAAGGAGCCCATCAGGAGGTGATGCTGTCTGATCCCAGCTGAGTCACACGTCCTGGAAGAAACGGGATTTCTGCTTTAATGGAGAAAATAACACTTTACAAAGTGAAACCAACTGCAGTGTTTCCACTGAACTCACCAGACCAGGGTCAGGAGACACTGATCTCATTAACTGGAGTTGGACAAAACCTCAGGAGACTCCTGGCTTTAGCAGCTTCTCCTCTCTCTGGAGTTCTCTGTGTGATCTTTAGCTGATCATCTAAATGACAATTGTGATTAACTGCACTTTTCATCACCGTGGCCACTCAGAGGCCATGCAGAACATTTCTTTTCAACCCTACATAAAATACTGTGTCCAAAGCCAAGGACAATTTTGATGTATTTGAATCAATCCAATCTGGTTTTAACCCAGTAGGTGAGATACTTCTGCTTTCCTCCATGTAGTAGCCAGGTATTTCATACCTAAGGAAAAAAATCTCACCTTAGCTGGCTATCTCTGGGTTGAGTCTTTGCTGGCCACTAAATTTGTGCCACATGAGCCATAAAAAAAAAAAAAAAAAAGCCACAAAAGTTCCTGGCAATTCTGACATGCAAAAAAACTTTTGGACTATTAGGAATCCCCCACGTTTCCACCAACACCACCTGTGCCATGCAACAAGTGCTGTGCAGTGAAGTCTGCACCAGGTTTAAAGCAGAGAGGAAAGGTCCCCACTCCTCCCCTGGCTCCCAGCGTGTGCTGTTATTTCAGAGCTCACACCCCTGATCTTGGCAGCACAGCCAGCCCTCGATGCTCAGAGTCAGATGCTCGCTGAGTTTGGGATTTCACATCAAAGCCACTGGTTTGGCCAGTGATAAAGTTTGGAACTGGCCCCAAACTTCTCAGAATTTCGCAGCTATTCCGGCCCTGGAGCTGCAGGAGCAGCACAGCGCAGCCACCACGGCTCAGCAGGACCTGGCTCAAAGGAACAGTCGGGCTTAACTCACTTCCTAAGTCTTTTTTTACCTTCAGCAATGATTTCTGATCCTTTGGGTGCTGACATCTCCATCCAGGAGGAAGAGCTGGGTGCCCCGAGCTCCCCATGCTGCAGATGGAGCTGGGGCTGTCCTGGGGCTGTGCCCTGGGTGCAGCTCCCAGGGATTCATCCTCAGAGGGGTTTTCTCTCAGGCAGCACAGCAGGGCTGTTACACAGAGCTGGAGGAAAGAGGAGCCACAAACACAGCTGCTCTTGGACAAACAGACTCCAACCCAGCTCCAAATCACTGTCCTGGTGTGAGCAGGGTCACTGCTCAGCAGCAGCCATTCCCCTCTCACAGCAATCTCCTCTTGGAACATTTTCCTTTCTCCATGGGGCACCAAATAACCACTGGAGTGTGGTGTCTCCCAGCTTTGCATATTTGAGAGAGCTTTCTGTTCTGCTTGGAGCTCTTTAATAGCATTGTTGGGCTTCTACCCAAAGAAATAAGGCCCTTTATGTTGTCTTTGGTTCAGGTTCTCTCTCTCACTCGTGCTTTTTAATCCCCATAAAAACCTAACATGTTCCTGCCAAAAGTGTAATGGTAGGGCCATGAGTGGTGGTGTTTGTAGAGGAACAACTCCATGGCCATAAAGTCTGAGAACAGTGATAGTATTTAGCACGGGGAGACAAGAGGAGTGGAAAAGTGTTCATTGAGCTCTGCTGGGGCACTCAGGGCAGCTGGCAAGCACTGGAGTCTTCCTAAAAATAGCAAAAATAACCTTAGAGGAAACAAGTGATGATGAAGAAGCTGCTCTGGTCAAGCTGGCTGGAGATCCCTCAGAGCTTGAGGTGACTGTGGGTAGAATCCAGCCACAGTTCTTGGATCTAGGATGTTTCCTTCTCAATACCATTCATCATCAACCCAGGAAACTTCTGGGTGCCTTTTGCCCTCAGATAAAGGTTCAAGAAAAGCTTTGGTTCTAGGAAATGACCCAATGCTGATGATATTTAAAGCTCAGCGGAGGATCAGAGCCCTGTGTGCCACCCTGGTGACTTGGGGGCTCTCCTTCAGAGAAAGGCTGGCAGTTGGCAAGGAAACAGAGCTACTGCATGTATGAGGTCTTGAGAGAAAAATAAATGAGGGATCAGATACTCTTAGAGATAATTTCACCTGACAATGCTGATAAAAAAGAGATTTTGAGTCTGTGTTTGGCATCACCTGCTCTGGAAAGCACCTGGAGCCAGAGAGCTTCTGAGGCTGCATCTCCAGCCCCATGGCCAGAGGTGGGGCTGCCCTATGCTGCCACTCCAGAAAGCACCTCCCAAAATCCCAGTCTGTGTCAAATGGGCTGAAGTCTGTGCAGGAAGCAGAGGTGGTGCAGTGGCTGGGAATGTTCTCAGTCTTTATCTTCTTTATCTCCAGGGGTTCAGCTTTTAGCAATCCAACTTCCAGAGGATTTTATTCTCTGCAGGCATCTGGGATCCATTTCCAGGAGTAGTTTCCCCTTCTTGCAGCTGCTTTTGCAGAATTTTTTTTTTTTATAATAAGCTTTCATAATCATAAGTCTTTTCATAAACACTTTATTATGGAAGAATTCTGCCA
>JAOTQP010000680.1:454768-496296 GCA_026413545.1 Cichladusa arquata
GTGAGCTGGAAGGTTCTGGGAGCTCGGGATGGGACCGGGAGATCGGGATGGGACCGGGAGATCGGGATGGGACCGGAGCTCGGGAAGGGACCGGGAGATCGGGATGGGATCGGGAGATCGGGATGGGATCGGGAGATCGGGATGGGACCCGGAGCTCGGGATGGGACCCGGAGATCGGGAAGGGACCGGAGATCGGGATGGGACCGGGAGATCGGGATGGGACCGGGAGATGGGGATGGGACCGGGAGATCGGGACGGGATCGGGAGCTCGGGAAGGGACCGGGAGATCGGGATGAGACCTGGAGATCGGGACGGGATCGGGAGCTCGGGAAGGGACCGGGAGATCGGGAAGGGACCGGGAGATCGGGAAGGGACCAGAGGTCGGGAAGGGACCGGGCATCCCCCGGCGCTGCTGCTGCCAGCGGCCGGACACAGCAGCGCCAACATCTGGCTCAGCATCTGGCGCACAACGGGAGCGAGAGGGGCTGCAGCGGCCCGGGATGGGGAGGGTCCCCTCCGGGGAGCCCCCGAGAGCGGGGTCAGGCTCTGGGAAAAGCGCTCATCCCGCAGCCTGGCTGCTCCCTCCTCTTCCTCTCACCCCGCGGCTGCTTTGCCCATGAGGCAGCGCTGGGCCCCGGCCCCAAAAAGCCAAACCGAGCCCGGCGAACAGCGTGTCATTAAAGTCTGGGAACTGATGGGAATCCAAGCAAAAGGGAAGCTTGGGTTTCTGCTGCTTTCCTGTGGCTGGCATTTTGGAAAGGCTGCCGGGGGACACACACGTGTCGGGGCGGGAGCTGTGGGACACGGAGCTGCCACCACCAGCTCGTGCAGCACCGTCCCCTCCGAGGCTCCGGCAAGGACCCGGGGAGCCCCACAGCCCCAGCCTGGCACTGGGGTGTCCCCGCCTCCACAAACCCCCCAAACCCCCCACTGCACCCCAAAGCTTCCTCCCCACTGACCCCAGCTTATGTCAAACCATTTTGGGATGTCCTGACTGAGAGAGGCTCTTGGGACAGCACATCTGCTCCTCTCTGTGCCCTGACTCTGGTTAGAGCCAGTATCTGAAGAATTCCCAAGCAGAGAAGAGTGTTGGGGTAAACCTTTGTCCAGAATGGTAGAACAGGGTAAATCTGTTCGTTAAAGAGGAGCCACTTCCATGAGGAAGGTCCTGCTGGGAAGGATGGAGGGATTTGCCAGAGCAAATCCTGCCAAACCTCTGCCTCACAGCATCACCACGGCTCTTGCAGGTTGGGCTCTCTCTCAGCACGTGCAGCAATTTGTTCTGGCTAGTGAGGGCGGCTTGTGGCAAGTGCTAATCCCAGCTCTGGGGTCGAGCCCCTCAGGAGAGGGGAGAGGCCCCCACTCGCAGCCCTGGCTCCCCCCGAGACACCGGGGATCCAAAAGCAGCAGCTTTGTGTAATCCCCACACAAAGAGGTGGTCACTGCTAATGGGTTTACCTGCTTAATTCTCCCTGGCCCTTCCTGGCTCTCAGGGTTTTCCCTTCCCCACTGGCTCGGTGCTACAGGAAACTCTGCTTCCCACATTAAGCAGATTGTCTGCAGGAGGACAGGCAAATGCATTTATCCTGCTGAATTCCCAAGCTGTGACACTGCAGCATTTCCAGGATATGAATCCTCTGTCACTCACATCCTTCCCTGCCCTGCTTCCGGAGCTGAGCCATGACACATTTATCAATTTATCACCCCTGGCTCCCAAAGTGCTTCCCCTGGGACCTTCTGCTGTCACCCCCAGCTGCCCAGGGGATGCTCATGGTGACCACCAAAACATCTCCCACCCCACTGCCAGGGCTCATCCCTGCCCAGCACAGCCCCACATCAGAGGGTCCTGGTGGTGAGCACACCTGGGACAGGCTCAAACACTCCCCATTACCTCAAATTTACTTTCTGCAGAAATTATCCCCACGTGGGTTTCCCCTTCTTGCAGGAGAGAAGGTGGGAAGGACATTCACAACCTCTGCAACATGCCTCAATTAAAAATGGTTTCTAGGCTCAGATTAGCAAATGTTGGCCGAATTTGAGGAGAAAGGGCTCTACCACAGCACTGCTGGGCAGGAAAATAATTTCCAGGCACAGCCATAAAAGTTACAGCTTGATAACTGAGGCTGCAAGGTTCGTGCTCCTTAGAGAACAAGGCCCCAAGCTCAGGTCCAAACCCTGCTCTCCAAGGACAGCCTCAGCTTTCCAAAGCAAATCCAAGCACAACTCAAAGCCATCAGAATCCAATCGCTGCTCACTCGAGCAGATCCCCTTGTCACTGAGCACGGAAATTCAATATACGGGAAGAACTCGCAACAAAAAAATGAAATTCTGTTTATTTTCTTAGCAGGAGTTTGGCCTAAACCCTTCTCTTTTGGAAAGAGAGCCAGTAATTCTGTCACTTCTTTTTTTACCCTCCTTTAATTACTTTTCTAAGCTAAATGAGAACCAAAAGGAAGGCTTGGGGCACTATCACAGCATCGTTGGCCAGATGTACCTTGGCCAAAAGTGTGATTCCAAAACGAGACACTGAGTAATGAATTATAACTAAAACACTGTTTCACCAATTTTCCTCAGAATCTGGACAGGTTTTCCCCAATTAAAAAAAAATCATATTTTTTTTTTTCTAGCCAAACATCCTGTGTAAGAAAGAGCTTGGGAATGGCATCCCTGAGATGTCAGCTGCCATTGCAGATGCTTGGTGACCAAAGGGAAAGGCACACAGACAGTTTGTGTTGGCTTTAGCTCCACCAGCACCTGAGGAAAGCCTTGAGCCACTGCTGTGCTGGGGAGCTCAGCTCCTTCACACTCAGGCTTTAACTTGTGGGGTTTACATTGTGCTAAGCCCACCTAGACAGCAAAACCATTTCCTCCTGCTTAACAGCCCTGCCGTTCCTCCCCAGCTAAGCCCCAGTGATTAACACTGTCTCCACCAAAGAGCAGAGAGGTCCCACAGCTCCTAAACACCCTCTGCTCCTCCAGCCTGCTCTGGGCTGGGATTCTGGAGCAGATCTTCCTCCCTCCTAACGCCTGGGACACATTAATTCATTCTGTGCCCATGGGATGGGTCCCTGTGTGAGTTCCATGGACTGTGCTGCTCCCCCAGCCAGGAGTTGTTCCATTCTGTTCCTCCAAACCCTTCCAAAACACCTCTTCTCCTTCCGTTTCTCACTGAAATGCAGGCTTAGACCTCCTTTTTTCTTTCAGTAAAATCCATTTTTCTGGTGTCCCTCACTGCCCCATTCCCAGGTCCTGCTGTCCAGAGCTCCTGCCCACATCTCCCAGCTCACCTGCCTCTGAACCCAGCCAGGAATCACACCCCACACAAGAGTTAAACCAGCCTGGAGAGTTCCTTCTGCCCCACTTTGCCGCCTGAACACCATCCAAAAGCAATTTTGCAGCACAATAACCCCAGCCAGGAGCACTGGGGTTCTGCAGGGACAGACAGACACCAGCCACCCCGTTCTCTCCAGGATTTTCCCCTAAGGCCATTTCCATTCACAGACACAAGTTTTCTTCCCCCAGGCTGCCAGTGCTGAACCCCCAGTCTGGGCTGTCCCCACAGGGCACAGGGACCCCAAAGGAGGCCAACACAAACTGCCAGTGGGATGTCATGCAGAACACTGACAAATCTGCACATAACTGTTGAAAATAGGAAGAAATGAAAGGACCCAGAGGAAGGAATCTGCTGGGGGAACAGCTCCATCAGGGCTTGGCACCAGGGTGCACTGACCACACCCTGCAGGGATCTGGCCACTTCAAACACTGAGGCTGCAGGAATTCTGTGCTGAAACAGGGGCCACACAGCCAGGGATTCCTGAAAAAATGAAATAGTGGCTGCTTCCCTCGCTCCCCTGCCCTGGGCAGACTGGGAAGGGTCCCCAGAGCAGGAGCTGGGGGCTGTGAGCAGCATCACCTCTGCTCTCTGTCCCACCAAATCATCCCCTCCTTCCTGTGCTTTTGTCACCCATGTGTTTATTTTCTATACAGCTTGTCCTGAAATGTGGCACTTTGGACTTTCGAGGCTTTCCTATTCACTGGGGTAACCCCACGTGGGGGATGACAAAGAGAAGGAATCAGCCAGCACTGATTCTGTGCTCTGGCTTCTGCCAGCTCCACAGAGGCTCTGTGGGCTTTTGTTTCTTGGCCTTTTTTGCTTTTTTTTTTTTTTTTTTTTTTTTTTTCTTTTTGCTTTTTTTTTTCTTTTTTTTTTTCAACTGAACTGGTGCTTTTAACACTTCCTAGCTTAAATATTTTCAAAAGTTAGAAATAAGAAAAAAAAACTAAAAAGGTCTGCTGAGATCTACTTTTCCAGGTTGTCATGAAAATAAGAGAATCTCTCAGGATGAGATTGGGGTGATTGGGTGGGATGTGCCAATGGAACAGCGACCACAAATCCTGTTCTGGGGGTGGAACAGTGCTCCCCCACCTCACCAGGACCTTAATTCTGGGCATTTTGGGACACAGCTTCTCTGAGATGATGACAGCAGGATGCACAGCCCCAGCTGGAACAGTGCCATGACCATCCCCCAGCCCAAGGATCAAGAATGAGAATTAAAAGAAAGCAAAAACAAAAACCCTCTTTGAAATCAGTTTTAAGTAAACAAAAAATTGATCTCACAAGCTTCAAGTAACCACAAGCATAAATTTGGGGTTGGCTGGGCTCTGTTTTGCTTGGGTTCCTCTGCATCACATATGAAGCCTATTTTAGGATGATTTGCTTGAGTGGATCAGCACATCACCAGGGCCAACACAGTCACCCAGGAGCCACTGCTGTCCCCTTGGCCACGGGGAGAGGCAGAGGCAGAGCTGCTCTGGAGGGCAAACAAAGCCCCTCATTCCTTGGGCTCTGGCTGCCATGGGCAAGCTCTGGCACAAATCCTCCCACTCAGCTTCTCCTGCTGCTGGCCACGTTCTCAGCTGCACTGAGCCTGGAAGGAGTCCCTGGGTGCCTGTCCTGCCCTGAGACAGGCAGCTGTGCTGCTGTCACCTCCCCAAGCACAGGGAGAGCAGCACAGCACCACCAGGGATCTGCACACTCCCCCAGCTCGGCTCTGGCACAGGCACAGCAGAGCCCTGCCTGAGGAGTGGCAGGAGAATTGCAGGGCTGCACAGGGAACATCTCACCACAGCCTTCTGGAGGGATAAGGGCTGGAGGCTGGGAGCTCCTGTGCTCCCAGGGAACTGGGACAGCCTGGCCCTGGACACTCCTCTGCTGCCCAAAGCCTTCCAGCCCCTCCAGCATCAGCTGCTGCCTGCCCCGAGTGCCCCCAGCACCCCCAGGCTCAGGACACACTGCCAGGGCCAAAAGTTCCTCCTTCCCTGCCTGCTGGCAAAGCAGGAGCAGGGAGGCAGAGCTGTTCCCTGATCCTCAGGAGAGGGGAAGGCAGGCTTGGCTGGGGCAGGACCCCAGGTAATGGGGTGAAGGGACCAGGACCCCCAGGTAATGGGGTGAGGACCCCCAGGTAATGGGGTGAGGACCCCCAGGCAGTGGGGGACAAGCTCAGAGCTCTGGGTGGGTGGATGGAGCCCAATACAGAAGCACGAGCCCAGCACAGAACACTGCAGGCTGCTGTGAAATCAAAGGAGGAATTGCCAGGGCTGACACATCAGTGCTGAGGCTGGAGGCCACACTCAGCTGGAGCTTCACCTCCCCTGACCAAAACAGCAAATCAAACTCACACCTATAAAACACTGGCAGCTCATCCCCAAGTATTCTGCATTTAGAGAATGGCTGCTGTTATCTTCCAGAACTCTGATTAAAATCTATGTCTAGCTGGCATGGCAGCAGGTTGGCTGCATTTATTCATTCACTATGAGTGAGCTGTTCAGTTTTCCAGAATCCCAGCACAGAAATGCTCCCCACTGAGATGAACAGGATGTGCTTTTAGTGGTTTAGCAACTGTGCATCCTGTGTGTCCTTCGTGACAGCCACCAGCCCCACCACGGCTCCCTCACTCTGCTCTAAGCACATCTGCACTTTTGGAGTAATTCAATATAAATATATATTTATATCAGGTCCAGGAGTTGGGCTCAATGGTCCCTGTGGGTCCCTTCCAACACAGGATATTCCGTGATCCTGTGATATATTTGTCATACGTTCAGGAAGGCTGACTTTTCAAAGTCTTGCAGGGCTTGGAACAAGACATGATTATAATCAGGAAAAGAGCAGAGTGAGACATCTCCCATTTTTTTTTTATGGAATAAAAGCCCCATTTCTATCATTATATGGATAGAGCTGATATTAAACTCAAGCTACCTGAATACAGGAAAAAAAAACAGTATTCTACAACAAAAATTCCATATTATTGTTGTCAGATTTTAACATTCCAAGAGAGGTAGGAAAAGTATTTCTCACCTATCACAGGAAATCATCTGGAATTTCTGTGGCAAAGAGCCTGACCTGCTGAAGCACACAGAGATCACATGGAGACACCAGGGCAGCACGTCACCTCACCTCACTCACCAAACACAGCTCAGGTGTGAGCATCACCTTGCACAGAACCTGGATCTCTTCCTCCCAGCAGCAGCTCCAACCCTTGTGTGGTTTTGTGCATGCCTGGATGGAAAGAATAATTCCAATTATCCATTACCTGTGATTATTTGGCGTTAGTGAGGTTCTGCATTTTATTCCTTCTTAAAACCTGCCATGGTTGGCTGAGGAAGCCTGAGGATGCCCCAGGAAGTTTCTTAAATGTGGCTTCTATCAAGATACTTAACTTTTAAATTTTTTTAATGCTTTTGCCGATTTTATTCAAATCCAATAGATTTTATTCTCTCTACCAGCAGCATCTCTGTGGACAGATGTGAGGGGGCACAAGGGACAAAGCCCCTGCCCCAGGGCTTGTCCCCCCTGCTCACAGCAGCCTGCAATGTCCTAGTCCAGAGCACAGCAGCTTCAGCCACCTGCTGCCAGCAGGGAAATGACAATGCCAGGGAGAAAAGGCAGATTTTATTGTGTCTGGAGAACTGCAGCTCCGTGAAGCTCAAGTATTTAAATAGACAAGAATCTTTTGTCCAGGAAACTGAGCACTAATAATAACATTTCCTCCCTCAAAGAAGGCTTCTTCCCAGCTGCTTTCCACGGTCTCTGCCTCCTCCTATTCTCTGGCACCGTCCCAGACCTTGTCACCCCCCTTTCCCCTCTCAGCCTACACAACACCCCACGGTTTTCCAGGCTGCCTTCACTCCACGCCCCAGCTTTCCCTCCTCCTCAAACATCCGGATTTTCTATTTGATTCCCTGCTCTGTTTTCTCCTCCAGGCTGTCTTGGCAGGCACACAGCAGAAAGAGGAAGCCTCTCCTCTGGTTCTGGTGCCCAGAGCCATGGCACAGCCCAGTCCCCCATCCTGGTCCTGCTCACACACACATCCCACTCACAGGGTCACCACCAGCATCTTTTCCCAAATGCCCACAGCTTCCCAAAGCCATGGGGGAATTTTAAGAGGGATGAAAGAGGACACAGATGTCCAGCATTCCATCTGCTCATCAACTTTCCAAACCCTGGCCAGAGCATGGAGGTGCTCCAGCTCTCCAACCAGCTACAAATTATTGAATTACCCATTCATTTCCTATGGGCACACTTCCCAAGTCAGCCCTAAAGAAAATCCACCCCAGGACTCCAGTCCTGTGTGTGGGTGTTGGGATCCACTGCTGTGGCAGCAGAAAGACACTTGGGGTAGCTCATCCAGGGAAGACAGGGAATTTCCTGGAGCAAAGACCAAGCCTTAATTTATTCCTGCCAGCACAGAACAATGTGCTGGGGGAGGCAGCAGCCATCCTCTGGCAGAGCAGAGCTGTGGTTCCCATCCTCCCCTCCGGAATCACATCCCTGTCTCCATGGCTGGTGGGTTAAACACCACAGGTGCCAGGAGCTGGGGGTGCCCTGGGACCACCCCATGGCACAGGAGCCAGCCCTGCTGGGACAAAACAGCCTGCAGAAAAGATGGAGTGTCAGAAATGAGGTCTCTTGGAAATCAAGTCTTACCTGGAGGAGGTGTGGGGCTGAGGGAGCTGTGGCTGGGGTGGAAATGAGGGGGTAGAGCAGGGGGTTGTGGCTGCTCAGAGATCTCAAATCCTCCAATATCCTGCTGCTGCTGGGAGCAGAGAATCTCAGCACAACCACAGCTTTACAAGGTGACAGGTCTGAACACCAAAGCGCTGGGTAACAAGAGGAAGAGAAAGAAATGAGTAAAAATAAAGGGGTTTAAGGAAAATATATCTTGTTTCCATCTTAAAGAACAATTCTTATCCATAGCTCAACATATTTATTGGAATTAATTTAAGAAGAGAAAATTCACAGATAGAAAAAATATCATTCAATCACGACTGAAGTGTCTTGACAGTGCTGGTGCAAAGTCTTTGTTGGCTCTAGTAAAATAAATTTGATTTAATGTTGGTTTGATCTCTAAAGTTCAACAGGATCACAATCCTACCCTGCACCCTCAAGCCAGCCTCAGAGCAGAGGATAGGTGTGGAGTCAGGAAAGCTGAAAGATATTACAAAAATATTGAAAATAGGGTCCAGGTTTCCATACACAAAACCCTAAAGAAACTGGATCCCAAGTGCCAGTTTTTAATTAAATACCAGTTTGGAATATTATAAAAATGCAGGAAGTAACATGCAATTATGCATCTACAAAGCTGATGACTCAAATTATTCTATTGATTTGAAATACAGTGTGCCCAAATGCATTTTACATATGTAATAAACTTGTTAGCTTAATAAATATGTGGAGACAACACTGAAATCTGTGTCTGATTTTAGAAACAAGTGGCTAAATCCCTGACCCATTCATTTGCATGAGAAAAGTGAAACAAAGGCTTCACTCCTTTTATTTTATTTTATTCTTACAGAAGTAATGATTTAGAAAATGTACACTATCATCAACACTATAATCACCATCCCGAGCCTGGGATTCCACAAGGGAAGCCTGCACTGCACATAAACTAAATCTACTGGGGGTTGTTGAAGCTTAAGTTCCTTAAGAATTATTTTTAAGTTCCTCTCCATCAGGGATGTTATAAGTAATGAGAGCAGCTGCAATTGTGGCTTTTTAGAAAGTGTTCTCCCAGCTGGTTCTAGAAAAGCTGCTCTAAAGGTCGTGATGCTGAGCCTGTGGTGCCTGGGCTGGCTGGTATGAAGGAACTGCATTTTAGCTGGCATCTGGCTGAGCTTATATTTTCATTTGTAAAAATTGAAAAATTCTTGGAAGGACTCCACAGCCTACAAAAAAAAAAAAAGTTCTTCTTGAAAACTAGTTACAAGTTAATGATAATTCCACTTTGGGCAGGAAGGAAGGGTTTAGGCTGGACGTCCCTGGGTGAGTGGGGAGGATGTTAAACCACAGCCCTGCTCAGGTCCCACTCCCAGCCCAGGCTCCTCTCAACAGGACAAAACCCCCCATTTCCAGGAGATTCATTAAACATCTTCCACAGAACCAAATGGCTTTCATAAGTAATTCTGGATATGGGAAAACTTCCTGGAGTTCAAATCCAGCTTTTCCTTTGATACATCCCTAGAAGGAACCTCAAATACTAAATTCTGAGAAATGCAGATAAAATCACATAAAAGCTGAGACATCCTGGGTGCACACTGTACTTGATAAGTACAATGGGATCCCTTATGCCAGAGATACAGGGAAACAATCACAGACATCACAGTAAAACTCCAATTCTGATTTATCCCCACATTTAGCTACAGCCAGGGTACAATTCTGGTTAGTGTCTATCTGTTGAAAAAATATATATGTATATATTTAACAATCTTAATGAGCTTTGGAGCAATTCTGGGTTGGGAAATGAACAGGTAGAAAAAAGAAGAACCTTATTTGGAAGGACTTGCTGTAACTTCCACATGAGAAAAAGGCTGGAGCACTGGAAATAACCAAAAGGGATCTGTACAAGAACAGATAAACAACCTCTCCTCTGCACAGAAGGAAAAACCTGCCAGGCTATTCACCTCTTTCCAATAAATGTCCAGATTTAAGATGGTTAACATGGATTAGCAAAGGTTTAGAATCCTAGAATCCAGCTCGACTTTTTCTTCACTGACATAAATCACAGAATCACATAGAATGGGGAATTGTTAAGGTTGAGAAAGATCAGGTGAAACCATCAGTCCATCAGCACCACCATGGTCACCACCAAACCATGTCCTTGACTGCCAGACCCAGTTTTTTTGAACACTTTCATGACTCCATCACTGCCCCGGGCAGACTGTTCCAATGCTTGAAAAACCTTCCCATGAAAAAATTTTCCTGATATCCAATCTAAACCTTCCCTGGGGGAACTGGAGGCCGTTTCATCCTGTCCTGAGGGAGGCCAGGGCAGGCACAGGAGTTTTGCAGCTCCATATACCAGGATTTATGCACCATGCAGAAACAAGGAGCTCGTGAGAGCAGGTGAAGCTGGGGAGCAGAGCAGTGCAGCACTCACCAGCTCCTGCCCTGGATTTGGGATCTGTCCAGCTCAGCTCACCCTCAAACCAGGGTACCTGGGGGATCACCACCTTGGAAAAAGGGAATGAAAGTGAGAGAGATATGTCCTGCTAATTCCTTTGCCAACAGCCCACAGAATTTGGGATGTGCACATCAAAAACCCCGACAGTCCCTTGTCCCCTGCAGAGCCCCAGGGCTGCACCATGTCCTGTACTCATAAATGTTTCATTGCACTTCTGGTAAACAGGCGCTGCTTTTGAGCAGTCTATGAAACAATATTGTAAACAGCTCAGCTATTCTCCCCTCTGGCCTGGGCAGAGCCAAGAACAATGTGAATTCAGGGGTGGAAACCCTTCACCGTGGGCATCCCCAGCCAGGGATGCTCAGCATTGCCTCCCCACTGCACCAGGGAGAGCTGATGGGGCTGGATGGAGAGTCATGGTACAAAATGAGCCAGGCAAGAGAGAGGAATTAAAGTGAGCAAGCCTGCAGTGAACAGGGATTGCAGGATTTAAGCTGGAGCCAGTGAACACCCTGGGCTGGATGCGCCCGCCTGAAAAACAAAAAAACAAAAAAAAATCCAATAAAATGGGCAGATGGTCCTGGAGATGTGGGGGGAAGGGGGGCTGGAAACAAGGAAACCAGATATTAAAAAATGTAAATGAGAGGGAAATTATAAAAAGCATAAAGCTCCTGTCCCTGAGGGAACAGCTGTGTATGCTAATCCCTCCTGGGCTGCTCCTTTTGGATCTCCCTTCCTTCCTTCCTCCGTCCCTCTCTAATAGCTCCCTTGTTCCTGCTGGACAAAACCGGCCCTTTGTGGCTGCTCTCAGAACAACATTAAAAACAGGAATAGGGAAATTGTAAACAGGAGGCTTTTGGCCTACAGGCCAAGGCACACACCGGCCTCTGAGGTCTACTTCATGCTAAGCAAAGAAACAGATCTTTGTTGCTAAAGGGATTAGGGCAGCGGGATTTGGGAGGCTGGGCAGAGGCATTCAGCTGCCCTGAAGTGGGGGCTTTGTAAAGAGACACCTCCATTCTGGCCCGGCGGCGGAAGCGCTGCTCTTTATGCGCGGGTAACGCGATCCTGTGGGGCTGAGGGGCTCTCCTCAACAGCCCTGCCTGCTCCACGGCAAAGTCTTCCCCTGCTCAATGCACGGGGGGTAATTACCCTCACTGGGGGCAGGGGAGCTGCCCATCTTTAACCCTTAGGTGTTTGAATAAAGAGCCAGAGCCTGCGGCTGTGATGGGCGTCCAGTCGAGCACCTTCCGCCCTGAGAGCTCTGCCTCCAATTCCTCCTCAGGCACAGAACACACGCCATAAAATATCCACCACCTGCATTATTCCAAGGCTCCCTTAGCCCTCCTTTGCTCCACAAACCCCAGCACAGCCCTTGACCACAACCATCCACAGCACCACACCTTCCCACTGCCCATGGTTAGTGCCCTGCATGGGGTTTGTGCTTGGGGGTAGCCTTCTTCTTTTTTTTTTTTTCTTTTTTTGTTTTGTTTTGTTTTATTTTTTGGTTTTAGAAATAATCAACTGACTCCTTCCTGCTGAACAATAACCTACATTCAGGTTTGCATTAAGATTATCCCTCAGCTGCACACAGCCCACACCACCTCTATGTAAGCATTATGGATTTTTCCATGGCTGACTTCTAATTAAATTCCCCAGCTGAGCTCAAGAGCCATGGGAAGACAGGCAATGCTCACAAACAGCATGGTACTGCCAGCCCCTGTGCTTCCAGTGGGAATGTCTCCTGGAAAAGAGAGCAGGGAGCACTGAGCCTGCCACACTGAACCACCTCCATCAGCACAAACACTCTGCCCTCGTGCTTGTAGGGCCTGGGGTGCTCACACTCCTCTCAGGGGCAGCTGAGAATTATTCCTTCTTTTCCCCCACAACTGAGAGCATTTGCAGCTGGAAGGTGGCTCTGCTCTGGAAAAAGAATAGAAGCTCACTGCAGAATTTAGAAAGGAGAATAAGTATGAAATAATTTGCCTTGGGGGCGGTTGGACGTGAGATTCTGCTCAGGCTGTGCCAGTGCTGCCAGTGACCTGCTGCTGGATGTCACCTCTGCCACCCACCCTTCTCCAGTGTCACCAGGGCACCCTGTGGGGAGAGGGAAGAGGGAATCCTTCTAAGCCATTCCAATTTTCAATGACACAAACTCGTCATTTTGGAATAAAGTTCCTTAAAACCCATTAATTTGAAGTTTACAGTTTGGCCTGATAATAAAAGCCAACTAGTATGCAATCCATCCTTTTTTTTTTTTTTTCAGGCACTGCCTAAATTTCAGTCTTCTCCTTTTTGGCTCTAATTTCAAACTCTCTTCCCAGGAAAAGGTTTGTAAAAATAATTTGCTATAATTAGAAAAACGTTTCATTGGAAATTCATTACTGGAAGCCTGTCCTGCCAGTGGGAGCAAGGCAGGCTCCAGGACACCTCTTTTGGTGACATGTTCCTGCTGAACTGACAGCCCAAGAGACGCCCATGTTTGTGTTACAAGAGCTGGGCTTCGAGTTCCAGCTCCCAGAATCAAAGGATTCTGTGTGGTTTGCTACATCCATTAAAAAGATCTGTTGATTCCAGTCCTTTAATGTGCCTGTGCCTGCTGAGAGTCCCAACTCCCAGTGAGAATGGGAATAACAAGAGCAGGATCTCTGTCATTTTGGGGGGTGTTTGGTGTGATACCTGCTCAGGTGTGGCAGTGCCACTGGCAGCTGGGGCTGTACCAGTTTTTACAACTCAGGATTTGGCCTCAGAAACACAGACACAGCCTCTGCATCCTGCCCTGGAGCCACCTGGGAGCCACCAGCCCTCAGGAGAAGGGGGAACATCACAGCAAGGACCAAGAGAATTTGGATGATGTCCCTAAGCCCAGTCGATGCCTGAGTTTTAGGTGTGCCAGTGCTCTGAGTGAGGAGCTTCACAAAAAGGGAGATGGCACAAAAAGGCAACCTCTGATCTGGGATTCTGAGCTTTGAATATCCCTTCAGGTCTGGGACTTTCCAAACACAGAGAGAAGGCTGGGGGATGAGGGATGGTAACTTCTGACCAATCACAATGTCATTAAAAGATCCACCAAGAGAGCTTTGCATATGGACTTTAATTATTACACCACAGTCCTGCCAGAAAAACACAAAAGAGGATCTGGGGCAGCTCGGAGGATGCATATGGCTTGTGTAGGTGGAGAGACCAAAGAGACTGTTACTTTGGGTAGGAAGTGGATTTTCCCTCTCCTATAATCTTGTTAAATTACCCTGGTTTTAAATCAATGATTTATATCTCCCTCTTCAAATTCAGAGTGGGGGGGGGAAACCCCAAACCCTCTCTAAACAGCCAGTGTGTGACAAGCAATACATTTTCACTTTCATTTACCCTCCCACTGCAAAGTTCACTCAGCGAACCAGAAGTGTTAAAGGAAAATACTGGGAAGGACTGGTTAAAAAGAAAACCTTGGCTGAAGTGAGATGGAAAACAGATTTCCCGGGTTAGGTAAGTATCAGAAAATAATACATAATGTTAGACATCCGAAAAGGGAAGTAGGAAAATATTGAGGAATGTGCATAACCATTTGCAGCCTAAGAAAAGCACAAAAAACCAGTTTCATGAGGAGAGGACACTGCAAAGAATGCCAGGAGGTGCCACACTTGGGGAAGTGGCCACATCCTGTGCCCAGCACTGCTTTCTGGGACTGCCTGGGATTAGCTGGATGAGGACACCCAAACAGATTCTGGTTTGCCCTTTGGGTTTCAGGTTTCCCTCCCTCCCAGCCCGCTTGCATCTGTGTAGGTCCTGCAGCTTCCAGGGGGAATCATCTCTTAGCAACACTCACAAAAATAAAATCGAGTCAGACCCAGCACACACCTGGAGGTGAGGCCATGCTGCAGCCCACCTGCAATGGGGAGCACTCCAAGTCCATCCAGTTAACATCTCCCCGAGCCCCCAGTTTGGTGAAAGCCCCCCTGTGCTGCCATGGAGCACCAAGCCCTCGCTGTGTGAAAGCCAACTGTGCCCTGGCTGCACAAAAATTAGGGAGGGCACAGGTACAGGGAGGGGATTCCTCCCTCTGCTCCTCTCTAGTGAGGAGCACTGTGAGCACTGTGTCCAGTTTTGGGGTCCCCAGCACGGGAAGGAGCTGGAGCTGCTGGAGTGAGTCCAGAGAAGGGCACAGGGATGCTCCAAGGGCAAAAAGTGTGAGGTGTCACCAGTGGTGACAGCGGGGAGGAACTGCGTGTCCCAGAGCCAGGGGGAAGCACTGACATCACCCAGGGACGCCTCCAGCCCTGCTGAGTCACTGCTCTGCCCCCAGGAGCAGCAGGAGAAATATCCCAGCCCCAGGAGCAGCAGGAGCAACATCCCAGCCCCGGGAGCAGCAGGAGCAACATCCCAGCCCCAGGAGCAGCAGGAGCAACATCCCAGCCCCGGGAGCAGCAGGAGCAACATCCCAGCCCCGGGAGCAGCAGGAACAACATCCCAGCTCCAGAAGCAGCAGGAGCAACATCCCAGCCCTGGGAGCAGCAGGAACAACATCCCAGCCCCAGGAGCAGCAGGAACAACATCCCAGCCCCAGGAGCAGCAGGAACAACATCCCAGCCCCAGGAGCATCCCCGTGTCCCTGCTGGGGCTGAGCAATGGGGGAACCCAAAACAGCCCCTTTCCATTTCTGGGTGAGGTGGATGGAAATCACCAGGCTCCCAGTTCCCATGGGAAGACACTGCCACATCCTTTAAAGCAGTGCTATTATGGGATGCTAAGCGAGCAGCCGTGGGGCTGGTGAGCCCTGGTGCTCCTTCCCCAGCAGGCACTGCCAGCATCCCCAGCACAGCACAGGATGGGACTCTGTGTGCCTGTCCCCACTGCCTGCTTGGGAAGGAAATCCCCCCACGTGCCCTGCAGCACCCTGAGGGGAATAAAGCCATCTGTTCATCAAGGCAGGCCAGCTCCAAACCAATTAATGTAAAGAGCTGGTATTAAAGGGTCTCTCCTCCATGCAAATCCCCTCCTGCAAACAAACCTTGCAGGTCCCAGCCCCAGTCTCCAAGGCAGGTTCCAATCTGATTAGTTATTCCATGTTCCTTAAATTCCCCCCTTACAGTTCCCAGTGAATAAGACTACCTTTTTTCTGAGGTATATTAAACACTTACAGAATTTCACCTTGAGGTGTCCTTTGCAGTGATAATTAGTGGAACTGGGGCCCCTCCGGGTGAAAAACAAGCAATTTAATTTGTTTTGTGGCAGTAGTTGTCCTCCAGACCACCACCCACACAGCACAGCACCAGACCTCCACACAGTCCAGCACACACTGAGTTTTATCTCCCATATTTGCACTACTCCAGACCGTTTTGGGTGCCTGCCTAAAGCAGAGCACAGAGTGCAAGGTGTGTAATTCAGTATATTAAAAACAGGAGAATGAATTAATGAGCAGAGTGTTCAGCAACAGTTCTGTGCCATTCTCTGAGCAGCAATCCTGGAAAGCACTTTTGGGAAAAGCACTTGGTACAGGTGAGCTCACCTGGGCAGGACAAGAGCTGAGAATTCCTGCAGGAACACACACTGTGGATTCTGGAAAAGCAGTGGGATGAGGAAACAGTCCCCCCTGTGGAGGAAATGTATTTGTTAACCAAAGGTTTAAACATGGGAGCACCAAACTGGAGGCTCAGGCTGCTCAAGGAACCCCAAGGAAACTCCACAGCTCCTCTGAGCCTGAGCCTTCCCTCCCTCCACTTACACCCACTTTCTTTTCTCAGATAATTAATTTGTCTTCTCAGTCTTCCCATTTAGAGACCCAAGTCTGAAAGCTCCCCAAATTGTAACACAACCTGGGAAAAGCATCATGTGCATCCCTTCCAGCTTTATCCCTGCCCCACTCTGCTCCCCACAGCAGGGATGTGGCTCCAGCTCACCTCAGTCCTTAATAAGGGAGTTGAAACCAGCCTGATTTCTTTCCACTGCTTTGTACATCACTTCTTTTTCTGTTCTGTTTAAAAACAGACAGGAAACTGATAAAATTCTGAGAGCTAACTGAATATAAAGCACTTACCTCACTGATTTATGTTTTTTTCCCTGTAAAGCATTCTCTAGCTGTCACCTGCAGTGTTCACACGGAGGCTTTGCTTCCCTTGTCTTGCTTCAAGTCAGATCCCACAATCTTCACTCAGGAGAGGTCCCTTTCCCCCAGCAGTAATGGAAATTGATAAAAACATGGATAAAATTATGGTCCTGCAGTAGAAGACAGTAAGAGAAGAGTGAGATGCATTTCCTGAAAGCAAAAAAAATAAGATTTTCATTAAAGGTGAGCTCTGCTGTCAGCCCCAGGACTTCCAGGCAGTTCAGAACAAACATCTCCCCTTGGCCTGAAGGACCAGAATGGCAAGTTTTGGTCTTATTAAAAAAAAAAAAAAAGAATGAAAAAGTGAAATTGTGGGTGCCCTGTGTCTGTGTGTGGGGCTGAAGCCACCTGGAGCTGCCCTGAAACCAGTGCAGGCAAACAGGAAATCTGATGGCCAGGGAAGAGCCAGTGCTGGGAACACTTGTGATTTTGGCATTGAAAGTGTTACAGAAAACTTGCCATGAAGTTCCTCTGAGGCTTTAATTTCCCTCCTCCCAATCTTCCTTTGATTTTGATCCCCTCCTTCCCTCGTGTCCTTTGAACTGTTAAAAAGGCACTTTGAAGGGATGTCATAAAGTGGGGGCTTTATTCAGGATCTCCTCTTTGATGCTCCTGCTCCGCGTGCGAAGCGCGGCCCCGCAGGATGTGGAGCCAGAGGAGCTGAAAGTTGAGACAGAAAGGAAAGGGCACAGAATAAAAGTGTGGATGTGGTGTTTGGGAACAGCCAGGCACAGGCACAGCCCCACGGTGGATCCTGGGCTGCAGGACCTGCTGTGGTTACACCCAGGCTGCTCCTCTGAGGGGTGGAGGAGAGGGGCAGCAGGCTGGGAATCCCTGACCCCAAAAGATCCCTGATGCCACCACAAGGTCACAGCTGTGTGACAATCCCCCTGTGCCTGTGGGAAGAGCTCTGTGTCACTTGGAGCATCTCTGGCACCCACGGCTCAGAGCTCAGCTCAGCCCAGCAGCTCCAGGAGTGGGTGCTGGCATCACCCTGCTGCCCTTCCCAGCTCCAGCTGTCCCAGCCATAAAAGGTCCCGCTGCCAGACACACAATACAGTATGAAATAATCAAAAATGTAAATAATCCTGTTAAACAATCAAAAATGTAAATAATCCTGTGCACACAAACTACCAAGAACAGGCCTTCAGCTTCCAAGCCCATGCCATGGGAAGCTGATGGGAAGCCCAGGCAGGAGGCAGCAGGTGCAGAGCTCAGCACAGCACCAGCTCTTCAGACCCAGGAAAAAACACCCTTCCCATACTGGAGTATGTAGAAATCAGAATCACAGGATCATTCAGGCTGGAAAAGCCCTCTGAGATCGTGGAGTCCAACCTCACTGCAGCCCAGGCTCAGGCTGGGTGACTTTTCCCCTCCTGAGCTGCTTTTGGAATTGTGATGGGACATTTGCACAGCGAAGCTGTTTGTGCAGCACAGCCCCCATGGCACAAGGCCACTGCTTGGATCCTCTCAACTTTGTTTAACCTTTGCATAGGGAATTGCTTTAACATCCAAGGGAACCTCTCAGCCAGGAGAAACAGATGTTCAGGCATTAGATAAGCTACAAGCAAGCCCACGTTGTTTATCAGCAGGGGCATGGGGCTGAGTTTGGGTTTGTTATTTTTAATGGGTGACCAGTGGTAGGAATTATTCAGAAATAAGTGAAAACTATCCTGAAAACTGCTTGAAGGGTTTCTGAAAGGATTTTTTTCCTCAGTTGCTCCTTCCTACCTGCAATATCAATTTATATTCCTTTTTTAAATTATAGCCAAGTATCTGCTTCCAAGACTGAATGCAGATGCAGCTGGAACAGGAAATTTTAACTTGCTTCCAACTTGGGAATTTTGCACTTTAGCTTGAGATAAGGAGAGAACTTGGTTTTAAAGACACATGTCCCCTAACAAAAACCAATTGTATTTCCAGAGAGGCCAGGCCCACAGCCCTCCTGAGAAACCAGTACTGCAGAAAATGGCAAAAGGTAAAGAGCTAAGTAATCCTAGTGTGCATTTATTAAATTATTCCCACTTAATACACTCCTAGAATCACAGAAACACAGAAAGCTTTGGCTTGGAAGAGACCTTAAAGATCATTTATTCTTACCCCTGCCATGGGCAGGGACACCTTCCACTGTCCCAGGCCTTGGGCACTGCCAGGGATGGGGCAGCCACAGCTGCTCTGGGCACCCTGTGCCACCCAGGCAGAGCCACAGCTGCACTGGCATTGCCCAGCAGCTCTCCCAGAGGACAAGGACAAAGCATCCATGGCTTTTCTTGGTGCAGCCAAGGAGCCTTGGGAAGAACCACGGCAGCCTGGCTCCTCCTGCAGCTGCTCCCTTCACACAACCAGCCTTTGGGAAAGCAGGGAAAGAGAAAAAAATGAGGAAGTGAATGAAAAATGAGGATTTTGTGACGGGCATTTAGTGTTCCTGACCTGCGGCAGATTTTTTTAAAGGCACAATCAAACATCTAAAGCTGCAAATATAAAAGCTGGCACTAGGGAGAAATGCAGCACCCAAAACCACCTAAACTCAGGGGCTGGAGTTCCCATCTCCTTAAGCCCTGCTGTCCCACTCACAAGGCATCTCCCCAGGGACCTTCCCCAAGAGCAGGGCAGGGAGCAGAGAGCTGCCCTGCCACAGCCAAACCCACTCTGCAGCAAAGTAGGTCAAACTGAAATGCTTTGCTCTCAGCTGAAGGTCACCACTGTCTCCCCAGCCTGCTCTGGGCAAGTTAAGTGTATTTACATTGAGAAGATGTGGAGAGGTTTTGGAGCTGGAAGTGGTTGGAGGAAAAACAGGCTGTTAAAGAGAGCAGGAGCATGAGCCTGCATCCGAAATGCTGAACGCTGAGGGAGGAAAGAATGAAAAATCCCAAATAACAGGCATTTCCCTCAAAGGGCAGGAGTGTTAGAACTGCCTTCCCCACTCCTGGGCAAGCACTGGGACGTGTTCCTGTACAAACTGCAGCACTGACGAGAGGCCTTGGGTAACATTTGCAGAGGGCTTTGACATGGAAAGTCCAAATTTCCCTTTACGGAGGCAAAGTCTGACAAAAGCATAATGGAAAGAGGCTTCTGACGGACAAAAATTGACTCCCTGGCACACACACAAGCCCACGCAAACTTTCCAGCCTGCCCTCCAAGTGTGAGGGCTGGTGTTTCCATTAAGTGCCTGAAAGCTCAGAAAGCTTCTGGAGAAAGAGTAAACTCATGATTAGACTGAGCACGACTTTTTCCTTGGATTTCTGCAGAATTTTTACAAGTGGTTTTGCAACAGGAGTAGGGATTACCCGGGTACATTTGTGGGTGTCTCTTCTGACTGCACAGCAAGAGGAGCACAGATCTGGCCATTTTAGGGTGTTTGTCTGAAATCATTGTTGGGGTCACCTGTCAGAGAAGACTTCATATAGAAATAAACTCATAGAAGAAATCACAGAATTATTCAGGTTGGAAAAGCCCTCTAAGATCAGAGTCCAACCATTCCCCAGCACTGCCAATGCCACCTCTAACCCACGTCCCCATGGCTGTAAAATTCCTCTGGAGATGGGGACTCCACTCTTCCATCAGGGAAGAAATTTTCTTCCCTGTAAAGCATTCTCTAGATGTCACCTGCAACGTTCACACAGAGGCTTTGCTAAACCTCCCCTAAACCTCCCCTGGTGCAACTTGGGGTCATTTCTTTTTGTCCTGTCCCCTGTACTCAGGAGAGGAGACCGACCCCCACCTGGCTACAACCTCCTGCACAAAACAGGTTGGAAGCAGCCCTGGACCTGAAGCCACACTGAACTTTGGGAAAGCCCAAACCTAAAGCAGGCTGCCTCCTCTGCCCCAGCACGCTCCCACACCCAGGGGGACTCCTGGAAGCCTCAGGCAGGGGACACAGGTTGACACGGAGTTGCATCACACATCATTCACACAACGTACAGACCATAGCACTGCCTGCACAGGAGAGTTATGCTAGAAGACTAATTAATGTATTTTGGCTGTCTCCTAATGAAACTCAGCAGCTGGAAGCAGGCAGGGTGCCAGCGCCACGTGACCGCTCCCTTCTCCCTTGGACTGGGTTCAGGAATCCCTTTGCTGCAGAATCCAGTTGTCCTACACGGCTCTTTTTCCCCCCCAAACTGAACTAATCAATGTCTGGCTGTGAGTTATCATGGAGGGAGGGGGAGAAACGTGCCTGGAAAGCTGTTGTGCATCACCCAGTGAATCCTAACCCTGCTCCACACGCAGGATTCACTGCCCCGTTCATCCTCCCGCGAGCAGAAGGGCTGGAAGCGGATGAGTGCCATGGAGAGCAGCTCTGAGTGAGGTTATTGCATTCTTGACTCAAGCCCATTTATCTGGTTTCCATGCAAACGTCAATGAATTTTAAAAGGGAGCATTCAGCCCGGACAGTATCTCTCTATATGGGGATTATTCTCCTGCTTGGCACAGGGGGAATCCGTTGGACTTCTTCTCCTCTCACCACCACAACACCTGACTGTCCCACACATCCCAGTTACCTCCACTGGTTGCTGCACCATTCCCATGACTGCAGGCAGGAGCACTCACTCTGAAAGCACAGCACCAGGAACTCCTGCAGCCCATCCATGAACACCCACACACGTACAGGTGTGTGCCGGCACCGAGCACGGCAGGAATGTAAATATGCTTTACTCCTAATTATGGAAAGTGCTTTGGCAGGAGGCAGCCAGGGACACAAAGAGCTACTATTGAGGTTCCTCATGCTGTGGCCTCCATTCAGCACACAATTGACAATATTTAGACAGCATGGGCTGGTTCCTTCCTTCACAAGGTAACTTCCTCGTCTGGCAGCCCCAGCGGGCTGGAAATGACCTTGTGTTTGAGGACAGTGGCAAATCAAAGCAGTGGGCAGAGGCAAGAGGCGCCTGCTCGCTGCTGCTCCTCCACCACCATCCCCTGCTCTCCACCCACAGTGGGCTGAACAGAGCTGGGAGCTCTGGCAGGAGATGCTCCTGTGCCGCCCAGCAGGGAGGCAGCAGCCAGGGAGCACTGGGTGATCCCGCTGTGCAAAGCAGGGATGGTGTGCAAATAAAGATTTATTAATGCCAAAGGAATCTCATTGGGGGTTTTGTCTCTCTCATCTGTCCCCTCCCATTTTCAGCCTTCCCCAGGCAAGCTCTCCTCTCTAAGATGCTCAAAGGTTTGCTGGTTTTTCACTGGGCAGCTTCACTCCCAATCTCTTCCTCATTGTCCATGCCCTGCTCCAGCCTGGCTCCTGTAACACACAGGGCCAGACCACAAAGCACATTGACTTCTGCAAGTCTGGCTCTAAAACCAAATAAAAAGCTTTTCATTGACACTCAAGTGTAGGTGCAGCAAGTCAAAAGCCTTATTTTCATGTTTTACAGCGCTCCCACCTGAATAAATTCATTTTAAGTGCCACTTTTCCATTTGTGGATTATGAAAGGTTGGGAGGTCTGGATGCCATCACCAGGGCCCAAAAGGCAATGTATTACCCACTGCAGGAGCTGTCAGTGCTGCAGAATCCCACAGCCAGGGCACTGCAGAGCCCTGCCAAGCACTGCCCCTGGTGACTCCAAGGATGGCCAGAGCCCTGCCTCGGACACACGGACAGACACACGGACAGAGGGACAGCTCCTCGCAGAGTGGGACAGGCACGTGGCCATAAAGCAATGGTGGGACTTGAATGTGCCATGGCTCAGGGGAAAAAAAAAAATCCCTAATATAAAATATTTCCTAATCCACCCACCTTCCTGCTCCCGTTTGGAGGAGAACGGCCCCATTGTGCTCCAGGGTTTGCTCAAGGCAGAGCCTGCACAGGGCAAGGAGGGGCTGCACATCCCAGAGTAGGAACACACCCCAAAGCCAGCTGGGGCTCTTGCAAACACCCAGTTTGGATCCAGGGATAGCCCATCTCCAGCTATAATGCACAGCATCACCTCAGATTACAAATCACATGTACCTGTGGGTGTAAGTGCAAGTGCCTGAGGCAGATTTGGCACACCAACAGCTACAGAGAAATCTGAAGAAATAAAGTGTCGTGGGATTGTTGGCTTTGCACATATTTAATTTTCCAGCCATTTTTAATCATAGGAGCCACAGCTCAGGGGTGCTGGAGCATCACTGCTGCCAGCCCAGAGGACAGAGGTGCTCTGTCTGCCCAGCCACACGATTTGAAGCTCTGTCCACAGTGGGAACATGCACCATCCTGTCAAACTCTCAGAACATCAGCAAGCTCAGCACCTGAAGGATCACCAGGTTTAAAATCAGAGCAGAAGCAAGATTTTTTTTCTGTTTTTTTCTGTTTTTTTCTGCCACAGAAAGGTTTTCCACAGCCTTTGACACCTCTGAGCAAACCAGGGGAGGTTGGAGTTTATTCCACTCGTGCAAGGAAACTCCTCTGACAAACCCATGCAGCACCATGTGGCTCCTCACTCCTCACACACACAGCCCTCCACAGTAATGCAGGGACAGAAGCACTAGGTGGCAAAAAAAGCCAACAGGTTCTTATTAGTTACAATCTGGAAATGAGCATTTATGCCTCTGTAAAATTTCTGAGAGTTTCAAACCAACCATGATGGGACTCAGCCCAGGACCAGCGAGTTTTGTTGTTCCCAGTGAAGGATGGAAGTGAGGGCTCACAATCAGACAAAGAAAAGGGGGAGAAAGGGGTTAAACCCCAAATTGTTACTGAATAAATAGTACCAAAGTAGAAAAAACATCTTGCTGGATTTCTGAGCGCCATTTCCTTCCTGGCAATGACCGTGTAATAAAGCATCAAAATAAACAGTAATCAAAAAAATAAATGTCTGGAATTGGTCTGTATTCCAGATGAGAAACATCTGCAGGGGTAGATCAGCAGATCTTTTCTCTTTTTCCTGGGCAATTAGTTGGACAATTCTTCACTCTTATAGGTAAAATTATTCTCCCAGCCTCTTCTATCACCTCATATATTAAATCAGTATTTTTGCAAAGGAAGGTAAAATCAATAAATACCTCCAGATAAATAAGAGCAAAAGACTCCCCTAGACACAGCTGAGCCATGTTCCTTGGGACCATTTCCTGTGCAGCTCTCCTCATTTCCAACTGCACTTTCTCAAAAGGATGGGGGAAAATCCAACCCTCAAACGTTTGAAAATTTAAAACTTAGGTTATAATTTTTCCTGTGCTAAAATGAACATGAGATAAGACTGGATTAGACCAATGTATCAACTGTGACTTGCTACAGACCATAAACAAGGACAGCCTCATTCATTTTGGAACCACCACTGCCAATTATGAAAGCATTGTGCTTGCCATACACATTGATTAGAAAAGCTGTTTATTTGAACTAATAAAGCAGTAAATGAGCTGAAATTGTCTTTTCTTTATTTTTAATATGATAAATGGAATAAACTATGGGTACATCTGTTCCAAGCTTCTTCTCCACAACATGTTATGTCTGAAAAGCCTGAAAAATGTTCTTTCCTATTCCAACATTTCAAAGTAATGATTTTCTGCAAAGCATCACCTACAAAACATCCATCAGGCTTACACAGTTTAATCCCCATTCTGCATTTAGTTCCCTTTCTGAGCTAAACCACATTACATGGGGAGGAGAGAACAGGCATTAACCTCCAGATAAATCATGGGCATCTCTGGCTCAGCACCCCAGGGTGCAGCTCTCTGAGATGCCACAGAACCATGGAACCTTCTAGGCTGGAAAAGCTCTCCAAGATCCAGTCCAGCTGTTAAGCTACCACCAAACAAAGTCCCCAAGTGCCACTTCCACAAATGTGCCACTTTCAGACCCCAGGAAGAGCCCAGAGGGACAGACACGTGCTCTATTTCAGCCACAAAATTATTTTCCCCTCTCCCATTACCACTATTTTTTTAAACCTTGCTGCTGTCTCTGAGCCTCTCCCAGCAGGATAAACCCCTGGTCATCTTGAGCAGGAAAATGCACACAAACCTCTTGGATTTTAAAAACACTTCCAGCAAATAGCAAGGGAAAGTCTCTCCAGCATTTCTGCAGCACTGCAGCAGTCCCTGCCCCCTGAGACAGCACACCATTATTCCATAGAGTAAATGCTGAACCTTTTCTTGCCCAGGCACTGTGGTGACACAGCACATCAAGGTAAATCCATATTCCAGTTCTGGGATCTCCCAGGATCAGTGCAGCTGGAGCTGGGAATGCAGACCCTGCACTGCCTCAGAATGGGAGCTTAGTGAAACAGCAAATAGAGGGAAAAAGTGTCACCAGATAATGAACACTTTATTTTAGGCTGTGGTTAAGTAATTTGCTTTTCTGAGAGGGGAGTTTTTTATTGTATTTAGTGGGGGTTTAAGGGCAGCCATGGTGAAGTTTCTACATAAAGGAAAAGCAAACAGCTGAAGAGTCCTCCCCGGGCTTTGATCCTCCCTGCAGTGAGTAAACCATGAAGTGATTGTTAAATCCTAATCCGATTTAAAACTGCTTTTGAATGCTTTAGGGAGGAAGTGCTGGCTCTCACCGTCCTTTCCAGCCCAGGAGTTTAAAGCTGTGTCACCCTGCCTGTGCAAAGCCAGGATCCCCTCCCTGGCAGCTGCTGCAGCCCAAAACACCCACCTCGAGATAAAGCTCATTCCAGCTGCAAGTGAATAAAACTCCTCATGTGGGCACCTGGAGAAAGCTCCCCAGTAATTCAGCAAAGCCCTGGGCCTCTCCTGGGCAAGCCTGGCTTTGTGTGACAGACCCTGCTGACAGCACAACCCAACCTGGCACCAACAAACAGCCCTGACTCTCCTGAGGAGCATTTCTGGCATGTGGATCCTGAGGATTATTTTCCTTAGCACATAAAATTATTTATATTTTTTCCTCCAGACATACCATTCAAAAGGAATCAGGATCAAGCAACCTGCAAAAATGTAATACAACAATTGCCAAGCAAACTTCAGCTGCAGCATCTTTCCTGTGAGAGTCTCTCATGACATGCTGGCAGATGAGTTTTATGCCACCTATTGTTTTTTCCACTACCTTGTTATTCTCTGGACCCCTCTGGTTTGCTGGTGAGATTATCTAGAAATGCAGCTGGGCACAGGTACACCTGTGACCCCATTATTACAGAGTTAGAGAGCTGCAGGACCCTGCCAGGCCAGGAGCTGCACAGCCAGAGGGACAACCCTGGTTTCAAAGGGTTTATGAAGGAGAAACCAGGAACACTGAAGATTTAGGATCCTTACATCTGGATTCTGTCACTGCAGCAGGATAAAACAAAGCCATGATCCAACCTTGTTTGGTCAAGTGTGGATCTGAAGAGGAGCAAACACATCCCAGCTCAGCAAGTTGTTATTTTCTGTGTGTTCAGTCCAGCTAGAGCCTGGTAGGAACAGAGATTTCAACATGAAAACCAAGGCCCCAGGACAGCAGGATTAGAAATGTGCTGGCAACTGGCAAGATACCAGAACTGTTTCCTTGGCTGGAGCCAAGAAGCAGTGATTTTTGTCCTGGAACTGTTTATACATCCCAGCTCCAGAAAAGCTTTAGAGACTGAGAGTGATCCTTGACACAGGAAAAGCTAGACACGGGTGTCAGTTCTGGGGACATGGATCTTCAGGGGAAAAATGAGATTCCATGAGCCAGGGCACATCCAGCCATGCCTGCAGCTCTCCTGGTGCTGCATCCCACCTTGACCATGGTCTAAGAGCTGCTTTGAAAAACCTCATGCTCTCCAGGATGTTCCCAAAGGTAGGAACAAGGAAAGGCAAGAGCAGGATCCTCCCTTCCCTTCCAAAAGCAAATTCTAAGGAGCAAAATAACCTTTCCTTCAGGAGAATGTGCTTTTGTAGCAAGACTCTTACATTTTTTGAAATGATCTCTTTTCAAACAATTAAAATCCACGCCATATGCAAGGCCACGAGTCAGATCTCTGCTTTACATCACTCACGGCACTTTTAAATGACATCTCCTTTTTCCGGGGTGGAAAATCACAGTCAGCATTTGTATATAAATATTATTACACAGCTTGAATGTAGAAGCCAGGAAACAGAGAGTGCTGCATGACAACGTGCTAAAAATTCCTTGCTGCATTTTTTTTTTTTTTTTCTGTGTGTGTGGAGAAGCCAGCACTGTTTGTACAGGGATCCCATTGTCACACACAGCGTTGTGCCCACAGCAGCTCAGCCAGGACCAACACTCCTGAGTGAGCAGCACGGAGGAAATTGTCTCCTCAGCTCCTGAAACTCCTAAAAATTACAGATTCATTTAACCTGTGCATACATTAAATCCCAAGCTATTGTCATGCTCTGAGTGCTCATATACCTAAGAACAGGAACACAATAATTAGGAGGGTGAGCTTGTCTTCCAAAAAAAGGCAGATGAAGAAACTGCTGGCACACATTATCTTTAAAGTAATAATAGCATTACTTATCTTAATCATATTGCTTTATTCTAATGAAAGTACATATTATTAGACAGATTTTCAATTTCAACAGTCCCCTTTCATAGCTCACAAGTGATTGACAGGGCCAAAGACTAGGCCTGGACTTTGTTTTGGGCTAAGATCAAGCTTAGGGTTGGGTTGCCATGCAATAGCTTGAGCCTGATGGCATCAGATCCTCATTTCTCCTGGGAAGCTTTAACTTGCTATTCCAGGGCTACAGAGACAGAAGTTTAATAGCCCAGGGCTTTTCCATCTCCAAGGAACAAATAACAACACCTGAAATTGAAATCTCCAGCCTCCAGCTCACCAAACCTTAATCCCTCCGTATCAAATGGTCGAGTCCCTGCTGCTAAAAATATCCCAAACGACGCCGGCTCTTCAAGCATCCAGAAATAGTGGTTGGTTTTTGAAAGCCACACACTTCCATGTGTCCACAATGTGCTGCTTGCCTTTGAAAACAAAAACACTTCCACTGGAGATACACACTGTTCCATTAGGGCAGGCACTCCAAGCCCTGAGGCACAAAAACCTGAAAGAGGGAGAAGCCACGTCCGGAACACACCGATCACAAATACCCAACAAAACACAGGGCACCTTGGGGATCCTGCAGCACTGACATCAAACTATTCCTGCCCAAAAGCACCAAGATAATGAAAAATGAGCAGGGAAAGACAGCCCACCACCAACAGAGACACACCACGGGATGTGTGCAGTCCTTGTTAAGGTTGTCCTTAAATAATCTCACGGCTTTGCTGCTGGACAAAGCAAAGACTTGTCAAAGGTGCTAAAGTTACTTCAGGCTTAATAAGAGATCCTGGGGCAGAAAACAGACACATGACACCCTCTAAAGAATATTTTAAAGAAAAAAATGTGGGTGGAGAAGTAAAGTGCCTGGGATGGGGAATACAGGAAAAGTGGACTGAGGTGGGGGCTCCATTCAACCTGTTGTTTCACTGCTCTACAAATCTCCCTAAAATTCCTAAAGACAGCAAAACCTTCCTTTCCCTTTGGAGCTTCCAATCTTGGAGCCCTTCAGAAGAGCCCACAGGGCCCCAGGGCCTCCTGCCTGAAATACCCTCAGGTCAGATGAGTAGGACACACCCACATAATTTCATTACTGATATCACTGAACTTGTTGAGATAGGATAAAATATCTTGAGGGTTCCCTGTCCCTTTGGCCGCCAAGCTCCTGTCAGGGATATCAATTTGCAGACCAACCATAAGAATTCAACATTCCTGACAATTCTGGGGGCCAAGATTTGATTTGATTATGAAAATTCAGGGTCATTTCCAAACTTTATCCATTCTGGTTCTAATTACTCCGATAACTGAGACAAGTTTTGAGGTGAAATCTCAAGTCTCTTTCAACACATGCTTTAATGAAAAGAAATTCACAAAACCAAAGGATAAACAGGTCAAAATGAGTACAAATAACTTTTCACTTCTGACATTAACTCTTTCAAGGGGTACTGGATATAAGTTGATGGTTTTGGGAAGGGTTCCCACCCATTGGACAGACAGAGGACTTTGCTTTAGAGCCGAAAAAGTGGAAGTTTAGACTGGGCTGAAATATAAATCTCAAAATGCCCAAAATTCTGCACCAATAATTCACACAGCAGTTTCTCCTCCCCAGTTTTCCATTTCCCAAGCACGTGTCCCACAGATGAGCAAAGCCCCTGCAGTGCCTTGCAGCAAACCCCAGTGAGGACGTGCCCAGGGGCTCGGGAGAGATTTCCCTGGGAGGAACTCGCCCGTCACATCCCATTCCCTTTGGAGCTTGGGCTATTTTTGCCCAGTGCATCATGCAGTGCCTGTCCTCGCTGCCTCTCGCTGCCAGGACCATGACTAACTTTCTCCTTCCACTTGTTCCCTCCACCCCTGAGAACATTCACATCCATCTGGAGTTTCTCACAACAAAATATTTTTCAGCGAACCAAAACAGCGTAAAACAGAATCAGCCAAGGCAGCTCCTGGCAGGGCTGGAGCCCTTCCCTGGGCTGGGGGGGCTCCCCTGAGCCCAGCCTGGCTCTGCAGGTGCCCAGGTGAGGATCCCCCCTGGGCTGCACAGCCTTTCCTTCATCACTGAGATCCTGTTCGTTGTCTGTGCTTTATTTACTTCCCATTTTCAGAGAAATTAAAGAGAATCCCAGACTGGTTTGGGCTGGAAGGGACATTAAATCTCATCCAGTGCCACCCCTGCCATGGCAGGGACACCTTCCATTATCCCAGGCAGCTCCAAACCTCATCCAACCTGGCCTTGGATAATTCCAGGGATCCAGGGGCAGCCACAGCTGCTCTGGCAATCTGTGCCCACCCTCCCAGGGAGGAATTCCTTCCCAATATCCCATCCAGCCCTGCCCTCTGGCAGTGGGAATTCCCTTTGTCCTGTCATTCCATGCCCATTTCCACCTGTTCACACCACACAGCCTCACCTCCAATCCCCACCCCACCAGGAAGAGGAGGCTCTGGAGATGCTTTACCCAAATATCTGGATCCTATTCAAAGACTAGAAAGCTAAGGAGGGACAGAAACAAAAGGCTGCTATCAGCTGAACTGGAATTAGTCACATTGATTTCAAATACTATCTGCTTTTGTTCATCAGCAGCCAGGGCTAATTACCATGCTGAGGAAATGCATCCCCTCACAGGTGTTGTCCTTTGTGCTCTGAGCCCCTGACACTGATAAATCCCCCACTTGTAGGAAGGAAGAAAACTCTGAAGGGAACCAGGAACAGCAGAAAGGAAGAAGGTACTCAAAAAAGAGCTCATGAGGAACAAAGGAAAAAAGAAAAGCAAAGAAGAAAAGCTTCTGAGATCCATTAAAGGCAAATCATTTAACATTTACTTTTCCTTCTGGTGCTGTTCTAAGTTTCCACATTACTGCACCATTAATTAGGCAAAACTACAGGAAATGATGGGTATTTTGACAGAGCATCAACTGCTGGACTCGGCCCAGCAGAGCTGTCATAACATCCTGACATACAGCATGAGGGGGCTGGGGGCTGCTGGGGCTTTTAAAGAAAAAACCAAACCACAACAGAACACTAAACCCAAGTAATTCTGTCAAAGGCAACAGGTTAAGGCCACAAAGAAAAGTGGGGTTTAAGTGCAAAAAAAAAATTTCCTTTCAAATCGCATATTTTCCAGTCTGTAAATTTTTAATGGATAAAATCTGGGTATTTTCAAAGCAGAGACAGGAGGAAATTAGTCAGGAAAATATTTAAGTGTTAGAATATGGTAATTATATACAATTATGTGACTCTGTAATACCCAGTGATACTTCAAAGAGGGAAGGGTCGGGTTGATTTTGTTCTGCTGCTGATCCCAGAGGAGGAGTAAACACGAGGGATGGAAAAGCAGGGGAATCAGAGCTGATCCTGCAGGGACAGACAGACCCCCCCGTCCCCTGCAGTTTAGGTGAGGTGCAAGCCCCCCAAAAGCTCCATCAGGGCCCCCCCAACCACCATCAACCCCCTGAACATTCACACCAAACCTGGAACAAACTCCAGTTCCTCAAGAAATGGCACTTTCATAAAGGAACTTTCTCTTGGAGGAATATTTGCACTTGCAATTTATTTTAGCAGTTATAAATCATGAATGAAATGCTAGATTTCAGCCTTTGCCACTGTGGTGTGTGCTACAGATCCACCAAAAACCAAACTGAGTTAAAAATGACGGCGTGGGGCTGGGGACAGGAGCCACACAAACCAGATCCATGTCACAGGGCCCAGAGGAGCTCTGGTTAAAATGTGCAGTTAATTAGTCCTCACCCATCCTGGGGAGCCAGCAGAGAGCTACAATCCAGAATGGTTTTAGAGTATAAAAACCCCAACCCAATTGTTTCCACCAGCACAGCCACTGCAGCACAGACATTTTCTCACTGAAGTCTTTGCCTTTTAAACCTCAGAAATAACAGCAATTACTCCACAGGGATACCTTTAACCACTGCAGCAGCTACACTGGGATTAAATAATTTTGCTCCAAGTTTCATAAACTTCAGGCCAGAAATGCAGCAGGAAAAAAGACACTGGTGGTGCCTTGGTGGTAAAACCACAGCCAGCTCCAGGGATTTATCCACCAGCACTGCAGGACTTCAGCTTTTTCTAAAGAAACAGCCACAGCATCTTCCCCAGCAAATCAAAACTAATCGGACATAAAAAACATTTGAAAGCTGACAACAGATTATTTAACTGAAGAAACCTCAGAGATTGTTCTGATGTAGTTTGATTTTGGGGGAGGTTCAATTCTACAGAAGGAGGAAAAACAAGAATATAACAGTAATTTATTTGAGCATTTATGCTGATACATTAATACAGCATGGCTGCTACTCATAGGAACCCTGTGTGTCTCAGGTGGAAGATACAGACCTTAATCCTGCCAAAATAAAGATGGATTTGCTGTTTGCTTTTGATCACTTCAGAATATGTGTGAAAAACCAGTTGATATTGAAGTGCTTGCTTTGCTGTTCATTAATTACATGATGCAGTGAAAACTGATGTGGCTTTTAGAAAGGACTTAGAGGGTTTTGTGACCAAAATGTAGCTGGGTATAAGGGAGGGTTTCAGGCATGGATGCAGCATTTCTCAGGCTGCTGTCAATAATTTGTAGCTCTGCCCATGAACTGGAGAAGTGAGAACAATCCCAATGCTCGATTTCTCAGGCTCAGCCTGACCTGCTACAGCAATTCAGACACCAAAAAGACCTGTAAAGCTCTTCTGCACGGTCAGCATGACTTTTAAGGTCAGGACTTCTCCACAATGTTGCTTTGTTGGCCAGGGAACACCATTTCCTCCGTGTGAAAATTCATTTCTTAGTCACAGGTGAAGTGATGGCTGCTGAGAGCCCTGAGCCAGCAGGTGCTGCCTGGCATCTAAAAAACAGATATCCATCTCTCCTGAGCCATAGGAAAGACAATTCCCAGCTGCTGCAGACAGGCAGAGAGGGGCTGTGCCCTGCCAGGGGAACACCTGCCTCCACCCAGGGCATTGGCCACACCTGGGGCACGGGACAGATTCCATTTGCATTATTGAGCTGCAGGGTCCCCAGACAGGGATGTCCCCAGAAGGGACCTCTGCCTTGCCACAGCCAGGGCACCTGGGGAGAGCTCTTGGACAGAATGTGGACAGCAACACTTCCCCTGCCCTGAAAATATGTTTGCATTTGTTCACTTAGCTGCTAAAAACACTCGAGTCACATGGGAACGCCTGGGAATGCAGCCCAGGAATTTCGTTTGTAAGCAGAATTGTGTTTCTGGAGACTATTGACCTGAGCTGTAAATAAATATTCAAAAAAAATAAAAATATGGATATAGTCACCATTTATGGTCCTTGAGATGATTGGGTCAATCAAAAACAGGTGAAATATTTCCTTCCCTGATCTACTATCAAGTGGCTGAATCCTACAGGTTGGAAAATAACCCACAGCCCTTCCACAAAGACTGAGCAGCAGGTCCAGCTTCAATCCTGGAGCCCATGATGGGAAAATCCATATCTCAGACTGAGTCTGTGCTGTTCTGATAACAGTGCTGCTGCTGTGCCAGCTGGGCAGAGGAAGGATCCCAGCAGCCCCAGAACCCTGCTCATCCATCTCAGCCAGGCTGGACCTGCTCCCTGCCTGCACAAAGCACAGTTCTGCACAGCAGCCAGTCCCAAATCCCAGTCCTGGTCAGGTCCCAGCTGCAGAATTTGCATTTATCTCAGTGGAATTTTTTATGCCAGGGAATGGCAAATTTCTCTGATATACTGAGTTCAGCTTTTGAGATGATGACACAGCCAGCACACAGCAAACATTAGTCAGAAAACATCTTCAAAGCAGCAAAACTCAAAAAAGCAAGAGCAAAATATGGGGCATTCAGGCAGGATTAGAGTTGCCAGATAAGTCAGATATAACTGCAAAAAATAAAAAAGTATAACATCCAAACCCTCAAAAAAATCCTTTGTGTACTTTCTATGTCCAAGGCCAGGTTGGGCAGCACTTGGAGCACCCTGGGATAGTGGGAGGTGTCCCTGCCCAAAGTTCTTCCCCACCCAAACCATTCCAGGATTGTGTGATTTGCTGTTTTCCCAGTCCAAATTTGCTGCACAATTTTTTGTTTAGATTTGCTTCAGATTTTTTTATACCACTCATAAGGAATTGGCACAAAATTCCCCACCACAGGCCGTGGCTGCAGCAGCAGTTCAAGAATAAGGAGCATCCCTTCTACCTGACTAAAATCTTCTCATCATTGTGCTCCCAAATTTTCACTGCTTGTGTTAAAACCAAAAATAACCCTGAAGGCTCCACAGCCAGGTAAGGCCACAGAGCAGAACTGCAAGGGAAGGAAGGAAACCAAGCAGTTGGTGTTAATTATGCAAAATGAGATGTGACTCCAAGGATGTGAGTAATGTCTGGATACAACAACAGGTGCCTGATAAGAGAGGAGGAAGCCCAGACCTTTCATCTGCACTGCAGAATCAGCACAGATAACAATTCTTATCCACCCCCAGGGCAGTTTGCAGAGTTTATGGGGTGATTTCATAACAGGAGGGGATGTGCTGCCCGTGTCAGGGCCTGGCTGCCAGGGAGATGCCCCTGCTGCGTGCCAGGGCGTCTCAAGGCAGCAGGATAAAGCTCAGGAACATTTCCATGGAGTGTCCCTGCTTGGATGAGGCCAGCACTGCCTTCCCCCCACAGGAAATCCAGCGAGGTGACATCCAGCCAGCCCTCTGCCCCTTTCTGGATTACTACACCAGGCTTCTCTCTTCTCACAGAGGCTGTGATCCCAAGGGAACTCCTGAGAGGTTTTCTGGGAAGCCAGAGGCTCCATCAGCTCCCATCCTCCCAGATTCTGCCCAACACACCCAGCCCAGGGAGAGCTGCACCCCACAGCTCAGCAGGCACTGCTGGCTCCTGCCTGGCACCTCTTTTGTGTCCCCTGCTTTCTGCTTGGCATCTCAGCACGCTCCCATTTGAGGCTGTGCCCCAGAGCCCACAATCCCACTGTTTTCCCAACACTTCTGTGATTCCACACCAACCCCCTCTCGCTCATCTCCATGACAGAGCAGCACAGTAACTGCTGGTAGCAATGCTCAAGGGGAGGAGAATTCCTATAGCAACATCCAAACAATTTCTCTGACTTATGTATGACAAACACTTGGCACAATCCACCAGCACTTATCTAGGACTAATCCTTCCTACTCTACCTATGGCTGGAGGCATGACAAGCATCAAACAAATCAGGAATATGGGATGCTGCCCCAGATGGATTTTGCAGCAATGCATTTCCATTCAAGGGGCATGTTGTGTCAGTGGATTAAAAGAAACATTCAATTTTCCAGGTTTTATCAATTATTTCTAAGAGGTGATAAAATCTGAAATTCTCATTTTTCATTTCTAATAAGAAAATTTAATCTACAGTTTCCATCCTTATAACATGCATGGCAATGATCAAGTAAATAATGAGAAGGAAAAGGTTTTGCTCCTTCTATCACCAAGAGATGGCAAAACCACCCCTGTGGGCATCCTTTGGTTCCAAAGGCCAGGCCAAGGCTACAAACACCTCCTCCATAACAACCTGCACCCCCTGCCAGCAGATGAGAAAGTTCCCCAGGCAGGATCAGCTGAGACAGGGAAGGAGCTCCCTCCCCACCGTAAGGCTCCTCCAGCCAGAAAGGATTTGGAGGAACACGAAAACCTGAGCAGATAAAGTCTGCACATCTGCTCTTGATCCAGCTTAAGGCCAGCAGAATGCCAAGTGCCCAGGATTTAAGGCAGAACACGGCTCCACATCCAGAACGCCTCTGAAGCCCGAGTTACGCCGTCCCCAGGGGGTTGCACTTTCACTTTCCTAAATTGCCTGCATATTTGCTTTTTTCTGATGGCAGATTAGGAACCATGCATTTCCTTAAACCGCCAGCTTTGGGCCAAGACACACACGCCCTGCCTGGAGCTCTGCCAGCCCACACAGCAGAGGCAGAGCTGCAGAACCACGTTCCAGTGAGAGCTGCTCCAAGGGGAGCCCGGCAGGCACCGAGCGCCAGGCACTCACACAGCCCAGGCAGGCTGCTCCCAGGATCTACAAGAACTAAATTAAAGAACCTCAGAGGCAATGCAAGAGTGGCAGCATCACCATTCATCCCAGAGAAGAAATCATGATCAAAAATCTGTAGCCATTTCAGGGTTTAAATGGGCATGAAAATGAGCGAGCAATTAATTTCCTGCACGAGGAAGGAGTGCAGAGTTCAGTATCAGCAGCACTGCCAACATGTATAAACCTATTACATGTCCTGGGAAAAGTGGTATTTCCCTTAAAGCCTCAGCTTCCAGAATCCCACAATGATAACACAGTGCTCCTCCCTGGCACTGCAGCAGCCCCAGAGCCTCCTCCCCACAGGCACAACCTGCTTTTTACAGCAGCACGAGGAGATTTGGGAAGCAGACAGAGCCTGAGCAGGGGTGGGGAGACACCATCCCTCCCCTGCTCATCCCAGCACAGCAGCACAGGCATCTCCAGCTCCCCCTGTTTGCAGAGGGATCCAGGAATGTCCAGAGTGCAGAGCATCCACCATCCTCACCCTCAGTGACCCCCAGCCCAGCTTCTGGATCCTGACCCAGAGCCAGAGCAAATCCCACTGGTACAAATGGGAACAGCAGCTTGGAGGAACCCACACACCAAAATCCACAACAACTCCAAATCCACACACAATCCCAAAATCCACACACAGTTCCAACCCCAAAGCCTTGCATGCCGGAGCATAGCAACCAGGCTAAGATCTAGCAAGAGACACCTTTGTCCATAGGGGAGAATTAGTCAAATAATGTTTTCAATACGTCTTAAGGAAGAGGTGAATTAGCTCCAAGATTTACAGTCTCATAATTCTCTGCTTCAAAAGGTTTCATCAATCCACAGCCAGCAGCATTCCCAGTTTTCTCTCCCTAGAACTACACAGTCAGACCCCATTTCCTCATCACTTCTTCACACATGGATAATAATTTTTGTTTCCTCTTTTCAGTTTTATTGCTGGGGGGTTTCAGAAGGGCAGGGGCTGTGCCTGGGGCTGCTGTGGGATTGCAGCCTCAGCCAGCCCAGAGCAGCTCTGCAGGCGGCCGGGGGCTCGTAGGGAGATGCTCAGTGCTCTGCAACAAAGGACTTCCCCCGGGTATTGTGCCCGTGGCCCTGGAACACAGAACTCGCATTCAGAGATAAAAGCCTTCGATTCAGAGGCGCTTGACTCTCCCACTGCTGCAGCGTTACAGAACACTGGCAGCACTCAAATCAAGGTGCAGGATTTATCCCGTGCCGGTGTTGCAAAATGATGGGAGCTGAGATGTTTTTGTGCTCAGGAATTTGAGTCTCTCAGCTTCGGGCTGGTTTCCAGCACTAAATACAGCATGATGATATTTTTCATTTTTCTCTTCTCTACAAGCTTTTTTAAAATTGCATTTTCTTCCATTATCTCTTTATTTGCCAATTTCCAAAATCATAGACATCGAATTTCTCTTGCCTGTCCTTCCAGCAATATTTCACTGCAAAGAACACCACCAGTAACAAAGCAACACTTTTACCAACCACCTTCTATTTATTTTCAAAAGCACCCATCTGACAGATTTGAAGGCCAGTAAGATTTTATGCAACCTTCTGGAAAAGCTGTTCTTTAGGGAGTCTCCCTCTTCTGTCCTTTCCTTGTTAAATTGTATTTGCCCATGAACCATAACGCGGCTCTCACTCGGAAACGCCTCTGCCCTCGGAGAATGCCCAGCCCTAAGAGAATGACCAGCCTCAGAGCACAGCTCTTGGAAAGAGAAATCTCCCTTGTTTTGTATCTGCGGCAACATACATTGTTTGTATTAGCACTAAATAAATAAACAACGGGGTTTTTTTCAGTGTCGTGCAAGCTTTGAAAGATACATGCCATAAACACGGCAGGAAATGAGCAGGCCAATGGTTTGTACTCTGCAGATGACTCCTCGCAGATATTAAAATACATCATTAATGCATTTGCAGGAAAGCAACCTGTCTGGGAGGCTCCTGGGGGAGCGCACGGCCGAGGCCCCACCTGCAGCCGCTGGAGCGCAGCTGGAGCGCGGATTGTGCCCGTGCCGAGCCGAGCCGAGCCGGGCGCGGAAGGACACTCGGGGGTTTCGGGGAAGCAGGACAGCAGCAGGATGGGTGCAGAGCCCGGCCCGAGTCCTGCCTGCGGAGCGCTGACAGAGGCTCCCAAAAAGCAGAAGGAGAGCAGCAGTGCGGAGCGGAGAGCAGCGCATCAATGGCCACACGTCCATGAATGGAACGGGAGCGCTCGGTGGGTGTGGGGAAGCTGCGCAGCTCCAGCCCACCTCAGCAGAGAAGAGCCATGGAATAAAGCCGCAGGTTCCTACAGCGTTCAGGGAGGGGTTTGTGCTCGCGTTTTCACCCAGACACTGCCCCGAGCCGCCAGGCACAGGGCACGGACCGGGCGGGCGGCGATGCTGCAGTGAAAGGCACGAGCAGCAGCTCTCAGTCAGCGCCGGGAAACGAAGCCGAGCGCTCCAGGAGAAGCGTTCCCGTTTCACTCATGGTCACACACCCCAAAACCGGAGCCGAACGTGCCCCTGTCCCCCCGGCTCCCGGCGAGAAGCGCTGCCCGCGCTATGCGGCACCCGGGGAGCGCCTGGGGATGCCCGAGGGGCCGGGGGTCCCTCCCGGCTGCCCCCCGGGGTGGGGGCCGAGGGGCCGGGGGCTCGGGAGCGCGGTGCCCCCCACCCCCGCCGTTACCTCCAGCCCCGGGCGGGGGGCGCGGTGCATGCGCAGCTGCCGCTGCCCTTCATTCATAAAAAAAAAAAAAAAAAAAAAAGGGGGGAAAAAAACCCCGGGAGCCGCATCCGCGCTCCCCTCCAGCCCCCATTCATAAAAGGCAGCGGAGCATGCGCGCTGCCGCCGCGGTGCCCACCCATTCATAGAGTCGGGCGGCGGCGCATGCGCAGGAGCGGCCGCTGCCCTCCCATTCATAAAATAGCCATTTTCCCAGGCAGGCGGGTGCAGCGCCGCTGACAGCGCCGCGCTCGCAGGTCCCTGCCCGCAGCTCCACCGCTCCTGCCAGCGTTCTCCGGGTCCGGCCCCCTCGTCCGCCTCGCTTTTGGGATTAACTCGCCTATGGAGATATGGTCCTAGCTGAATTATTTAAAGTAAGTACGAGATGGGTGCTTGCGAGCAATTGTTAAAATGTTTTAAGTAGAAAAAAAGGCAAAGCCTGCTCCCCGAGGGAAAATCCTGCGCTCGTTCTAGATGTGTTCGGCTGCTCCTTACAGATCACTGATCATATTTCTGGCTATGACTTTTCTAACAGTGATTATCTATAATAATGTACACTGGAGAGCTGCCTGGTGCTTCCCAGCCTAAAGGAGACTTGGCATTCTGGAGAAATATCCTGTTTCTTGCAGAATTTCCATTTGTGTCCCTGCGTCTCTGATTTATACCTCTTTTCTGCGTTCTCCCATCAACATCTGCATTTGCTGTACATATATGGCAGGCAGGTTTCAGACACTTGGGTCGGGATTGTTTGCAGGCTTTTACAGCAGAATAAGTGGCTTTTTTTTTACTGCTGATGGGATGTCTTCTCCTTCGTCCCTTCTTCCTTCCCCAAAAAGGAGCAGAAATACACGGTCACCTGGGCTGACAAGTCAGAATTGGATCTTTCTTGCTTTGGAATGGATTATCCGCATTTCCTCTCTTTTCCAAAACCCTGTCTTGTGAGTGTCAAGTAGTTTTTAGCTGTCTCCATAATAGGACACTTCAGAAATCAGCCACTCATGTGTCAGACCTTTCCTGCATGAGCTTTGCTCCTCAGCATTTTATTTCATACAAGTCTTTTTTTCATTTTTTTGGCCTCAGTGCCTTATTCCATCACTGTTCTTCCCTGTCTTGCTGTACACTTGTTTTAAATCTGGATGGATGCTGTATTTTAAAGGCTGGATGAGTAATAAAAATGTGTACCTGGAATAACTTCATCTAATATATGAAATATTTTATATATGGAGGAAAAACCTGTGCTGGCTGCTCCTTCCTACCAACTGCGTAGCAAAGATAAGCCAGGATTTTATTTTCTGGTACCAGTCCTGGCGTCACAGGAGAAAGACAAGCCTAGAGACGACATGTTCTGAAAATTCATTATCAGGAGGGGAATGGAAAAAGCAGAAAGGGGCATATAAAAGGCACAAAGGTCTTAGAGGAAAGCAGGACTGGGAATGCAGACCTTGGAAATGGCAGTGCAAAGGAATATCATGGGGGGAGAGGCTTCCCTCTTTTACCTCCAGTTACCAAGGGCCTGATTTCTTCATTTCAACCTTTTATAGCCCCAAGTTTTTCTTTAAAGGGTGAAGGAGAGAGTGAAGGAGAAAAGCAACCCTGCATTATCCAGAGTGGGAAAGGCACGTTCTAGATTCTTTAAAACTTCTCCAGCTGCTGCCTTTCCTCCATACCATGCCAAGGGGACAGCATGGCAAGAAATTGCTGTTTAATTAGGAGAAGAGAAATGCAGCTTTCCCAATATTACAGCTTCCCCTCTCTGCCTTTATTTTGGGTTAAAGAATAAAGCTCCAATTTGTGCACGGAATCACAATGATCCTGATGCCTGGCTTCCCCCTTGTCCATATAAAAATGAATCATAGCAGGAGGAGGGGTTGTTCTCAGTTATTGGAACCCCACTGGGGATGTCTCGTTGATAAATGTGCCCTTTTCCATGGGCTACTGTGTTTTCCCTTGCTGCAAGGGACTCTATATTTGGATTATAAAATTAAAAGGACCATTTCTGAATACTGCAGTCCTTTTGAAATTCTCCATGAGGTATGTGCAAGGGAGAAATTATTTGTTCTCCTCCCGAAACAGCAAAACAAAAGCTGTTTTCCTGGAATCATGACTAATTCCCAAATCGTACTGGGAAATGCAACATCTCAAAAAGCAATTCCTGCCCCCCTCAAAAAAAATTCTGTTCCCAGACTTCGGTGAAATAAAATTCACATCCCTCACAACACTATGGCAATAATTAATAACCAGTTCTGACAGTTTCAAAAAAATTAAATGTGAAAGAAAAAAAATTCATTCATCATATTGCTATACAACTTTCCAGCTTCAGCCCAGTAGTAAAAACTGTGTTTTTATAGGCAAACAGTTGCACAAGTGTTGTTTTTTTTATCCTTTTTCAATGCAATACAATGTATTTCCTCAAGAAAATCTACAATCCTTCTAATAAGGCCATCATTTAGTACCATTAGCTTAATAGATCATATCTGAGCTCAGTTTCCTGACCTTAAAAGAAATGTTTTTGTCCAGTTAAAGGCTTTGACTGAGAAATTCAAGTCCCCAGAGATCTGAATGCTAGTGGGCCAAAATGTGCTTTATTCACTCGCACCATAGGAACAGACTTTAGCTGGACAGAGACAGCTTCTTGGAAGTCTACAGGTCTCATTTCCCAGCTCCTGAATTTCCATGCTCTGGCAAGAATTTAGTGTCTCATTTTAAAAATGGCAGGTTTCCCTAATAAGCTTTCTAATTTTTTTCCTGCCTTATTACTTGTAGAGAAGATTCTAGCTGGCCTTAGCTAGATAAGGCTGCTAAGGAGGGGAACAAAAAGAATGAATGTCAATATTTTGTTAATATTAATACACACTTTAGGGGGAAAATGTTTTTTTTTTTTCCCTTTTTTGAAGCATTTACAGCTCGATTCAAACCCAGACAGCTGAACTCAGTCTTAATGAACTCCAACCTTATGAATTATTCTTAATCCCACATTAAAAACATGTGCTTGCTGCAAGGTCTCCTTTAACTACCTCTGAGTGCAGTCTTCCTCATTAAAAGCTTTAATTGAGCCCTTTGGCTTGCAGCAGCAGCAGTGTGTCCCTTGTCACTGCTGGCAGGCCTGGACAAGAGCATGTCCTCAATCCCAAACAAAGGCAGGGGCAGAATTTGTTCCCTTGTCTCCAGCTCCTCCTCTGCTGGGCCTGGGGGAGCAAATCCTTCCTTGATTACTGGGGTGGGAGCAAACCCTGTCCCCTCAGCTCCTGTCCTGTCCCCTCAACATCTCTGCCTTGTCCCCTCATCATCCTGCCCTGTCCCCTCAGCCCCCTGCCCTGCCCAACACTTTTAGAGGAGCTTTTTAACCAAACCACCAGAGGAGACAGACTGGTGGTGGCAGGTCAGATTTGGCACTGGGTACCATCCATTCTGGGCTCTGTTGTCTTGCACAAGCCTTGAAATGTATCTGCCCACCCCTGGCACGATGCTGCTTCCAAGTGTATTGCTTTCAATTATGATCATTTCCTGTATTAAGACTAAATATTCTGTGCTTTTCTTGTTTTCTTCCTCTTGCACCGTATTTTCAGAAATTCCTGTGTACCATACAGCAAAGGAAAACCAATTTCTGCAGTGCATTTACTGCAACTATTGCTGCCTCTGTGTGCCTGTCAATGAGTGATGGTCACAACTCTCCCAGAGGCTAATTCAACTTTTCATTGATAATGGAGACATAGAATGGTTTGGGATGGAAATCTCATCCCATCCCTGCCATGGCAGGGACACCTCCCACTGTCCCAGTGCTCCAGCCCCAATGTCCAGCCTGGCCTTGGGCACTGCCAG
>JAOTQP010000680.1:496845-508751 GCA_026413545.1 Cichladusa arquata
GCCTTGGGCACTGCCAGGGATCCAGGGGCAGCCACAGCTGCTCTGGGCACCCCTGCCAGCCCTGCCCACCCTCCCAGAGGAGAATTTCTTCCTAAAATTTAATCTAACCCAGGTCTATGTCAGTAACCAAGAGAAGGTGTGACCCCTCTGCAGGTGCCAAGATTCAGAGCTGTCTGGTCTGACCCAAAGCAGATCCCCAAATGGGCAGCTCAGCTCTTACCCAGTCCCAGTGCAGGGCTCAGCTTTCATCCATCCATGGCAATTTCTCCATCCCTTCTTCACAAAAGCTTATGATGCTTCAATAGTTGGAAAATTCTTGGAAACCTGTGATTGAACATTCATGTTGAAGTACCAAATTTGCTTTATTCTGTTTACAGTTGCACTTGACAATCCCAAAGGTCTTTTCCAACCTTAACAATTTGAAAGAAGGTGGCTCTTCGTGCACCAGTGCTCTCCATTTCCCCAGCACCATTAGAACCATTTTAATTTATAAGATATATAATATATATAATAGTCCCAGAGGTGGCCACCAGCCCCTGGCAAAGGGCAGCACAGCACCACTGGCAGGTTCAGCAGCTCCCTGGTGTTCCAGGGCACAGTCCAGGGCACACCAGGGATGTCACAGGACATGGAGAGGACAATCCAGTGCCAGCAACCCCAGGAGAAATCTCAGTTTGCTGAGGCAAACAGCTCTTCTGCCACTGTGCTGTCAGACACAGCAGAAGGACAGGCTGCTCATGAGGTGCAATTAAGGTGTAATTAATTAGACAGAGATAAGTGGCCCCTGATCTGGGGCATGCAGCTGACAAAGGACAGAAGGGGTTTGGTGGCTGCATCACTTCCCTGCCCACCTCAGGGGTCTCTCAGCAGACACCCCCCAAGCAGCACATTTGGGGCTTTTTGGTTTTCTGGGACATTTGAGATTCCCTTTAGACATTTCCATGGTAGCATCTCCTGTCCAAAAAAGGGTTGGGCAAAACCTTGTACCTGATGCTGGCTGCAGAGGAGGAGCTCAGGGAAGCTTTTCCCATTTTCCTGCTGGCTGCACTGGGGATGTGGCAGTCCAGGATTGCTTCCACATGGGACTCTCCTCTAGACTGAAGTCCCTTATTCTCGTTATTCTTTTATTACCACAAACATCTAGAATATTGCTAAACATGTGAGAAAGAACTAATTAAAATTACTAACCAATGAGTGACTCAGATGTTATGAACATTACATATTTCTGCTCTCACTGGATTTTAAAGTCAAGATCCATTTTGTTTTTCAGTAACTGGAAGATTTGTTGTCCAACTCCACTCTGAAAATAAAGATATTAGATCCTTATTATTTCAAAACTTCTTCTGAAGACATTAATGAGAATGAGTTTTCCTGAGGGTTTATGTGACTTTTTCATGGAATCGCCCACAAGAACAAAGCTTTCTCTAACATGATGTAGGCAAATCCAAAATCCTATTAAAACATAAAATGCCTTTTGTTTTAATTTCATCTGACTTCAAAATCCTACAAAACGCTTGAGTCTAAAATAATACCAAAACACTACAATAACAGTTGGTTTCCTACAACTTTAGGACTTGCAATTACCCAGTACAACAGTAATTTTAAATTGGCCATATCTTGATCAAGAGATGGAACAAACACTGCAACACGTGTATGAACTTGAACTTTTGAGTCCAATTTTACTCCCTTGGAAAGAAGTATATTTTGACTTGAAAATTGTATGTGGTGAGTGACTGTACAGTCATGGGGGAAGAGAAATTTTTCTCTACATGGGAGTTTGCTGCCTTGAAAAGAACTTCATTGTTTCCTCCAAAGAATGAAAAATTCCCTATGTAAGAACATAGTCATGAATTTTTCTTCCTGTTGTCTACTTTAAGAAAATTATCTGTACAGTTGCAACCAGTGAATTTGTGCCTGTGTTAATGCTGTAATACATCTGTAATTACCTATGATCAAAAATTAATTAATTTTGTGTGCTTTTTTTCCTCAATTGAAATACAATTTACAGTCAGGGTTAGTGCAGTGGACAAAGAGCCCTGAGGTTACACACCTCAGCTCTTGTCCTCTTTCAAGGTCCAAAGTTCTTCCAGGTTACCCCAAACATTTATTTTGATTTGGGATCTGGCTGGGATAAGCTTTATAAATTCAGTTTATAAGATACCAGTGTTGGTGCTGAAGGCAATGTTATCCTTGTTAACCCACGTGTGTGGTGGGTTTTGAGGTGGAGGAAATGCTGCCCTGCCCCTGGATACACATCAACCAGAAAAAGTCAGGTTGTGATGTCTTGGAGCATCATCCAGGGAAGTCCCAAAGCCCCATCCAGGCAGGCACATCTCAGCCTGGGACACTCCACAGGAGCAGTCTGGTTTATGATTTCCTTCAGCACAAATCCTTAACCTGAGGACTTGTGTGGATTCCTCTTTGCCAGGACAGGTGGAGCAGTGTGAGCCCACAGAGCTGCAGGGTCCCTCCCCTGTCCTGGGACACAAACAGAGCACAAACACCTGAGGGAAAGGTGCTCACAGCACACAGACAAACACTGGGGCAGCTCCAGCTCGGGACATTGCCGTGGCTGCCGTGGGACAGGAGCATGAACAGCACCCAGCTCCCCTGAGTGCAGCACTCGAGGTGTTTGACCTGCATCTGTCACCTGAGATCTCACTGCACTGCTGGAACTGCTGGTGACAAGGCCAGCAGCAGCACTGTAGTCATGGTCCTTGGAAAATTCCATAAATATCAGAAACATTTGTCTGTTAAGAGTTAACTGTGGAAACCCTCTGCTCAGGAGAGAGAAGGCAAGGCAGAAAGGGGAGGACCAGGTGTGCAAGCACCCAAACCTGTCAGGGTGCACATCTGTGCTGGTTTAAATGAGATCTTGAGCCAGAGGGACTTTGTGTCCAGAGCAGGGGTCTGAGAACTGGGAGAGCTGGGTTTTATTTGGCTGTTCTCCCTCCACAGGTTTTATCCAAGTAGATCCTGTGCCCAGATATCTGCAGAGTCTTTGAGTTCACCATGTCAGGCTTCCCTTCCCCTTGTCCTGCAGAAACACTTCGTCTATTAAAAAGAATTTGAAACTGTATTACAGCAAAAAAGAGGATGAAAAACTTCTGTCATTAACTGTCCTGACGTGCGGTGTTTAGTCCAGGGTCCCTCTCCTTCCTGTGGTAATTAACTGAAATCTTAATTAGCATTATCTCAGATCAGCCATCTTTAACATCTGCCTGCATGAGGCCCCATCTGTGCACGGAGGTGTTTTAGGAGTGGCCTGGCTCTAATCCTTCCCCAAATTAATGTGGTGACACCATTTCTGTGTGATGGCATCACTGGCCCCATGGCAGAGTCAATGGGTGCCATCCCCAGGGGCTCCCCCACGGTGTCACCGGGTGCCACCTGGGGCACAGGTGCCATGCTGGGGACAGGCAGCACCAGCTCCCTGCTGGGCACACACTGCTGGTACCCAGGGCACCTTACAAAACATGGTCCTCCATGGATCCCATGGAAATGTGGTGAATGGAGCAGATTCCTGAGGGGGAGTGAGCAGAGAGCCCTGGAGATGCCCAGGCAGGGCTGAGGAGGAGCTGTAGCACCCTGCAGCACTGCCACCATTTCCTCCAGCTACCTTCCTTCTAAAATCAGCTCTGCTGCTCTTACTCTTGACAACCAAAACAGCTGCATCTCTCTCCTTAAAAAAAAAAAAAAACAAAAAAACCACAACAAACCCAAAAAAAACCAGTGGAATCAAAGTCTCCCTGCAAATGTAACACACAGCCGATACAGAACTGATGATTTTGCTAAACTCTGACTCGCAGCAAATACTTTTTATATCATGACACTGGATTCTGATGCACAAAAGAAAATCAAGTTCTTTTCCCTCTGCACGCCCCATAGTTGTCAGAATCATTGCTTCTCTTTGTTTTTTACATACAGTAACTAGGAAGAGATGCTTTATAAACTCCCTTGTTCCTCCAGTCAGGATGTCAACGAGCTATGAATAATGAAATAAAAAAAAATCCAAATGAATGGCTAAGACCCAGCAGAGAATTTTAACTGGGGAAGAGAAGCAGCATAAGGGCTGCATGACAATAATCATCATTACTGCTAATAAAGCATTTCTTCCTGCTGGTGTGTGCAGGGGACAAAGGGGGCCCGGATGCGGAGCCGGACCCGGCATGTGCCGTCCTGCCCGTGCACTGCCCCCCTCCCACTGATCCCGGGACAACTGGCACCTCTCCAGCCCCAGATGCCAAGGGATCCATCAAAGCAATGGTTTACAAACAGAAGGGTGGAATCTGGTGGCATTTTTCAGGGGGTAAAAATGGGCTTCCCTTTCTTCTTCCAAGAATGCAGAATCGGTTCTTGCTCTGATTTTTGAGGTGTCTCGTTCATTTTAGGGGAGATGTGCTCTTGCAGAAGTGCACGCACACATACACACACACTTCTCAGGCATTACTGGCTGTAGTTGGATGCAGTTTTTTCCTTTTTCCCACTGCTTGACATTAAAGTCATAGAATCACAGAATCATTTAGGTTGGAAAAGACCTTTAGGATCATCTAGCCCAGCTGTTAAACCAGCGCTGCCAAGTCCAAATCTTTCACGCTGCTGCAGAAGGTTAATTTGTTTGTTGAACACAAACAACTGGCAATGCCTTAAGCTGTTCACTACTTCCTTTTTCTTGATACCAGCAGCTTTTCCCCTCCTGCGACCGAAGCTTTACTCGCCCCTTCTTTCAACTGATCTGCAGCATTATATTATTTATGAATAAAGGTCACCCCGTGAGGAAATGGCACATCTACTAGAAAACAATGTGCACTTTCTAAATTTGAACCGACTCGTTTCCGTTCTTTGATTTAAGTTTAGTTACTTCCTGTGGTTTCTTATCCTACGCCACTGCTGAATCTTTGGATTGACTCCAGGATAAATTGCACTCTTTCAATGAAATTAGAAACTGCGGCAACGACGGCTCAGCCAGAGCGGCTGGTAAACAGCACTTCAGCTAAATATTAGTGCACTTAGTGGGCTGCACAAGTGTCTCATTACCTGTGTGAGGGGATGGATCCAGCCTGAGCCGTGTGGGTGCTCTCCTGGGAGCTGCACCCGCCCTGGTTTGCCACCAGACAAGGTGCTGAGCAAGCACTTCCACCTCCCATGGGAGGGATAAAACCTTTGGAACCAGAGGTTCCTGATGGAGAGGGGACACTTCCTCACCAAAATCCATCCTCGCACAGGCAGATCCTTGGTTAGCAAGGACAGGTGCTCAGCCCCACCCTCAGAAACACCTTTGTACCAGGCCAGGGCTTCCACAAACCACAATCCTGCAGCAGGTTCTTTAGGGAGCAGGGTCAATTGGGGAAAACCTCCAAAGTTTAGAGAAGTCATTTCAGGAAGTTTGTTGACAAAACCACATGTGAATATACACCAGTAGCCCCAAGATGTGCTTTCCCTCAGTAAAACCATGAGTGGGCTCTTCAGGAGTCTGCAGTGACCACAGCCATCCTAGGGCTGGAGGAGCTATAGATGGCCACGGTCAGGGACAGGGACACGGCAGCAAAGCAGGAGTGAGGCACTTTGTGCCTGGGTGCTCTGCCTCCCTTGGACACGAGCTGGCCATACAAGACCCTCAGCATAACAACCAGCCTCAGTGAGGAGCCCTTTAGGGCTGGCATTGCAGGATACCGCAGTAACGATGCGCTCTCTCTCTCCCTCCCATCCCTTTTCTTTCTCCTTCCCTTCCCCCAGGACACTTAAGCTCAGATTTTCCCCCAGCAGTCAGACTGATTTCTCAATGGAGCCCCGGATTGCTCACAACATCACCGTGGTGCCCAACTCTGCCATGGTGCAGCCCTTGCTGGACAGCCGGATCCCCTACGGGCGGCTGCAGCACCCGCTGACCATCCTGCCCATCGACCAGATGAAGACCACCCACGTGGAGAACGACTACACCGACAACCCCAGCGCCTCCCAGCCGGCCCAGAAGCGCCCCCGAGCCCCCCACGAGCCGGGCTTGAGCAGCCAGCACCCGCAGCGCTGCGAGCAGGACGTCACCCACCCCTGGATCTCCTTCAGCGGGCGCCCCAGCTCCATCAGCAGCAGCAGCAGCACCTCCTCGGACCAAAGGCTGCTGGAGCACATGGCCCCGGTGCCCGTGGCAGAGCAGGCGTCCCCGCGCGCCGTGCGCATCCAGCCCAAGGCCATCAGCTGCAAGCCGCTGGAGCTGAAGGGCCCCGCGCCCCAGGAGCTGGACAAACACTTCCTGCTGTGCGAGGCCTGCGGGAAATGCAAGTGCAAGGAGTGTGCCCTGCCCCGGACTCTGCCGTCCTGCTGGGTCTGCAACCAGGAGTGCCTGTGCTCGGCGCAGAACCTGGTCAACTACTCCACCTGCATGTGCCTGGTCAAGGGCGTCTTCTACCACTGCACCAACGAGGACGACGAGGGCACGTGTGCCGACCAGCCCTGCTCCTGCTCCCAGTCCAACTGCTGCGCCCGCTGGTCCTTCATGAGCGCCCTGTCCCTGGTGCTGCCCTGCCTGCTCTGCTACCTGCCCGCCACCGGCTGCGTCAAGCTGTCCCAGAGATGCTACGACCGAGTGAGCCGGCCCGGCTGCAGGTGCAAAAACACAAACAGTGTCATTTGCAAGGCGTTGCCCGAGAGCAAAGGGGCAGAAAAGCCCTTTTAATGGTTTGGGAGGATGCAGGAGCAGGGTGGTGTTGGCTCTTTTTAATAACCTGTGTTCTGAGGAGAGCGTTAGCCTCTCGCCTTCGGGGAAAGCAGAAGCGACTATTTCCACAAACTGAAGCACTTTGGGTTATTCAGGGTTTTTGGAACCGGCCGCAGTTGAAATAGATGGGGCCGAAGGAGGAATGTTAACAATGCAGAGTGAAGGCTGCAAACCCATGTACATTGTGAAGTACAGCTGCTGAAAAACTCCCAGCTTGGACAGACGGCTGCTCACCAGGCCTGCACACACAGGAACCACGAACTGCTCGCTCGGCAGGCACCGCCTCACAACCCATCCCCGCTCCCAGCTGCAAAAAGCTGCTTTGAATTCGGATTCAGGGCAGGCTGCTTGTTTCCTGTCTCCTTCCAAACCCCTGCTCACTCCCAGCAGCCTGTTGAAGGTGATGGGGGAACTCCCTCCACCCTCCTTCCCTCCTAGACACCACTCCAAGGGCTGGTTGCACACAAAGTACACGTTTCTCAAAAGCTTTCTGCATCCCTCGAAGATTTTTGGACCAGAAGTGAAGCTACATTTCATTCATTGAAGGGTCTTTTGGGCGTATCCCACCCGGCCCCAGTGGTTTGGACCCTCTTTCTAAAGCAGCAGGGTGGCAGGGCTGCTCCTCCCGGGGGAATTGCAGCAGGATGTGTTTGGGTATTGAACCAACACCGAGTCCTCCTGCCTGTGAGCTGAGCCACAGCTTCAGGTTTCACTCCGTGGAATATGAGTGTTCCACCAACAGAGCAGCACCGCTCCAGGAGGATGGTGGCCCAGGAGGACAGATGGTGGCCCTAGAGAATGAATGGTGGTCCAGGAGGATGGATGGTGGCCCTGGAGGACGGATGGTGGCCCTGGAGGACGGATGGTGGCCCTGGAGGACGGATGGTGGCCGATCCCAATTGCCCCAGGCCCACACGCCCTCCCCAAGCAAAGGGGATGTAACTCACACCACAAAGCAAAGACAGGCAGGGTTTGTTTCTCTAAAGCTCTTAAGCTCTGGTAAGAAGTCCCACAAACCTACGTGTACGATGCACATAGATGCATTTTTCTAGGGATCTCAATCCAGTACCTCCCCTCCTGGAACAAGCTCTTCTTTGCTCATTAAATATTAAGATTTGTTTTTGTCTTGGGGGGTGAATGGCATTTGCTTGAAGTACAGCACATTCCCCCACCCCTATTGCTGCTGTTTGACTTTTGCCTCTTCTGTACAAAAGTGTCTTTTTAAATGTAAAGAATGCTTTTGATGTTGATTTTAGTGTTAACACACACTAGGGAAAGCCAGGGGAAGGAAGAGAGCGTAGTTAACGAATGGGCCCGTGGTTTTCAGCATGCAAATATTGGCTCTGTCCTTGCACTCATCCTGGGGCTGGTTCTGCCTTCCCCAAGGATGCTGTAACCCCTCTCTCTTGACAACTACAAGGTGCTAAACAAGAATCTTGGTCCAAACATGCAACACTCTAATGAGTAGGTAGGTACTTGTTGCATGCAGAAAACTGACCTAGTCTCTCTTGGTGTTTTTAATTAGAGGAGATTTCCTCAGTAAATGCACAGCAGTGACAGTGAAATGTCATCTCTAATTAGATAAGCAATAGGCAGAGCTCATGTAGCATTTCCAGGAATCCTGTTGGCCTGGTTGTGACACAGCCACGGGTTGGGGTTGATGGGACTCTGGTGTCTGTAGGTTTCAGAATTCAGCTCAGCTGGATGACTTGGGGTTTAGCTCAATTGAATTGTAGATATTTATTGAATGGGGGAGTTAAAAAAAAAAAAAACAAAAAACAAAAACTTTTCTATTTATAACATTTGCTAGCTTGTACATGCTGAATCATAGAAAAAAGGATGTGATGTCTGTTAGCAGATACCAGTTCCTGTAGGTAGCCTCATGTTAACTGTGTGTGGGCACCAGGAAGCAGGTAGGGATCCAGAGCTGTATTTATATTATCTTGCACAAATTGGAGAGGAAAAGATAAAAGGAAAACCAACCCCAAACTAGCTGAACTGTTGGTTGAAGTATAAGATACTGTATTTAATAAGAGAAATCATTTTCCTAAGATACAAGCAAGCCAGAAAAGGCAGCAGGAGAGGCATTTACCTGCTTCCCTCCTCTGTCCCAATGGCCTCCAGCCACAGCTGCTTTGCCTTTCTGACCCTCTGGCCCTGGCTGTTCCTGGGGAATCTGTGCTTGGCTGCACGGCCCTCGTGAGCAAAGGCACCTCTGGAATGGTGGCCACTGTGCCAATCTCCACTCATGTCCAAACTCCCAGAGCCCAGCTGGATTTCCTCTCATTGTACATAGCTGTAAACTACTTCTCTGTTGGTTTGTTTTGCTGTCTCAGCCCCGATGATGCTGGAGCCTGTCAAGCCTTGTGGATGTGTTTGAGCAGTGGTCAGTGTAGCACAGTGACCCTCCCTTCCCTCCTCCCCTGGCTCCCAGCCCAAGGCATGGCAGGAAGGAGCTGAGCCCTGCCTGGAGCTGGGGCAGGGCTGGGCTCAGCCAGGGGAACAGCTCCATCAGCATTTCCTCTCCTGCCATCCCCCCAACTCCATCCCCCTTCCCTTTGAAGGTACTTGGCTCTCCTGCCACCCCAGAGATGTGGCACGAGCACTGTGCTGTGTCACCATGTCACAGCTCTGCTGTCCTGCCTGTCAGAGCCCCCTGCTAATGAGGGGACAGCTGCTAATGAGGGGACAGCTGCCAAGGAGCACAAACCTTCCAGCCCCAGCACCGTGCTGGGATGGTCACTGAGGCAGGAGGGCAGGTGAGGGCAGGGCAGGTGCCCTGGGCAGGTGCCCTGCTCTGGAGGGGGATGGCAGGCACCTGCACTGCTAATTGCTGCAGCTCTGCTAATTGCTGTGCCAGGTTCATGCCAGGCTTTGCCCCTGCCCTCACAAGAAGGGGGGACCTGAGGGTGCTGGCAGTGCCACACCACATTCCCAGCAGGAGCAGAATGTCCCCAAGAGACAAACACACCATCACCACAGCCCTGTGCCTCGGGTGCCAGGAGCAGATCCCAGATTTGGTGCTCCTGGGCACCTGCTGTGCCACCCTGATGAGCCCTCACCCTTCCCAGCACTGGGTATTCCCTTCCACACTCTCTCACCCTGAGAAATATTTCCCCCATCTCCTCTTACCACCCCTTCACGTGTACACCCTGAAAAGTTACCACAGAAGGTTTTTCTTTGTATAGAATATTTATTTTGAAGCTCTATTTTAATAGTATTTATTTTAGAAAGTCTACTATTGTAAGAGTTCTTCTGTTTGTGAAGAAAAACAAGTACTGATGAATGTACTGATCTAGAAATTATATATATATATAAATATATATTGTTAAATATATAAATGGCTGTTCTGGTTCTTTTTAAAAAAAAGAAAACTCAAGAATGTTTGTAGCAATTATTCTAAAAATACAAGTAGAGAGTAGCCCAGAATTGGGTATTTGATGCTCTCCAGCCCTGCCAAGGAACTCAGGGTGATGCTGGGGTTGCTCTGCCCCACAGCCTGGCACATCAGGAGCTCAGTAATTAATTATCCCTCAAATCACCTGCAGTGGGAAGAGCCAGCACCTCAGTGAGGAGGGGTACCAATCCTCTCCTTCCCTGCACAGAGGGAAGGACACAGAGATCCTCCAGCCCACCCCAAGGTGCCCCCAAACATGGGAGCAGCCAAAATTCTCCCTCCTCCTTGGAAAAGGGCAAGAAGCTGTCAAGGACCAACTCCCTGCTCACCCTCTGAGCCACATCCTGGGGCTCCCACCCAGCAGCACCCACCACCCTTCCTGCCCCCAGCTCCAAATGTGTCACCAGCACACTGGACTGCTAAAAATACAGGATCCGGGTTATTTTTCACCATTCCTGTTATTTATTTGCACACACTGTGGAGCTGTGACTCACTGGAAGCTGTGCCATGTTTTGTGTCATCACAGAGGTAACCTGAGTGTGTTACCTGGCCTGAAATAATATTATTGAAACAATAATGTTGAATTAGTCAATGGATCAGATAAAGAGACAATAACTACACTGTGCAGAGCACACATCTGATGCCAAAAAATTTGCAATAAGGAAAAGATACTGAATTTGTTATGCGGGGGGTGGTTTTTCTTTTTTTTTCTTTTCTCTTTTTTTTTTTAAACAAACAGGCTGAGCCAGGATGTATAAATTTAAATCAGAGTTTGGCAACACCAACTGATGTCTTGCACATAAAGCTTTTAAAATAACCAGCACGACGCTCATGTCTCCCTGCTGGAAGCAAACCAGAGCACTCTGCTTGATTTGAGCAGTAGATGTTAAAGCAATATTTTTTAAATCTATCAGAATTATCAGCTTTTTTTTTTTTTAAATCCTTTTTTTACATCATCTTCAGTTACTGACTCAAAGGAAACCAACTCCAACTCCACAAGCTCAGGCTATAGAATGGCAGAGATGCACAGAGCTAAGAGTAGAACAGAGGCCCTGGAGCAAGCCCAGCTCTTGGATATCAGACCTGAAAAGGAATTTCTAGTGAATCAAAGCACCCTGAAATTACCCTAAATCAATGTATTAATTCTGAGAGAATGGGCTGAAACTCACAGAAATGATAACTTGCGGAAATGAGTGACCAGATCAAGCAGGTTGCATCCCTTGATCCCTTTCAACCCAAACCATTGTGGGATTACACAAAATGAGATAAAAACCTAATTTTTAATTTCTTTTAAAACTATCTTTCTAAAATATGTATTTAGCAAACATAATGAGATTTTCCCAAAGGTGTTGCAGACAGGTAAAAGATGTTCTAAAAGAAATCAGTCTTGCTCTGCTAGCCTGTCACTTCTTCCAAGTGCAGATAACTTGCAAATTCCTATATGAAATAATCTTGGGTATGAAAAGTTCATTAACACAACAACCTATTTTTGGGTAGAAAAATTAGGGCATCTGTACAAAAAATAGATCTTGTTCCATGAGAATCCACAAAGGAAAAATGTAAATACCTGAATCTTTGCACGTAGACACAAATCACCACCTGACCAATAAATGAAGTATCAGAAAATTATTGCCCAGTTGGTGTTGCACATGAGGTCTGTATAAAATGAGATATGTGAATAAAGAACTGGCTTTTCTGCATGAAGAAAATGGAGTCCCAGGCGACTTATTACAACATGTAAAAGAGATGTGAGGTTTGTCAGCACTGCCTGCAATGGGAGGAGGGGATGGGGAG
>JAOTQP010000680.1:508851-553066 GCA_026413545.1 Cichladusa arquata
AGGTCTGTATAAAATGAGACATGTGAATAAAGAATTGGCTTTTCTGCATGAAGAAAATGGAATCCCAGGCGACTTATTCAACATTTAAAACACCCTGGATGAGATGTGAGGTTTGTCAGCACTGCCTGCAATGGGAGGAGGGGATGGGGAGAGCAAACAACAGGGCAGAAGCTGCACCCACTCTCAAAGGCAAACACTGTGATAATAGAGCTTCACATGAAAAATACATTTTAAACCAATTCAAATCAAATAAACCCTAACTTCTCCTCCCCTGGCAGCCCCAGGTGGTGTTTTGGTGGGGAGGAGGAGACATTCCTGCCTGGTGAGACACCTCTGCCAGAGCCAGGGGAGCAATGGACCTGGAGAGATGCAGGGAGAGCAGAATGGCAGCACTGCCCTGCTCCAGAGCCAGGTTCTGCAGCACAGGGACACCCCAGCTCCAGAAATCAGGTTCTGCAGCACAGGGACACCCCAGCACCTCGCCCTGGGGGCCAGCAGGGTGGGACCCCCAGGCACAGCCCCAAGAACACACCAGGGTGTCCCCAAGACACAGCTCAGTGATGCCCAAAACAGCAACCTGCTCGAGCTTCTCCAGGAAAGGGATATTTTAAAAATTCTTTGCAGTTATACACATCTTCCCACCACATGCACAGGTGCAGAGGCAGAGTGGGATTATTTGGTGTCCCTTGGTGAGCACCTCTGCTGTGTTTACATGGAAATGGGATAAGGGATTCAAAGACTGGCCTGCCTTTACCAACAACAAAAGAAAGGGTTATTAAAAGTCATCAAATCATGCTGGTGATTGAGAAGCTTTTCCTGTCTCTCTTGGGTTTCCAGGGGTGCAGTTGGGGTGAGCATGGCAAGGAGATGCTGCAGCACAGGGGGGCTGCACCCCTCCCACAGTGCCATTTCCCAGTAATAAACCACTTCTCTCACTGGGATTAGTGGGGTGTGAATGGGGTGAGGGAGAGCCCCATTCCTGGCCAGACACAGAGCTGGCTCCTCACAGGGCTCCACAGCACCCAGGGATGGGGTTTGGCCTCTTTGTGAGAGGCAGACAAATGGCCAGGACAGAGATAAATTGTCTTTGCACTTTGTTTTACTTCCTCCCCACAACAACCTCCCGTGGGAGCTCTGAACCCCTGGGCTCCTGCTGAGCTGTAAAACTTCAGGGATGTCCTCAGAGGGTCCCCACACAGGACAAATTTCCCTTTTCAGGGGTAGGAGGAAATAGGTGCAGGGGTCAAGGCAAAGCTTTCAGCAGGGTCTCAGCCTCCCTTCCCAGGCCAGCTGGGTTCTGCAAAGCCAAGCAAGGCTTGTGCTCCCAAGCACAAAGGCACAGGAATTTCCCTATAAAAAGCCTAAAAATTTACCCTTCAGTATTCCTGAAGAGAGGCAAGACTGAACCACGTACTCCCCATTAGCACCATACCACTGCAGCTTCCATTGACATTTTCCAGTCCTTACAACAGGGAATAAATAGAAGTTTCTGCATGAAGAAACTCTTATGAATAAATCATCCAGCCCTGCTCAGAGCTAGGTATGTTTGTGATTATGATGCCATTATGTAACTGGGTGCTCCTAATCAGAAACACAATATTCTCAGAGCATGAAACTGGGACGTTCTGCAGCACATCCCTTTGCTCCAGGTGTGGCACTGGAGCCTCCAAACAGCAAAATCCTCCACCCAGAAATGCCCTGCTCTGAGCTGGCAAGGAAATAGTTCATGTTGTCCCTTCAGGGAAGTCACTGTGTCCAAAGAGATGCTAAATAATTAATTAATTAATAGTCCATCCTCATTGTGACATTATTTAATTGCTTTTCATGAAGAGGGTGAGCCATTAGCACAGATCCTCCACTTCCACCCCTGCAGGGTCTATGGTCTAACACATCTAGAGTCCCACCAAAGCCAATTTTTCATCACCTTTCACATCTGAGGATGAGGAGTTAAGAGTTCTGTTTCCCTCAGCAGCAGCCCCATGACAAAGAGCTTCAAGGCTGACACAAACCAGCTCTCCTGATATTCCTGTAAATTATCCTTAGGAATACAACTAAATTATTTTTTTTCTTTTACATGAGTATCTATCCACTGCCAAGAAACCTCCAGCTGTATTGGGGGCTGGAACTAGATGGTCTTTAAAGTCCTTTCCACCCCAAACCATCCTGATTGATTCTGTGATTTCACAGGGACTGGTGCACCAGTGGGATTGGGTTACTGGGAGTTATGGATGGGACAAATCCCAGCTCCCTCTCCACAGAGACAAGGAAGCACCAGGAAGCAGCTCCCAGCTGCTTTCAGCAGAGACAGCTCTGGCCACACTCCTTTGGACTGAATGGGAAGGTGGGAGTGTAAAATAAGGCAGAGAGGACTCAATGAAGTGTGGAGCTTAAAGAAATGGCTTGGAAGGACCCCATGGGATTTCCTGCTGGTCCCAAAGACAGGAGCAGAAAATGGGGTTTAGGGCTCCAGGGAGGCAGCAATATACCCTAACAATCCCTCCTCTGCAGGGTGAGCCTGGCTGAGCGCTGTAAACTGCAAAGGAAACCCAGAATGACAAACAATTGTAGGAACCTGCAAACCCCAGTTCCTCTGGATTCCATGGGAAGTGCGATTTTCAGTGCTCTGACCTGTCTGTCTGAGGGGAAGTGGGCAATAAATAGCAGCCGGGTTGTTATCAAGAGGATGTGAGCTATTTATAAAAAATTCTTGGGCTTTTTGAACTCTGTTTAAAGAGGCAATATCCTTGGCTTGGGTAATTGGGGGGCTAAAATGCCAAGCAAACACCATTACTCAGCCACCTTGGGAAAGTTTAGTGCTTAATTCTGTTTCTGAGTTTTTGGGCATATTTAAACAGCTGCACTGATATTGTCCCCAGATCCAGAGGGGAGTGGGAAGAGGGTTTGGAGATCCCTGAGCAGGGCTGCTCCCGGCACATCCAACATCACTGCTCAGCAATCCCAGCAGCTGATGGTTCCATGGCTTAACTAAACTCCAAGTCCAGGCTGGACAAGGCTTGGAGCACCCTGGTCTGGGGGAAGGTGTCCCTGCCCGTGGCAGGGGGTTGGAAATGGATGACCTTGAAGGTCCCTTCCAACCCAAACCATTCCATGATTAATTAAAAATACCTTCCATGAATGAAGTGCTTTGTCTGAAGAGGTTTCTCTGTGCCTTACAAATGCTGGCTGCCCAGCAGGATTTAACCATCTCCAGGAGTGGGTGCCAACTCGTGCCCTCTGCAATTCCAGGAGAGGTTTTGGTGGGGTGGCAAGGGGAAAACAAAGGCAAGATGAAAATCCACACAAAGCACTCAAATCCTCCTTGCTCAAGAAAACTCATCCCAGCCCTCTGACAAACAATTGTTTTTAACTAAATCAGGAAAAACTGCTGGAACAACCAGCACACAGAGATGCACCCAACTTTGAGAGAGTCGTGGCTGGGAGCACTGAGAGCCAGGGTGGGGCACAGGCACCCCCAGAAGGGGGGCTCAGCACCCAGGGGACACTGGCCATGGCAGCCTGACCCTCCCAGTGCCACCTGAGGGACAGATTTAGGGTCACTGGGCTGGGCTTTGGGCACAGAGCTGCTCCCATGCAGGAGGGGCTGAGCCTCTCCCACCAGCCAGGGAAGGGTCCCTCCCACCCAGCCTCACTGTCCCAGGGTCCCCATGTCAGGATGTGGCACCAAACAGAGCCCTCAAGGGTTTCCACTGGCTGCTGTCTTATTTTGGTGAGCCCAGCCATGGGGCAGACAACATTGCTCCTGTGTGGGAACCACACACAAAGTGTCCTGACAAAATGATGGCATCATCTAAAATACACAAACACGCTCAAAAGAAGGAAAACCATGAAATTAAGGATAACAAACAACAAAGAGAAGCTCATACACAGAATCTGTTAGTGTTTATGAGTCACTGAGGCCTTCCTGTCTCCTCTTATAAATTGTGGGAATGCTCTGTGGTCCATCCTCTCCTCGAAAACCACCGAGGTGCTATTTTCCTCAGGGGCGGGGGGAGACATGGCACAAATGAAAGAAATTTTTTTCTCTCTCTTATTTTTTCCTTTTTCCTTCTTATTTTTTTTCTTCAAAGTAGGAAACCAAATCTGAGGAGCAAATGCTGTGGGATGGGTAAACAGAGGCGAGTGCAGAAGCCTTGGGGATGAGATCATCGAGCGCCTTGGCCCGGCGCTGTTTTCCGACAGCAAAGGGCTTAACAATGGAATGGATGGGAAATGCCAGGAAAAGTTAAAGAGCTTTGGACACGAGGTCTTTGTAAAAGCTCATTCTTTATTATTAACAAACAACTTCTCCCCATCTTCCTTCATTTCGCCCCTCAGTAAATGAGGATTTTCTCTCTTAAATTGAATTATTTTCATCTTAGTGTTTTCTCCCAGCGTGTCTGTTCTGCTGCACCCAAGGCTGCCCCACATGCCAGGACACTGGGACACCAACTATCACCATTCCACCTCCATGACCCACCATCATCATCCAGGGATTTTGGAAATCATCCAGTGGAAGGTGGCCCTGTCCATGGCAGAGGGTGGCACTGGATGAGCTTAAAGGTCCCTCCCAACCCAATCTCATTTGTGATTCTGTGATAACCCTGAGCTGTGATCACTCCAGAGCCAAGGTTTTCCCCTCTCCAGGCTGCTGGAGGTTTGCAGGAGGGCCAGTCCCACCCTCAGGCACCAGGGCTCCCAGGAGGAAAGGGCATCACCCCCTTGTGAGGCAGAGCCTGTGCAAACCCTGCTGCACCCTGAGGGGAGGATGCTCAGCCCACACATCCCAGCTAGAACTGGAATGCACAAACTGGAACCAGGAACAGCGAGTTTTGAGGGATTTTTATATGAAAACCTCACACAACAGGATCTCAGATGGCTTCAGGAGAAGCCACCCAGGCTCACTCCAACCAGGGCTGAACAGCTCAGCCAAGCTGCAAGTCAGGCACCGGCTACACACAGGGAATTGCAGCACCAACTTCACACGTGGAGATAAAAATACAAACAGGATTGTAGGATAATAAATAAAAATTCTCCCCTGGGAGGGTGGGCAGGGCTGGCAGGGGTGCCCAGAGCAGCTGTGGCTGCCCCTGGATCCCTGGCAGTGCCCAAGGCCAGGCTGGACATTGGGGATGGAGTCTCTGGGACAGAGGGAGGTGTCCCTGCCATGGCAGGGGTGGCACTGGATGATCCTTAAGGTCTGTTCAACACAAACCACTCTGGGATTCTGCAATCTAAAATGGTGTTTGATACTAAATCCCAACAGCCAGCCCTTGGAAGGGCAGCTCAGAGCCCTACCCAGCACCTAGACATGACAAACACTGCCCAAAGCTCAGGGGAGATGGAATCTTGTCCTTTTCTGTCAAAGCTCCTTCCTTGCCCCTTTTCCTGAGGGAACACGACCAGCCCCTGATTTGTTGTGTGGTTTCTCAAGCATGAATGAAGGACAGAGCAGAGCAGGAGCTCCCTCAGCCTGGAGCAATCCCATGAGTTGGAAATGCTCAGCAACACCTCTGCTGCCATTCCTGCTCAGTGCACACAACCCCAGCTGGCAGCTCAGAACTCTGCTCTGCTCCCTCTGGATCCCTTGGTCTCTGTACCACAAGCACTGGAAATGAAATTATTACAGTTGTGATTATGCTACAACAAAAAGGCTACCCCCAAAATTACATCCTTTGGGAGGAACAAGGGAGTTTAAAACCCTGAAATGCCAACTGGGAGTGTTATAATTTGATGTTTGCACTGACTACAGGACACATCTCAGCAGCCCCTTTCAGCACTAATAACATCTCCCTGCCGGAGCAGCCCCAGGCTGGGGGACAGGCAGGGACCCTGCTGCCAACAAGGCTAAAAGAAGCAAAAAAAGGGATTCTGAAATACAACAGAGAGAGTGGAACCAAATCAGGGGTTTTCAGCTATTTTGTACCACTGCAAGTGGCTGCAGAAAGAGCAGAGCATCTCCTGGGCACCAAGACTCACCCAAAGAGAGCACAGCACCTTCATGAGATGAGGGCTGGAGCTGAATTTCCTGTTCAGATGGAATCAGTCCTTACTGACATAAAGGGAACAACTTTCTGAAGGACTCCTTCACCCCTCTCTGCACTGGCAGGCTCCCCAGTGGGTACCTGTGACTGCAGGGCAGCCCCAGCCCCCAGACTGGGCAGCACTGGACACTCTCCCAGCCAGAAGCCACCAGCCCCTGAGTCTCAGATTTCTACAAAACCCAGTGGAAAAACCCCGGTGTGGGATGTGCTGGTGCCCCAGAGCCCCTCTCAGGCTCAGCATCTGCTCATCCCCAGGGCAGAACTGGGAAGGCAGCGCTGGCAGAGACCATGAATGAAACAATAGGTACCACTCATGGCCCCCAGGGCTTCCTCATACCGGCACCCCATTTCCCTGGAAAACAAAGAACAATTCCCTGCATCGTGTGCTGATGGGCCTTGGGTTTGGGCCCCAGTACAAACACACACACACATAATTGCTTCTTTTACATTTTTGCCTGATGACTTGCATGACAAGCCTAATAAAAGCCGAGACAAATAACCCAAAACACACAAAAATGTGATACTGTTTCCTATTAACATCCAAAGCACTTCAGTGACTGTAGAAATAAACGGCATTAAAACATCAGGGGAAAAAAAAAAAAAAGAAAACCAACCACATATGGAAAAAATATATATGTAAAAGGGGAATATAGATATATATATATATATGGAGGGTAGTGGGGCAGTGGCTGCTCCATGTGGGCATCCCCGTGGGCAGCTGCTGCAGCTTCATCCCCAGATGTTTCAGCACATCCAGAATCTATCCCTGCCTTTGAAATCACCACAGCAGGACCCTGGAAACCAGCTGGGTACCTCCCCATCATGGGGTTGGGAATCCCTTCCTAACCCAGGGTGCCCACAAGGCACCGAGGGCAGCAAGGCAAGATGGGCCCTTGCCCCACAGCCCTGCACATCCCTGTGTCACCCCCTCCTGCCCCCTGGTCACTCCATCACTGCCCTGCCCCACAGAGGGCACTTTTTGGGAGCATCACCCCCCCACAGCAGCAGCAGCAGCTCCTGGGGCAGGGGCAGTGCCCATCCCCAGCCCTCGATGAAAAACAGCCCCTGTGAGGGAGAGCAGAGTGAAAATCACCCGTGCTCAGCAGTGCTGAGAGGATGTTCTGGAGAGGTTGTTCTTGGCAGCAGCTCATGGGGCTCTCGCTTCCTGCCCTGAGGGGGGACATCCCCCCGGGGACAGCACATCCCATCCGTGTCCTGCCTGGAGAACAGGCTCTCCCCTCCAGCTGCACGGCTCTGCTGGCCAAAAAAACAAGGAAAACCCAAAAACCACCACCAAAACACCTCTGTAACAGCAACACGAACAGCACAGGCTCTAAAGCAGGAGCACTCCCCTCTCAATACACTGATGATCTGCCTGTGGGTCTGGAAAGCTTTTTTGTCATCAAAGGACCCCAGTGGCAGTGGGGAACAGTTATCAAAACTTATGATCTATACATGAACAGCTTGTATAGAAATGGGAACAACTCTTCCAGAGCTGATAGTGGACTGAAAAGAACCTTTTCCAGCTCCAGTTGTGCCAAGCAGCTGCAAGAAAGAAACACCAGCAGCAATGGAAAAATGTTTGCATGTATTTTCCTGGGCTGCCTGCCATGGCAGAGCCCGGGGCAGGGCACAGGGAGCCCCCAGGTGCCTGCAGTGGCCAGGGGTGAATGTCTGGGGATCATCTTGCTGCAAGAAGCAGCAACGGGAGTCGGGCGAGTGGAAACTGGCCCCATTCCACGAGGTACAATCCAGGAGCTCAACTTGAAACCACTTCCTCTACCTCCCAACAATGCACTGAGGAATTTCCACAAATCCCAAGGCTGCCCTGACTTCCATTTCTAAACTTGGAAAAAGAAATACCAGGACATTCCTTTGTTGTTCCAGCTCACTCGCTGTTTGATCTGGGGTTTTTGCTCCAGCTGAGCCAATTAAAGAATCCCAATTTTCCCTGGGGGAAAAAAAAAGCTAAAAAAAATAAAGAAAGCACAAACTAGTAACAAAAAATTCATTTGCTTCTTTGATTTTTAACTAATTGTTTTCAAGTTGAACCAAAACCTGCCACCTCATTTGGTCCATGTGGTTTGATGCTTAAATAGCATTTTGGCCAGAAAGACCAGTGTGATAGAGGCATTTCCAGCTGCATTCCTGCCCTCTGGAATGAAACACTCCACTGCTGCATTTCTTGAATGTGGCTATTTGGGATCACATAAATACTCCCAGGCCAAAGCCACAGCCAGCACCCACCAGAGCCAGCAGAGCCTGACAGTGCCCAGCCTGGGCAGGAACGCCTCAGAAACATTTCTGTTCTTATTTCCTGTGCATTCAACTTACTTATCTACATTTATAGGAATTTCTATTTCTTTTTCATTTTATTCACTCTTAATTTGCAGTGGATTTGCCTTTTCCATGTGCTGTGCCACCCTATCCTGATCCCTGCCTTGGTCCTCCCTTCCTGTCTCCCTCCTTGAGGACATCAAGGGAGTTCCAGCAGCACTGAGTGTCAGATACAGGTGCCAAAGCCAAGCAGGGATGAGCACCTAAAGTGTTCAAAAACCACAGGGATGTGGCACCTGGGGACATGGGCAGTGCTGGGGGAATGGCTGGACTAGATGGTCTCAGAGGTTTCCAGCCTAAGTGATTCCATGGCTCTGTCCTGACTCCCAGAGGATGCAATTGCTAATCCCAAATCCTGGCACCAAAAATGGTCCCACAGCCACCAAAGCACAGCCAAACTGCAAAGCTGGTGGGGCAACTCTGGCCTCAAGAGCAAGGAAGCATCTCCTCTTCTGCCAGGAAGGAGGAGACACAAACCTTGAACTTGAGGAGGAAGGAGCCGGTTCCTGTTGTTCATCTGGAGCAATTAATCACCAGTGCAAGGAGGGAGATGGGAAACAGGAGCTGGGCATGGAGAGGCAGCGTGGAGCCAGCTGTGGGGACAGATGCAGGGACAGGCAGTGACTCCATCCCCTCCCAGAGCTGGTGGCTGCAGACCATGGCCCAAACCCATCTGTGAGCCCAGCACAGCTGGACTGAACCCCAGGAGTGGATCCAGAGTGGACATAGACCATGGTGTGCCCAGCAGCCCACAAAGGAGATGCTGCAGTGCAGCATCAAAGTGATGCTGGGCATCATTAGGGAATTTTTTTTCCCATGCAACAACAGAAGCAAAGCTCAGACTTCTTTCTTTTGGGTGTTTTTTTTTTTTTTTTTAGTAGTATCTTATCATCCAGGAGCTCATTAGGCAGGAATTCCTCATGCTGTTTATTTTCCATTTGTCCATATGTTCCCCACAAGCTCAGCCTCATCTCTTTTTAAGTTTATACTTAGCAGCAGTAATTGGAAAGGATGAACAAAGGCATGAAGGAAGGCAGCACACACAAACAAACTGCCCAGATGTTTTGGATTCCTGCATTTCCCCAAGAAGCAGGATCCTTAATGTTTTGATCATGTCATCACAGCACAGAGCTGCAGGCCAGAGCACAACTGGCTCCTCTCTGCTGATTCTTGGCCACAGACAGGAATTCAAGCCACCACAAGCGACCCAAATCTGCTCATCCCACAAGTGAAAGTGAAAACCTGGGACGAGCCTGATCAGCACCAATGCCTGCAGTGGGCTTGTCTCAGGGTGGATTTGGCTCTAGACTTTGAAACAGGACCAAGCCAAACTGCTCAATTCACACCACCTGCTCCTAAAGTGGCCCCAGAGCTCACCTGGGTCCCAAAGCATCCTTTGGGCTGTTTGCTATTTCAATTGTGCTTTTTTCCCCCCTTAAGTTTTGTGTCAGAAATCAATTTAAACTTAACCGAAAGAAATCAGTTTTACTAATGACAGGACAAAAGGGAATGGTCTCAAGCAGAGGGTAAAGAAGGTAGATTTAGGTGAGGTGTTAGGAAGGAATCCTTCCCTGGGAGGGTGGGCAGGCCCTGGCACAGACACCCAGAGCAGCTGTGGCTGCCCCTGGATCCCTGGCAGTGCCCAAGGCCAGGCTGGACACTGGGGCTGGAGCAGCCTGGGACAGAGGGAGGTGTCCCTGCCCATGGCAGGAGGTGAAATGGGATGAGGTTTAAGGTCCCCTCCAACCCAAACCAGGCTGGGATGCTACATAATACAAAAAATGGCTTTGCACTGGTTAAATTAAAGTGGTCTTTGCTTGCAAGCACAGCCTTGGTTTTCAACACAGCTATTGCAAAACTCTTGGGACAACACTGAGATACTCCACAGAATGGAAAGAAATGAAAATTAAAGAATCCCAGCAGTTGTGCAGGAGCCATGGACAGCCTCGACATTGCCATTCTCCATCTTCCCTCCCATGCAGAACACAGAGTGAGAACAGGACAGAAGATTAATGAGAGGAAAAACTGTGACCACAGCAAATAGAGTGACTCATGCCCACTTCATGGTCCTCATTTCTAATCTAGAATAGTAATTTACTGCAGGACCAGATTAAATATATTCTTCCTCCTGCTGAGCCTGTGGCCGTGGGGATGCAGCAGCCCACACTGGGAGCACTGGCCACTGCCTGGATGAAGCCAGCCCCAAAATTATCCAAGTTCTGCATCAGCCATGCACCAGCAACACAGGCTGGGGGTGAGGAAAAGCAACACACAGCAAAGAAATCCCTCCTGCTCCCTTTGGTTCTGAAAGGGAGCAGAGTCCTCCAAATGCCACCTCTGCAGGCTGGCAGGAATCAGCTGGATCCAGGGAACTAATTAAAGGGAGAGCACTAAAAGCAGACTAAAGACTGGAAATCATGTTCTAAACTCACATTAGGATCGGAAGGGGAACTTCCCACTTTGATGGCAGAAAGCAATTTACTTCAATTAGCAGGGACATAGCCAGAGCAGTTGCTTAATAGAAGCATTGCATCTCCAAAAAAAAAAAAAAAAAAAAAAAAAAAAAAAAAAAAAAAAAAAAAAAATCAGCTCCCTTGATTGCATCCCTTGGCATTTTGGAGCTTGCTTTAGATGAGGTGGGGTGAAAGAGCCCCTTGGTTCTTTCTTTTTGAATCTCCTGCTGGGATTTGAGCCCTGTCCCAGTGCAGAGGGCACAGACTGGACCAGAGAGGAGATGGCCACGGGGAAAAGCAGCAGAAGAGCCTTTCCCTGCCTCCTCCTCCTCCCAGCACAGCCCTGCCTGCTCTCTCCTGCTGGCAGCTGGCTCAGGCTCTGCCAACGTATGGATGAGTCATTCCCAGCAGCTTCAGGAAGTTCGGGTCTGTAAAGAGCTTCTTCCTCTCTATTTCCAGCTGGGAGCTTTGGGGTGATAGATCTGGGTCTGATCAGAGCCTGTCACAAACCTGCAGTGCCAAGGACAAGGGACCCCTCACTCCTGGCCCCACATCCCAGCTCCGTTTATCCCCAGTGTTTTGGGACCACTTTATGTCCTTCGAGACACAGATGGAGAGGGCTGCAAAATTCCTCCAAGAATTTAGGAGCTATTTTGCTCCAAACAGACTAAAACCAGCAAAAGACACCGATACAAACATCTACACAATGCAGGAATCAAGCACAAGGGACTCATCCAGAAGTCCCAGTACAGAGTCCTGCATCCTATGCCACAAGAAACCACTCCCTAGGAGCCATTTCAAACTGAAACACCTGCCCAGGTTGAGCAGCTGCCCCTGGGGGGGCAGGTAACCCCTTTAGGGCTGGGTAATCCCTGCCCAGCTCTCACTGCCAGCCACCAACCCACCCTGGCACCAGGAAACAGCATCAGGACCTTTGCTCCCCAATCCCAGCTTTACTTTATCAGTGCAAGAGCCAGAACCTCATCTCCCTCCTGAGGATTTACCCTCCCAGGTCTAACCCTGAAGCCAAGGGTCAGTCTGAGACAGGACCTGTCCAGCTCCATCAAGAGTTTCACCACCCAAAGGGACAAATCCCAGCACCCCATGTCAGCAGAGTTTTGTGCTGCTCTCACTTACCTCAGGGAGCTGGGAAACCAAGCAGTAACTCAGGCAAGCCCTCACACAAACCAGGAGCACGTTCCATGCAAAGGATGGTGCTGGCACAGCTTATTTGGGGTCCCAGAGCAGGGTTGGGGTGCAGAGGAGAGGGGTTTTCCCCCAAAGAAAGCTCCCATGACCTGCTGCAGACACAGAAGCCCCAGAACCCAAAACACCCACCCAGGTCTGGGGCTTTTGGGCACCAGCACCCACTCCCAGCTGTGGGAGGGAGAGAGAAGTGGTTGCAAACACATCTCAGCTGCCCTGGCAGCGCCCAGGGCTCAGTGGCTGCAGCTGCTCCCTTGTCCCCATCCCTGGCAGTGCCCAAGGCCAGGCTGGACAGAGCTCAGAGCACCGTGGGACAGGGGAAGGTGTCCTGGGCAGGGGCTGCAATGAAATGAGCTTTAAGGTCCCTCCCAGCCCAAATCACTCTCGGATATTTTGGCTGCTGTTCAAGTGTCAGAGCCGTGGCGGGAGCCCCCTCTGCCCTGGCAGCGCTGCCCAGGAGCCCCCAGCACCTCCCTGGGGAGGCAGCAGGAGGGTGACCCAGCTCCTTGTCCTGTGGCAGCAGGAGGAGCAGCTTTGGGACAGGAGGGTTCTGCACAGGAGCAGCCAGGTGCCACCACCTCGCCCCCAGCCCAGGAGCCGTGACTGTGACTGTGACTCTGTGACTCTGTCCCTCTGTCTCTGTGTCTCCATCCCATGCAGGAGAGTTTAGCAGCCAACTTCCACCAGGGACTGCCTTGGCAGGGCAATAAACCCTCCAAATGAAACCCACGCTCAGATCCCTTCAATGGAGCTGCTACAGAGCTGGGCGGGGGCTGGCGGAGAGAGGAGCAGCGACAAAGATCCCAAAAATATTAAAATGACACAATCTGTAAATCTGTCTGGGGGATGGCCCCAAACTCCTGCTACATCCCAGCCCTGCGAGCTTGGCCTTTGCACATCTGCAACCCCTTTGCTTTCCTTTTTAGTTTTTTTTTTTTCCTTTCCTCGTCCCAGATCACTTTAAAGGTCCAGCTTAGGGCATAATTAGCAGAGCAGTTAAAGTGGCGAGGGCAGTGACCTTGGGCGGTGGCAGGAAGCGGCAGCCGTGGGTGGCCTGGGGGGCACAACACCCGCCCAGGAACCAGCACTGCCTTGTAAAATCTCCTCCTGCATCCCCAGCACAGCCTCGGTGCCTTATCTGCCCGGGGAAAATGGCATTTTGGTGAGACTGTGATGCTGAGCTCCGGTCCCGTGGGCTGCCCTGGCTCTCACACACGATGCCCCGTCCTTGCTCTGTCCCACAGCTCCAGGGACAGCCCAAGAGCCCTGGCCAAGGACATCCCCACATCACCCAGCTCCACCCCTGGCCAAGGACATCCCCACATCACCCAGCTCCACCCATGGCCAAGGACATCCCCACATCACCCAGCTCCACCCCTGGCCAGGGACATCCCCACATCACCCAGCTCCCCCCGTGGCCAGGGACATCCCCACATCACCCAGCTCCCCCCGTGGCCAGGGACATCCCCACATCACCCAGCACCACCCGTGGCCAGGGACATCCCCACATCACCCAGCACCACCCGTGGCCAAGGACATCCCCACATCACCCAGCTCCACCCGTGGTCAGGGACATCCCCATGCTCACCCAGCTCCACCCGTGGCCAAGGACATCCCCACATCACCCAGCTCCACCCGTGGCCAAGGACATCCCCACATCACCCAGCTCCCCCCGTGGCCAGGGACATCCCCACATCACCCAGCACCACCCATGGCCGTGGCACTGTCCCCTCTGTCCCCCTGCACTGTGGGGCTGCGTCTCCATCGGAGCTCCCTTATCACCCCACGACCTTTGCTGCTCACAGATTAGGGGCTGGAGCCGCTGGATTTGTTTGATTTCTGTTGATGGCTATTAGGCAGAGGAAGTGCCAGAAGGGATTTTGACCTCGAGTTTAAACCTACTCCAATTAGAGGCACTGAGCCTTTAATTACCACGCTCCGGCCACTTTGGTTAAAGCAACAACAAAAACAAACACAGAATCTGCTCGAGGATGGGCTTCTCTTCCCATGGCTCCTCTGAGCTGCCACCTACTTTGTGCCTGTGCTGTGTGACTGTGGCGTGGAGCATTCTGACCCTCCAGGCTGCCCCCAGACACAGAGGTGACACCACTGCAGGTGACACCCACGAGCAGGTGACACCCATGGCCAGGTGACACCCTGCCCTCACCCCCTGCCCCTCACACCACCCCCAGCACCCCAAGGATGCTCCAGGGGTGATCCAGGGAAAAACACCCCAGGTTACAGTTCAGGGCTCATTAGAGCTCACTGAGGGCTGGTGGGTATTTTGGAAACATCCATTTCTTACTTGGCAGAGCTGCTATTAAGTCAAGATTTTTTTTTTTTTTTTTTTTAAAGCAAGTCCAGAGTGCTCTTGTTCTTTGTTCCACTTGGCCCTGGGACATGGACCATGTTTCATCCCCTGGCACCATTGGCTCCCAGCACAGACCTTCCTGATGCTCCAGAGCCTGGCAGATCTCTGCCTTTTGCTTTATTGTTTTATTCATTAATATAAGGCTTTATTAACATATTTTAAACTTAGTAAAATAGGGTTTGTGTCCATGAAAGTCCTATGATTTAAAATTACTTTCTAGGATACATCTTGTGATTGATTTTTTACTTTAAACAGTGACTTAATTCTTGTGCTCTGATAATTTCCTTCCCTGCCTGACTTTTGTCCATTTTACCCAAAAATCTGAGAGGAAAAAAGTCAAGGAGAAATCCTCCTTCTAAGCAGCAGCTGAGCTGAAGTGGGATGGGGTGACAGCCCAGCTGAGCAAGCAGTTGGAGCAGTGCATGGATTTGGGCATTCCCAGGACCTGGGGGGAGCACAACAACCCTGCCAGCACCACACTGTGGAGTGTTTTATGTGATGAGTAACAGAGATCAGCACTAAAACAGCCCCTGTAAATGTTCCAAATGTTTAAATAGGCTCCTTAACCCAGCTGCTACCAGGTTTGGAGCATTGTGTGTATTTTCAAACACTTTGGTTTCTTTTTTGCTCGCATGGAAGCTATGCCATCTTTTGAACACAAGGCAATGAAAACAAGAGTAGGTGCTATGAAAACTTGACTTCATGTAAAAAGGGATTTCCTCAGCCCTCAACAGGCATGGGTTGGGCACATGGAGCCACAGCATGGGTGAGCTCTGCCCCTGTTAGATTTTCAGCATCCCACAGATAGGAGAGCCCCAGCCCCGAGGATAGGTCAGGACAGTCCAGCCTGTGAATCACTCCCACTAACGAAGCCACTGAAAATCAGTTAGCCCTTGGCTTTGTGGGGCCAAGGCACACAGGGATTAATTCAAGGTTCAGAGAAATCATTCCTAAATCCAGCAATATTTATTGATTTCTTGTCCATGCAACTGTATAACCCAGAGTGAGAGGGGAAACGTCCAGCTTAAGGAACTGGGAGGTCTCCAGTTGAGTGGTTTTATTCCTCAGTGTAATCCTCTATTTCACATTATGCCATGGACAATTAGCACCAGTATTTTCACTGGGGTTCCCTCCCACCAGAGCAGGCAGAGGAGCACAGACAATGGGCAGACCCCACTCCTCTCCTCCATGGTGCTCCCACCTCCTCCACAGGCAGATCTGATTTTTTCCAGCACGTGCTGTTCTCCCTTCAGCTGAGCCTTCTCCCCTTGGCTTGCTTTTCCTTCTTCCATGGAAACTGGAAATCAGATCTCAAGATGCACTTCTTACTGGTTTGGGTTGGAAGGGACCTTAAATCCCACCCAGTGCCACCCCAGGACACCTTCTGCTGTCCCAGGCTGCTCCCAGCCCCAGTGTGCAGCCTGGCCTTGGGCACTGCCAGGGATCCTGCCCACCCTCCCAGGAACAATTCCTGCCCAGCATCCCATCCAGCCCTGCCCCCTGGCAGTGGGAGCCATTCCCCCTGTCCCATCCCTCCTGGCCAGTCTGAGCTCTCTTCCCACCACAGCACAGCAGCTCTGCAGTCGTGTCTGCCCTGCACGGCTCCCAAAGCCTCCACCCCAGCCTGGCTGCCAGGGAAGGCCAGAGGTGTTTACTTGGTCACTGCAGGTGACCACAGCCCTGCCATTGATGTGAAGTGGCTGAGCTGTCACACACCCAAAACAAGTATTTGAGCCTGGAGTCGGTGTGAACACACCAAGCACAGCGTGGCTGCTCCAGTCCCTGTCACCCCCCGTCCCCCCCACGCTCCCAGGGCCTCTGCCTGGGCAGGAACATGGAGCTGGAGGTTCTGAGCTTCAGGCCACCACAGGAAGAGCAACAGGAATGCCAAATATTCCACTTCTCTGGATATTCAAGCCCAAATAAGGCCCAGATGCCAGGAGAGCAAACACGAGGCTGATCGACCAAGTTTGGGCAAATGTGATTGAGTTCCTCAATGCTGCAGATTTTGCCTTGTAGGATAAAATTCCTAATTCTGTGTTCACTTATTCCTGTTTAAAGAGGGATCTGTGGGACCTCTATCCATCTCTGTCAGCCCCCAACTGCTTATTTGTGGGAACTGTACATTTGAGAAGTTGAGCTGGGAAACAAAACCAGTTTCATAGTAAGTCAGGCAAGTCATGAAACCACCAAAAAATCCAACTAATCTCCCAAAATGGAATCAGCATTTCCTGACAGGCTTGCTTACAAAGAAGATGGACACCTTTTGGAGATGGAGATTTGTGTTTCACCTTCCATGGAAAGTGCTGGAATGCCCCAGATTATGTGTTTGTCATCAATAACCAGGTGCAATAACACATCAAAACTCAATTAAACATTGTCCTACAGCAACAATTGCTACAGAAGTGACATTTATTGACGTTCTGCTGTATTTACAGGTTGAACATAGTAAAACTCCAAAGTGAATGACCACTTGGCAGAAAGCACAGGAGTGCACATTAAATCTACATTTCCAACGCATCAGAGTCTCTGCTAACACAATTTATAAAAGCAAGAATTACAGGTATGTTAGGAATTGTCTCAAAAGTCCCAAGCCAAAGAAAAAAAAAAGGCCTTTGTTTTGCAATATGGATTTTATACAAAGTTGCAACATGATCTTTCAGTTTTACACTACAGACTTGTTCTGTGAAAACCCCTGGAGAGCCCAAAAAGTTGGTGATGTGAAAGGAAAGGATACTACAACACCGAGAATAAAGACTGTTAAAAGTTAATACTTGTGCCACCTCTAAATTCCCAATGCCACCTCGGAGTCTGGACTGCACCACCCCTTTTCCTCCACAGGCCCCAGGTGCTGGGGATTGCAGGAGCAAAGCCACCCCTGTGCTGTCACCTCAGCTCCAGGGTCACCCTGTGCTGGCAGTGCAGCTGGATGGGACACGGAGTGACAGGGATGGACAGGGATGGACACGGAGTGACAGGACATGGAGAGGACATGGAGTGACAGGGATGGACAGGGATGGACAGGACATGGAGAGGACATGGAGTGACAGGGATGGACAGGGAGGACACGGATGGACAGGGAGTGACAGGGATGGACAGGGATGGACAGGACATGGAGAGGACATGGAGAGGACACAGAGTACAGGGATGAACAGGGACAGGACATGGAGCAACAGGGATGGACAGGGGTGGACAGGATATGGAGTACAGGGATACAGGGGATGGACAGACAGGGTGTCACAAACTGCACAGTGTCACACACTGCACAGGACAGTGTCACACTGCACAGTGTCACAGCACAGGACAGTGTCACACACTGCACAGAGTGTCACACACTGCACAGTGTCACAGCACAGGACAGTGCCACACACTGCACAGGGTGTCTGTCACACACTGCACAGCACAGTGTCACACTGCACAGTGTCACACACTGCACAGTGTCACACTGCACAGGACACTGTCACACACTGCACAGCACAGTGTCACACTGCACAGAACAATGTCACACACACTGCACAGTGTCACACAGAGCACAGCACAGTGTCACACACTGCGCAGTGTCACACAGCAGTGTCACACAGAGCACAGCACAGTGTCACACTGCACAGTGTCACACAGAGCACAGCAGTGTCACACACACTGCACAGTGTCACACAGAGCACAGCACAGTGTCACACACTGCACAGTGTCACACAGCAGTGTCACACAGAGCACAGCACAGTGTCACACTGCACAGTGTCACAGAGCACAGCAGTGTCACACTGCACAGCACAGTGTCACACTGCACAGCACAGTGTCACACACTGCACAGAAGAATGTCACACACACTGCACAGTGTCACACAGAGCACAGTGTCACACTGCACAGGCAGAGCCCAGCAGCTCCCAGGCTGCAGGAGGAACTAAAGCAAGCCTGGCCCCTGCTGGCCCTGGGACAGCTCCTGCTGCCTCAACACCACAAACTGCCTGAACAGCTCCATCAGCACTGCACAGACCCACTGCAACAGCTGCTTCAAACATTACCCACTAATGAGTCAACAATTACAGAATTCTGCGTTAATTATTAAAACTTTACACCTAAAAACAAATAGAAATAAATGCTTCTCCTTTTTTTTTTCTTTTTCCAACAGTACTTTTATTTATTTATTTTAAAGCAGGTGATTATTTTTTCTTCTGCTCCAGAGCCTTGATTCACTTCCTGCAGGTGTCCTGCTGCTTCTTGGGGGGGATTTCACTAATGCAGGAAGACATTTGCCAGAAAACATCTGTTGGAGAAGGATATTGAACACTGAAACTGCAGTCAGAGGGTTATTTTGGATAACAGGAGGATGTCGTTCACACAGCACAGGATGTCTAAGGGCTTATGAAGTGTCTCAGCACACAATGATGTGACTCCAGCAAAATGCTCAGGAATCTTTGTGTGTTTAATGGAATAACACCAGGATTGTGTCCACTGCTGCACACACAGTAAATAGCTAATATTAAAGAATAGTAAACTCCAGCTTTCCAGCAGATTCATTTCACCAGGCTGTATTTTCTGGTTTGCACTCATTATTCCCCTCCAAATTTTCTAAAAATTATCCCTGCTCTAAAATAAAAATAACCCCTCACTGTGCCCTTTGTATCATGCCCTGAAGAGGAAATCTCATCTAAGGACAATACTACAGTACAAATCCAAGTCTTTTGTGGTTTCCTCACTCAGAATTCAGGATTGAAGATTTATTTTCAGGGGAAGTATCAAAGTTGTAATATTTATGAATTATTCTGGACATTTATCTCAGCATGTCTGAAAGAGAAAGTGCTTTTATGAAAATGCTCTAAAATTACACATAAATAAGAATTTAAACACTCTACACCTCCACAAGCAAGGAGTGAAGCCAGGTCTCTAAAACTGTAATTTCAAATTTCAAACATAGGAAAAGTCTGTGCAACAAGAAACCACAGAGTTCCTTTAGGGAATAAAAAAATAAAGTTTTGGTAAAGAAGCAAAATTTTTTTTTAAATTGTTCAGTCAGACAAAATACAGAGATAAAGCTGACTTTAAACGTTCACAATTCTGTGACCATAAACTGGGGGAAATCAACCCTCTGGTGACTCAGCAGGAATCTGGGAGGATATTACAGATCCTGGAGGAGGTCACAAACCAGAACTTTGTTAAACAGAACTGAAACACGTAAAGAAATTGGCTGAACTATTTTTACACACTATCACCAGAGGAAAACACTGCACAAAGGCTGTTCTGTGCTGCAGGTTCTCCTCACAGACTGGAAATGAAGGAGAATCGTGGGCAATTTGCAGTTTCTAATAAAAGGGAAGTGCATTTGGAAACCCAAGGCTCGTTTTCAAATCTCAACAATTTAATGACCCCCAATTTAAAGCTGGGCTTGGTTTGGTTTCTTTGACTGTCCCAGCTGCAATTGCCTCTGTCTGGGGAAATGGAGTGTTATTATGATATTTCTAAAGGGAGCATCATGTTGCATTCCCCAGCTGGGAAGGAACCTATTCCAGGATTTCCTTCCCCTCGGGGAGGGACAGTTAATGCCAGCCCATTATCTGCTGTGAGCAGGAAATTGTGCTACAAGGCTTCAGCTACTTAAGCCTGCTCCTTTAAAACCCCATTAGGGCAGCCAGGCTGAGGCTCAGCAGGAAGCAAAAGACTCCCAGGCACTCAGGTTTTTGCAAGATGCTCAGGCAGGACAGCTCAGGTGTGTGGGGGAGGTCTGAGGAGAGCAAAGGTGTGCAAGGGTGTCATTTCTTCAGGAACCTGGCAGCAATTTCAAACAGCAGAATTCAGACAAATTGCTCGTTCTGGGACAAAAGCCAAAGGCACTGGCACGCCCCTCTAACAACTTTGGTGACCCCTCCTCGGGTTTGGGACACACCACGTGTTTCAGGCATGTGATTTATTCTCAAAGACACATTTGCCAAATGCACTGCAGTACCAAGGGGCAGAGGTTTTGTTCTCAGTTTCGAGTCATGGAATCAAATGAATATATTCCTCACAGCAAAAAATTCAGGGAGGAATGTCCAGTGTTCCTCTGCCTCCCACCAGGTCAGTCTGGGTTCTGCAGACTCAGGAGCTGAGGAGGGGATACCAAGAAACAACTGTTCCCTGCTTCCTTGAGTTCTAAAAATATTCAAGCAATGGAAAGTGTAGCCTAGAAAAGTCACTGAATAGAGTTAAAATCAAAGCAGAACAAATTGAGGAAAGCAGAAAATTTACCTTTAGTAAATAAAGAGAACTCTGGTTCTGGGGAGAGTGGAAAACGTATCTGGCATCTTCCTGACCTTAGCATAATTAATAAATCCTCTGAGAAACAGCAGAAAACCTACAGGGGAGAGACACATTTGTCCAGTTAACACAGGTGCTGCTTCTTCAACAGCAGGGAGCAGCTGAACTCCCTGCACCACTACACAGGGACCTCAGTACTGGCATGCACAGCAGCTGATCACACACAGCCATTATTTTTGGTACCAGTAACACCTCATCTTTCCATTTCAGGTAACTTCAAAAACAACCTGTCCTTGGGCAATCATAAAACTTTTGACTCCAAAAAAGATCCAGTCACTCCCAAAGCAGGGAAAAGAAAATAAAATGAGGAAGGCAACAATCCACTCTTCCATTTCAGATGCAAGAGCAGACACAACATGAGGTACAAGCATTATTCTCTTCTTAACTTCTGGATGATATGAGGATGCTGCCACCAAGAACTGGCAGCTAGAGGACAGAGTTTACATGTCTTTAAATCCTGAATGTGTTCAGTCAGAGGAGTAGGAGGTCACATCTCATCTGTACATCTACACACACAGATTTAGCAGCCAGGAATGCTTACAAAATCCCATCTGACTTCACAGAGTTTTAAAGCATCTTTTTCCCCCAGACACTCACCTAGCACAAGGAAGACCCACCAAAGCCAGTACTGGCCATCGAAGTAACCAGGAAAATAGGTGGAGAACTGAAAAACAGCCAAAAAAACACAGCTTAGAGCACATGGAGTTTGTGAACCAAAATCTATTCCCCCCAGTTTTAGCAGCAACCAGATCAGGGCTGCACACAAGAGATCTCATGGAATGCTGCATTTCACCAGCTGCAGGAATGAGTGACCTCCACAAACTGGTATTTATGGCTTTTCTGCACCAGCTCTAACAAGTGAATTCAGATTCAACACCCAGCTATGAACTCTGGCAATCAGTGGGGCACAAGGACACTACTGAGCAATTATTCCTGTTTTAAATTGTGTCCTGGATGATGATAAAGCACAGCTGCAGTTTCTGAAAGGGCAGAGCAGGCTTGCAGCAGTGCAGCACATTCATTACACTCTCAGGTTGGATGGTGTGACAGCTGGAAAAGAAATCCCACATCTGTGGAACCCACTGACAAGATTCCCAGCTGGGAAAATTACTGCTATTAAATGAAAGGTACCAACACTATGAGAGCACTGAAGTTCACAGTTTCACTATAAATACAGTATCATTCCTCTGGGTTTGTTCTATTTAAGTTTAAAAACCTAACAAAAGATAAACTTGTTACTGTGTTTAAATCAAATCCACAGATAATGTCACCTCCTTCTGTCACATCTCTTAATCCAGCAAATAGCTCTTAAAAACCTCTGTACCAAGATGACCACAAAAACTGTCTACAGAAAAGTGAAGAGATGCTTTATTTACAAATTAGAATTCCCCAAAAGACAGGGTAGGAAGTGACAGCTCTGACATTAATGCTCTCTACTTACACTTACAGCCAGTGAGCTGCTTTGCTTGAAATTCAACTTTCAGCCTGGAATGTCTGTGTGCCATCATTTCCAAATAAAGACTTCCTGATGGAAATATTTTCTCCCAATCCCTCCAAAAAATCCAAGAGCCCAGGAGCCCAGAGCAGGATGCAGCTTGCTGCTGGTCGCTGCTGCAGGGAGGCTGCAGCAGAGGGCACCCACGGCCTTCTCCCACTGCTGCTCCAAACCCAGCTCCTCCCCACGCCCCTCTTTCCTCTCCTAAGCAGCTATCCCACATTTCAGGCAATTTCCTCATTTCCAGAGGAGAGCCTAAGGCACAGCAGGCTGCAGGGGCTTTGCCTGGGTTAATGTTTTCCCAGGATCAGAGCATTGCTGCTGCTCAGCACAAAACCACACTCTGATCCCAGCCAGAGGCTCTGTCAGACACTCAGAATGAATCCCAGAATCCCAGAGTTGGCTTGGGTTGGAAAGCATCCTACAGCTCCTCTCTCTTACCACAGACAGGGAGTGACACTTTCCACTATCCCAGGAATCCCTGTCCAGCTCAAACTTGGACACTTCCAGGGATGGAGCACCCCCAAAGCATACCTGAGTGTGCAATCTTTTTCTTCTCGTACTACAATTGTAATTCCAGCATATAAACAGGATATAATTATGAAAAAGCTCTGTTCTTAGTGAATAAGTAGCTCCAACATTATTTCATTATTAAAAAAAACCCCAACAAACCTAAATTTATCACTAACTTCAGTATGAAATAAAAACCTGCTGGGGAAAAGAGTATCAGTGTCTTTGTACGTGGTTTTGCAGCACACAACTCACCCTGACAATAAGGATCCACTTAATAAGAGACAGACCAAATCCAGAAATGGCCCCATATCGTCCTGCAGCTGAAGTAGTCAGACAGAAAGACAGGAAAAATCCAATCCAGTTGAAGAGGAATGCCACTGAGAAAGGAGGAGAAAAGCAGCAGGTCAACACACCTTTATATTACAACAAAAAAAAACATAAACCCCTTGCACACAGGTTTTTCCTGGTGTTACATAAACATAAATGTGACCCAAACTATTTTGAGTCATTGCTTGGAAAAGAAGTTCATTCCATCAGGTACTTACTGAAGAAGGTCAGCATGAAAATGCCATCATTGCCTATCCTCAGCTGGTCAGTGTCATCAAAGTCATCTCGTGTCACAAAATCTTCATCCTGCCAAGCAAGGGAGGCAGCACAGGGGGATTTAGGTCATACAGCAACCCCACCTCTGGGTGTGACTCTTCAAAAAATCCTAAATCTCAAAAGGCTACAAATGCAAGCATGAAAAAATTCCTGGTTTTCATCCTGAAATGGTGCAGGGCATGAAATGTTATCTATACACTAGGAAATGTATCTTTATTTTTAACATAGTCAAGATCCAGCACGTTCTTGTTCTCACTGTGAAGAATTCTTCAACTCATCAAAAAATTATCATCTCAGCAAGGAATTTGGCTTCTGTGAAGAAGTGTAATGAGCAGTGGACTTCTAATGCTAGCAGGAGTGGAGGGAATGGCTGAACACGAGATAATGTTGAAAAAACAAAAAGAAATAATTCTGACAGAATGGTTTTATCTTCCTTGTATCAGCTACACTGACCTCCAGAAAAGCCAACTAAGTAAGCAGCAGGAGTATCAAGGGTAGATATGCCAGACAGCTGAAGAATTAATCCTAAATCTTTTTTAAAAATGAGAAAAAAAAAAAAAAAACAACAAAAACCCCAGTGTCAGTGCACAGGGTTACAGTACAGTCCCTCTGTCAGTTTGCCAAGCTAATCTGGCTAGCACATGCTGGCATTACTGAGATATCTGACATCATCACAGTGCTCAGAGGAAAATTAAAAAGAAAAAAAAAATAAAATAGCCACAGGACTCTCAGGAGTGTGGAATACCACCACCCCGGAAAGCTTCAAAAACACAAAAAACCCAACCCAAATTTGAAAAGCCATGACACAGGGTGGGCAGAGTTACAGCTGGAGCTCAGGGACACTCACCCTGCCAGGAACCAAGGGGATGGTGGCCTCAGCCTTGGTCCTCTCGGCCTCGTCGTAGCTGGGCAGAGTGGTGGCCACGTTGTAGGACGGCGGCTTCGGGAACCCTGACTCATCCTTGTAGTCAAAATAAGCTGCAAAAAACAGTTCCACAGCAGGTCACTCAGCACTTCTCAAGAACTCTGTGTTGGGAACCAGCAGTGCTCCAGTAGCCCAGGCTGTTAAAGGCTGTCCCCTCCCCACCCTTCCATCCATTCCAGCCTCCTGCCACCCCAAAGCAGACAGTGAAAAGCACAGGAGCACCTTCTCTGAGAGCCAGCAACCCACAGAACCCTCACTGAACATGTCTGGCTGTACTTCTGCTTAAAACAACACCACATGCTGTGCCTCTGCTGACTTGGAATCTCAGAGAGTCACGTTTCCAGATCCAAGTGGTTATTAAAGTTATTAGTGACAGGACAGCAGGAAGATTCAATGTCCCATCCAAGTGCTTACTTATTGGAAAGTGCAGGGAAAGTGAATTCTTTAAACCCTTTTAAGTAACAAATCCTTTAAGGAAGGGGCATAGCATCACCCAAATGCCAGATAATGAGAGGGGAACCACAAATCCTCCCAGCACTTTGATTTTTAGCTGCCTTCAGTTTACTGAGAACACTGTGAACTGTAACTTGAACACCCCTTGATGGGATGACATCAGATGAACGCAGCCAAATTGCATCTCCCAAACCACAAGTACCACCAGGCTGTGCATCAATCCTGATCCCTGCAGCTCGGGAAGGTGCTGCAGTGGCAGCCAGGGATGAGGAGAGCAGCCAGGGCTGGCAGAGCAATCCCAGCCCTGCCCCAGGTGAGAGTACCTGTGCTCTCTGCAGAAATGCTGCTGTAGGGTGGAGGGGCATCGTTCACCACGGGCACGGCCTCGCCCGGCTCCTCTTCATTCTGCAGCTGAACAGAAGCACACACCAGGCCTTAGGGGGGTCTCTGTGCTCTCCCACACTCCTGCAGCTTCAGCTGCACACAACAGACCCCTCTGCAAGGAGACTGCTCTGCAGCACCACGGGACACAAAGCAGCTGCTCAGCCTCCCTCCGAAGCATTCCCACTTGAAATGATCCATCTTCCAGCTCAGTTTTAATGCTGTTTTTAATCCTCTCCTCACACACCTGGACTCCAGCAAAGCACAGCTTTCCAGTACCTTTCCATTTCCCTGGCACTTCCTCAGCTCACAGTGCTTAGGAGCTGCAGCTGCATCTGTTTTAGTCAGAGAAATACAGTGAGATACCCAACAAAAGGCTCCATTGCTGCCTGTGGTTTTGCTAAAGAAGGGTTTTTTCCATGGATACCTTACATAATGATGCTCAGAAGTATAAATGTTGCCATTTCCCTTCAACCTTTCACACTGCATGACTGAAAAGGAGCTGGTTTATTTTGTGCACTGTGCTTCCCACAGGCTCTGTATAAATAACCAGGAGCTATCACAGACCCAGCACAGCTCGCACGAGGCAGGTGTGCCATGGCAGCTTTGATCAGGGAAGCAGCAGTACCAGGTCAGAAAGGAGGTTACAGCTGCCATCTCACCTTTCCCTTCCTTCCATTTCTCATCACCTCAGCAGCAAAAGCACTGATGTCTTCTGCAGGACAGCTCACCTCAAGCAAGCACCCAGCACTGAGGCACTGGGCTGAGCAGGAGGCACTGCCCTTGCTTAAATCACCACTCAACAACGTCTCCTCCAGCCTTCCCTCCTGCAATCCCACACATTTGCTCCTGAAGCCATCCAGGATATTTTGCTTTCTTTTCTTTGGAGAGACATGTTGCCACTCTCCTTGAGCATTTAATGCAGGGTGTGGGGGCGTAGGGGGATGTTCTTATTTGTACCTCTTATCAGGGGAAAATAAATCAGCTCCCACTTCTAAATGCAGATCTTGGATATCCAAGTGTTCTGTGCTTTGGAGTTTTATTCCTTTTGCTGCTTTACATCAAAGAACACAGAATGGGTTGGGTTGGAAGGGCCCTTAAAGCCCCTCCCATTCCACCCCTGCCATGGCAGGGACACCTTCCACTGTCCCAGGCTGCTCCAAACCCATCCAACCCGGCCTTGGGCACTGCCAGGGATCCAGGGGCAGCCACAGCTGTCTGTGCCAGTGAAAGTCTATAATCTATAGTCTGTTCCAGACCACACTATATCCACATCCTCTGTGAAAGTCTTGACTGGGCTTAGCAGATGACAATGAGTGGTTCTGCTGGAGGTCAGGGAACAACACTGGAAAGTACCAAAACAAAATCAGGAGCACTGTCTGCCAGTCCAGGTGCAGCAGAAAACCACAGTCCTGCACCCCAGTCCCACATCAGCTGAAGCTCACTCTGCTCCCCAGGAACATTTTCTAAACAGAATAGGTGGGGCGGGGTGGGGGGGGAAGGGTGTGGTCAGCCCCAAGCTTTGAGGATAAGAAGCCCTCACATGACAATGCTGAGCTGTTTCCTTGAAGAAGGAGAAATCAGTGATCCGGATGAGAATTTAATCCATGCTGCAGCAGGAGCAGCTCCCAGCACAGCTGGCAGCAGGACACACCCCCAGCGCTGGGCCCTGGCCAGATGTGAAGCACAGCAAACAGTGCCAGGGTGTGAGGCCCTGGGGTGGAGCTGGCAGCACCTGCCTCACCTGCAGCTTTCCTGAGCCCCAGGGCACTGAGCAGGGACAGCAGGAGCTGCAGCAGCTCCCACCACTGTGAGGCACCTGCCAGGAAACAAAAGTGCCTCATTTTATAAACCCCGTGGAGCTCAGCATTAGAAGTAAATGCAAACTAACTTGAGAAGTAATTGCCTGTGAGAATACGCTTTAATTTTTTTTTTTTTTAAAGACAGCATTACTCCAGAAATCCCAAACCACCCTGCACAAAGCACGAGGGGCAATGGAAGGGGCAGGAAAACACAGAACCAAACTGCTTGGTTCAATCTCTGCTCTGAGAGACCGCCCCTGGATCCCTGGACACAGCAGGGGTAGAAAAAGATCATCTTTAAGGTCATCCCAACCCAAACCATTCTGTGATTCCATGATTCTCCCAGCTCTGTAGTTCATGAATTCTCAGAAAATGCTCCACCATGCTTATTGTCAGTCTATCCATGAAAATCCAGTATTTCTTTTCTCCCTGTGCCTGTGCAGGAGCTGTTCTGTTGACAGGAGGAAAGGCTCTGTCACAGCTGGGACACTCTGGGATACACATGACCTTTGTTACCTGCTGTCCAGCTCAGGGGGTGACAGAAATTCAACCCCTCATGCCTGTAAGGAAGAAGAGCCTGAGAGCACAGTCAGCAGGGAGGAAAGCACCACATGTGACAACACTGGAAGAAATGAAACAAAAGAGGACGCAGATACTGAGTGGAATATTAACTCCTACCACTGGCTCTTCTTTCAATAGTAAAAAGAAATGCATGTTCTTCCACCAATGTCATGTGGGAGAAAGCAGCTGAATTCTCTGCTGCCTTCAAACATCCCAATTCAGGTAATGCATAATGACACAAAAAATGCAGCTACTTTCTGAAGTTGAGCTCGAGGCTGTAGGAGGTTACAGCTATAGAAAACATATTTTTCTCCTAATGGACAAGGTACACAAATGCCTTCCAGCCTTTTTAATGATTCCAGGCATCTAAAATTCAACTAAGTGCCTATTAGCAGAGCAGGGAGGGTTCATGTGACAGGAAGAATGACTCATCAGGCCTGGCAGTGCCACATTGCTGCCCTGGCTCCCACCTGCCCTGCACAGCTCCAGGTACAGACCCCAGGCTCCAGAGCCCAGAGGACCTGGCCAAAAGCAGGGTCTGACTTCAGCCTCTCTGCTCAGGCTGGGGGATGATTCTTTCCTAGATTCACTGATAGGTTTTAGCTTTTCAGACAAGGTTCTGGTATTCGTGGCATTAAAAAATAAGACAGTCTTTACAGCCATGCATGTAGTTACTAAAACAACAGCTTGGTTGGGATTTTTTTCACCAGACTGCTAAACCAACAGAAAATTGACTGATGGAACACCCTGGGATATTTATTTTCAAAAAAACCCCAGCATCAGAAGCCTGGCACTGAGCAGGACATCACTTCTGCCACTTGCCCTGACTGAGACCTGTCCTGTGTAAATTCACAGCACAGCAGCACAAAAGTTGAAATCTTCCAAGCTGTTTGGAAATATTTCCATGTAAACTTTGAAGAAAGCATTTCCAATAAATATATTGGTAAATTCTTCCAAATATCCTAAACTCAGCATATGGGCTGCTGACAAAGTTTTGAATCTTTATTTTTTAACTCCCCTTTGCCAAGTTCTGAGGCTGCACATAAATACTCTTTACACTAAATCAGCATCACTACACTAAATCAGCATTACTACAAGCTTGGCCTTAGCAATATACCACATATCATTACATATCTTCAGCCTTTTGAAAGTAAATTTAAGTCACTGCCAGCTCTGAAAAGGAGGGTTATTTTTACTGACTTTTGCTTTACTTAATTAAACACAGCCTGATTTAAAATCCTGACTTTTGCCAATATTGTTGCAAATTCCTATAACTTAACATAGCTTATTAATCAGCAGGAATAATGATAAGCTACCAGAGAAGCCAACCCACACCCTCCAGCCCTCTCCCTGATGAGCAAACAGCTGTTTTCTCCCCAGGCTCTTCCAGCCCATTTCCCTGGAGCAGTGCCACCCTGAGTGTTACCCAGCTCCTGCAGTGGCCCAGGTGTGCTGAGCACCTCTCAGGTGACACATCTGGCACCTGTGCCAAGCCAACCCTCCCTGGGGAGATGCTGAGCCTCAGGAGTGACCCCCCTGCATGTGCCAGCCTGAGAATTCCTGCATGGAAAGGTGCTCAGGCTTTGGCAGGGGCTGCCCAGGGAGGGTTGGAGCCCCATCCCTGGAGGTGGCACTCAGAGCTCTGGGCTGGGGACAGGGTGGGGATGGGGCAAAGCTGGGACTGGGTGGGCTGGGAGGGCTTTTCCAAACTGACTTTGAGATTCTGAGATACTCCTCCCTTTTAACAAAGGACTGAAAACTTTAATTTCATTTAAATTATTAGAATTATTAAAAGTGCCTCCAGCCCCAAAACCTGGGTGTTTTTCCCCAGCTGGAGCAGCACCCAATGAGCAGCAGCTGAGGGGGCAATGGCAATGAACCCATGAGCCACCAAAAGGCAAAACCACAAATCAAAACCTATTTTATGTCCATAAAATACAACCTGTGCTCATGAGGGTGTTGTCCTGTGACTCAGTGCAGCCAAGGGCCTGACACCACAGAAATGCTCCTCAACCCTGGGAAACAAGCTGGTCTAATTCCCCTGTTTCTGTTCAAACAGGGACTTCCACTGGTCTGGACAGACTGGAAACAAGCACTTGGGCCAGCACAAACCTGTGCCCACACACTGGCCTTACACTTGAGAGATCAAGGTCTTAATATGGAAAAAGTAGTTTTTAATCTTGGATAGCTGTAATTAAATTTCCCACACTTAAGGCATAAGGCTTTCTCATAATATTTATGTTTTTCTGGACATCAGGGCATTACAGTAAGACTTCTAAACATTTTAAAATATCACATTTTTTAAATGGTCATATGAAGAAGGTTAAGTATCTTCAATGGAAAAAAATCCCACATATTGTGCCACCATGGATCAAATTTGGTTATTTCATAACAGGTAGGAACAGAATGCTTGGATATCCCTTATTACCGAATTTTGCTCACTTGTCCCAATGACAAAGGATCAGAATTCACACACACACAAAACTTTTGCTCCTTGCTTTCTGTGTGGTTACTTCTAAGTCATGATGCCAAACCCCCAGAAAAAGGTTCTTCATCTCCTGAACAACCTAAAGCCCCCAGGGATTGTTCCTACAGCTGCTTCCCAATGGGGTTAATGAGCCCCACTGAATTTTAGTGATGAGGGAAAAGTTACTAAAAAAACCCAACTCAGAGTTCAACACCATCCTGATGCCTGAGATAATGTTGTATAGAAAAGTTTGCAGGCAAAGCTGTTTTCTCCTGCTGCACAAGCTGTGAGATGACACTGGACTGCTGCTGTTCCCCTGCCTTTCCCATGTCCTTTGAGCTTTAGGGACTGAATGTATTCAAATTCTGTAACTTTTTCACACAGAATCACTAAACCCTTGCAAACTTACCTGACAGGTACTGTTGCCTACAGAGGTGGATGTTTCATAGGAAAATAAGCAGATTTTAGACATCTGAGCACAGACAAGGGACAGCTTCAGCACAACCTCGGAGCAGAGGCTGCACAAACAATTTTACTCTGCAATTTTTCTAATTTTACTGAGTTTATGTCAATGGCATCTCCTATTCTGCTTACAAATAAAATAAAATATACAAATAAATATGCAAACAACCCACCCTGCAACTTTTCTTACCATTCTTATCTTCAGCCAGCACATCTTGCACACTGCAAGGACCTCACTGAGGAAACAGTCACTGACATTTCTGATTCTAATTGCTGACATGAAAAGATTTGGGATGTTCTCATGTATTAGTTTCAAGCTGTGTGCCCATTTCAGCTGAAAAATTAAGCACAAGCTTAAGGTACACACAAGGCAGCAACTGGTATCTGCCTCTCCACTCCACTCCAGCCTCCCCAGATATTAAAGAAGCATTGTGGTCCTTCATCATGGATTTAAATTCTATTCCCATTCTATCTCCAGCAATGTATTTCTTATCCAGTTTTCACAGAACAAAAAACAAACAAATGGAAAAATCCTTCTTCCCTATTTTTCCCATCAACACCTTCCCTTATGGAATGATTCATGATCCATGTAAACCTTCAACAAGTGGAACAGGAAGACACAGCACTTAGAAACGAATACATCTTCATTATTTAACACTCCCACCATTTCCCAGGTGGGTTTACATTACTCAGACACCTCACATGTATTTTTGAATGCTCCAAGTGCAAAGCATGCCTGGAAAACACAGAGTGTAAATAAACCTGTTAAAGCTGGGCTATTTTTTCCAGAGTGGAGGGTAATTTCTGTTCCAAGGATGAAACATAGTTCTGCCAACTGAACTCTCAATCCAGGGTTGTGCTGGAAAGGCTTTAAACCCCCCTAATCCCAACAACATCCCTGTATAACTTTCCCAAAGGCAGATTGAAATGACAACAGGCTCTCAGTGTCCCTTTTTGGGGACAGCAATGCCCAGAATAACAGTACCAGGGTGGGCTGCAGCTCTCCTCCTTCCCAAAGCTCTCCATTCCCACCTCCACAAGCACAGCCCCAGCACCTGGCCTGCAGAGGAGGATCCAAATCCAGCAGTCTGAGCCTGGCCCAGCCCTGCTCCCCTTGGAAGGGTTGGGGAGGCTGAAATCCCCTCTCCAGAGTTTTAGTTTTATTTTACATGGAGTTGCACTTCCTCAGTGCCTGAGCTCAGACTCACAGCACCCAAAGGCACCACTGCAGGCTAGTTTTTATCAGATTATCTAATGCCTGAACAAAGCCATGGGCTGGGAAGTTGGCTCTGGAAAATAAACCAGTGCACGCCCCTTGCACACTGCCCACAGTGGTGAATGACACGGGCTGGGAGCTTGCAGGGAAGACAGAGGCTGCTGATGGAGCTCAGCCCACACTCCCACATTCCCACCTTCCCACATCCCACCTGCACGGCTGAGGAAGGGGTGGGAGAGGAAACACACAGGTCTCAAACTCGGGTATGGAGTTCTGCTGTGCTCAGACCATGGTCACTAACTCTCACCTATTTTTCCTGACAATACAGGCACTTAAGGAATCCTACAAATATCATACAGGTTCCATAGTACCCACACCTCAGTGCTGCTCCTGCATACACATGGATCCATCAGGAACCCATCCCAGAGTGAGGGTTACACATCCCTGGCATGCTTGGACAGTCACACTTACCAGTACAGGAACCACCTACCTACATAACCAACTCCATTAATGCATTCCAAAAAGATCAAACTTTTAAAATTCCTCCACTGACCCATAATCCAGTAATTTAAAGGATTAAATGAGCTTGTTGTGAATTTCTCCACTGACGGGGTCCTGTATTCACCTGTAGCCCCTGCAGTTATCACTTCACTATCAGTCTCTCTTCCTTGGCACATGGTACATTCGTTATTGTACATTCACACACGGTGAGTTTCAAAATATGGGGGGAAAAATGACACTTTCAATGCTACAGAGACTCTCCCACTCTCTCATCCTCTCTTTATCTAAATCCCAGCTGCATCTCCACAGCTTGCAGGGCTTTTGAAGCAACACAAGCATTAGGAGCCAGTTCAGTGATAACACTTCACAGCAGGAATATCTGGGTTCTGGCAGAGGGTGAGGAAAGAGAAGCAATTTCTAAACAGCTGCAGGAAAGTAAATATATTTACATGTGAGAATCTGCCTCTCACTCCAGTTAAACCAGTGGCTCCAGAGGCCTCCATTATGTGCTTGTCTTTAGCAGTGCAAATCTCCCCTAATCTCTGCAGATGAGTCTGCCCTGGGTCTGCCCGAGGTGTGAGCAGACACAACACTGAGCTGGCAAACAACAGCTTTACACAGCCCTCCGGGAGGAACCAGGAGTGTGTGCATCAGCCAGGTAACACAGGCAGCGGGCTACAGCAGGGATTCTGTCACCAGCCCCAGGCTCTGGGACACGCTGCAGATCCCCTGGGAAAGGGCATTGCTGAACACACTTGTTGGGGTCAACACCACCAGCAGAACTGTGCCAGGAAAGGCGATTATGACAGACCTGGTTATCTGTCCCCAGCAGGTCCCAGAACAACACAAAGAGATTTGTCATTGTAAGTGAGCACATCTGTTTAGCACTGAGAAAAAAAAAAAAAAAAAAAAAAAAAGAAAAAAAGAAAAAAAAAAGAGCCTAATTTTTACCTAACTTCTACATTTGCAGTATGTAAAAACACGGAGCTGTCAGATGAGACAAGTATTCCATCCCATGGGAGGGTGGATGCCGAACTCTGCCGAGCCAGAGCCGACCCACGCTGGGAATGCTACCCAGGAAAAGTCACAACACAGCGATTTCTCGGGAGAACCTCGCTTCAGCAGCTGTCTGCTGTTCTGAGGGACTTCTCCATCACTCTAAGTACAGAATTCTCCGTGTCTGATGGCAGAAAGGCGCCTGCCAGAACTGGGTCACAGCGGCCGAGCCCCGGCCCTTGCCGAGGGCCGCTGCTGCAGACAAACGGGAGGCAGAAGGGAGGAACGAGCCCATTCCCGAGGGAGCTCTCTAAGGCCAGCCCCGGCCTAGGGGGGTTTCAGAGGAGTCCGCAGGCCAAAGGCAGAAGGAAACTAACGGTGACCTCGGCCCGATGCCGAACGAGACCGTTCCCTCCGCGGGGGGAAACCGAGCGGCGGGGTCAGCGCCCTGCGCCAAGGTCGCCCCGGCTCTGGGCAAACAGCGGCCCCGGACACACCCGGCCCGGCTCTGGGCAAACAGCCGGCCCCAGGACAGAGCAAACAGCGGCCCCGGCACTGGGCAAACACCGGCCCCGGACACACCCGGCCCCGAGCCGGCGGGCAGCGGCTCCGCGGCCGAGCCCGGCCCGATCCCCCCGGGGACCCGCGGCTCACTTTTTTTTTTTTTTTTTTTTTTTTTCTGAAACTACATTTTTAAATGATCAGCAGTTCAGTAACAAATGACAATTTCTACTTATAGAGCCCTTCTTCTTCTTACTGGCAATTTTTAATTTAACATTTAACTGTGTGGTGCCAAAACTTTAGCATTCCTAGCAAAACTAAATAGGGATACTTATGCAACTGAACAATATTTTCTAGTTTAGCTATTAATCCCTTGTTTTAAAAAGTGGCACTTTATTTTTAAGGCAGTGTATGGGAGACAGGACCATTCTTGCCTCTCTCTATGCAATGTCCACAACTAAGACAGCTTTTTTCTGCTTAGACATGTTAAGGTAATTTTCAATTATTGTATCTCAGATCCCCAAAAAGTTTTAAAGATGTGCAATAATAAATTCAAATAGATTAAGTGGAGCTTTCTGTGAGGAAAATGGCCCAGATCAAAGACAGTAGGGAAGAGGTTCTACCTCTCAGCTTCCTTAATGCTGCATCTCTCTCTCTTCTATGTAAAACTGGAGTAATGATCAAACAGAAGTTGTAAAGATAAGTTACCTACTCATTTTCACTTATACTGCTTCTAAACATAAAATTTTGCTATAGAATCACATTTTTTAATACAATATTCAGAGAAGTTGAGCACGTCTGTGCTGCTTGGTTATTAAATAAATTAACCAGTGTGCTGTCATTTTTGTTCTGGTGTAGTGTATTTTTCTGTATTCATCAGAAGCTCATTGTGTACAGAGTGTTATTTCATGTATCTAAAGGAGTGAATGACTCTGAAGTCAAGTACTTTTGTGTTCAGCCCAGTAAAAAAGTTTTAAAAGAAATAGAAGTCAATAGCTGTAAATCAAGAGGATCAAATATATTGCTTCCCTCATTGCAGCATCTGAATGATATAGACCTCTCCTTTTTTTGTTCTCAAATAGCTTTTCATAAAATAGCAAAGGCATTGCCATAACATAACAATGTTAGAAAACTATTAGAAATAATATTATGACAAAGTATAATAATCAACGTGGTCAATATAGAGCAATGCTGTAATATACTAGAAATATATTCACAGTTTAGTTCTGTTAGCTGCTATGTTCCATTTTGTATAAAATCAGCCTTGTTTGTGCTGCCCATTTGCTTTATATAAAGAGTGCAGGGATTACCCTCAAAAATAATTTTTGGCTTTTTCTAAGTCAGTTCTAATATCTGTAAGACTGAAATGAACAATGACTGGATTAAAGCAATCTTCAGCCTACAGAGGCACAGAATACCCAGGTCTGCCTGGTGATGTGGGCTTCCTCTTTGCCATCTGCTTCTAAGTTGGAGGAACAGAGAGCTGTTCTGCCAGAGGGAATTCCTTCCCAAAGGCTGATACTTGGCATTCACAGCTCCCATAACGATGTTGAACAGAGCAGTAGGAAGTGCTCTCAGCACTCCTGTCTCAGAGATGCAGCTCCTTTTCCACTGCATACATTTTCTTCTGACCGTTTACCTCTAGCCATGCAGACAGCCCCTGTCTCACTGTGATGCATCTAGCTCCCCAACACAAGACAGGCTTGCATAGAAAAACATTATACCTAGCAAAATTTGAGATTAAGACTTTATGTAAAGCAAGCAAACAGAGCATTGCGAGATAAAAAAAAACCCAAAATCCACCATAAAACACTGTTCTAATCTACACTTATAAGTATGCTTCATTTACATCCCTCAAGCACATTTCTTTCAATTTCAATCAATCTTGCTCAAAGGCCTTATAGATATGAATTCTGTCCCTTTCCCTCACTTTATGAGGTTCCACAAGAATAATTTCCATCTCCAGCTGCTTTGGTATGGATTTAAATTTCCTAGGAAGTTCTAGCTGCAGTCAGACACCTTGTGTATGTAAGGTGTATTCATTTGCTTAGTTAATAGTCATATTGCCTCATCCAGACTGTTCAATCTTCAGTTCTTCAATCTTTCAGATTTTAATAACTTCATGACAAATATTACATCAGACACAGGATATAAACAAGAGATGTTATGCACCTGATTTCTGGTATGTTAACAATTTCTCTCAGAGATCTCACCTTCTACAGCAGATGCAAATGTCACCTCAATAAAAGGTGATCTACTTGATGCATTTGAGAGTAAATTTTTCCCTCCACTCCACCCTGCTTTAATATGTCCTGTTTTGCAAGAAGTTTAAAGTAGCTTGAAGCTGACTTTTTTTTTAAATCCATCAATTTTATGTAGCCAAATCAACAACTAATGTTTTCCAAATCCCCAGTATGTTGAGGGAATAAGGGGAAAAAAATTCTATTTGGTATTCAGATCAACTCTTCCATACCCAGTTTTTCTCTACTACAGTCAAAGCAAAATTTCCTCTAAAGGAAATGTTAAAAATTTCAGGAAATAATTCTGGAACAGTACAGGAACCATAATATTCTGAGGAAGGTACCTGAACCTGAACATTCAGTCATACAAAGAACTGAATATCCCGTCTTACAAAGAGTAAATACCACAAACTGTTCTCCTTCAGTATCAGACGACCAGTGTTCTGCCACCTATCACAAAAGAATCTGAGAACTGAAAAAGGAAATTATAATTTATAAAACTAAGAGGAGCATAATTGGAAAGAAATTAAATAATACCAGAGAAAAAATAAAAGAAAAAATGGCAGATGAACAAAGCCCAACCCTCCAGAGATGAGGAAAAGAAAGAAATAAATGGAGAGACTAAATCATTGGCATTCTGACACACTAAGGGGACCAGCTTTTTAACCATTTTTTAATCAAACAAGAATTTCACACAGTAAGTTTAAACAAAAAGAATATAAGAAATATAAGAAATCTATTATAAACAGTGTTTCAGTTGTCAAGATAGTAATTTAAATGGCATTCAGTAATACAGGTGAAGGCTGTTGGTAGCTCATCTCTTTCATATTTGATTTCTCAGATCATTTCAGAGATCCAATGGTCTATCTATGTCATGTCACAGTCTTTAGTCCTTTTGTGAAATATTGAAGGAATTGCTGCTGACTTGTCCTGTCTCTATTTGACTTCTAAGAGTTATTGACTTTGGTTCTGTTGAAGAGTTCTTTCTTCTAAGACAAAATCCTTAAGATCTCTTGGTGCTGTCTTGCCTGCTAGCAAGAGGCACTGACAGTTTTGGTTGCTCACGCTTTGTGACTGTAGTCTTACTAATTTCCAGCTGTGTAGAGCTAGTTTTACCCACACAGACATTCAAGAGACAAGCTTTGTTCTAAACATGGCTATGGGATTTGTTAGGTGAAAAGGACTTCTGTTTTGATTTGAATATCTCCTTTCTTCTGTTCTGTTTCAAGCTCTGGGGCATGCCTCATTTTCAAATGGAGATTTTCATTATGTTTAAGAACACAATTAATTCTAAAGCTGTATACATTTCACTTAATTTGAAAGGTCTGGACTTTTCCATAAATCATGGAAGACAACTGGCTTCTCAGCTGTTACAAAACAGGAAACAAAACCAAAACTTTCATTGACTACTATGATTTTACTATAAATACCCTCAAACAGGCACAGTGATTGAAAATTCAGAACCATTCATCTTAAAACCTATCAAAAGAAAATATTGATCAAACAGGCCAGCAAAATGCAGCCAATTATAAACTGACCAGCCAAAGAAATGCACAGAAAGAGCTCTGTTTGCTAGGACAATGTGAAACATTTGTCATTCACGCTAGATGCAGAATCTGGTCAGAATTCAAGGATACATACTTAGTACTGATACCAGATCAATATCACTAGAGTCCAATGAAGATGAAAGCCTCTTACTGAAAATATAAATTACCTTTTACCATCAAGACTTCAAGTTATATTAAAACAACACTCTTATTTCCCCCTATCTTCAGTCAAAATGGCATTTCAAGAATAGTACACATGAAACACAATCTAAGCAGGGAATCAGAGACTGAAACATCAATCCATTAGGCTTCCTATTTCTCAGGAAGTCTTAAGAGTGGGGAAGTTCAAACTTCACTTATTATGTTGCAGACGAAGATATCACAATGTCATCCCCTCTTCAATGTCTCTCCATACTTGTCTTCAGGGGTTGTAACTTATTTTCCCAGTCTAAAGCCTAAAATCCAAATGATTCTCTATGGCATTGAGGCTGGATTCATAGAACCATAGAATATCTAAGGTTGAAAGGAACATCAAGTACAACTCCTTGTTTGACAAAGGACTACCTAAAACTAAATCATGTGACTAACAGCATCATCTAGATGGATGAACTCTCTTGGGCTTAGGGCCATGACCATTTCCCTGGACAAGCCTGTGCCAGTGACCAACCACCGAGTGAGGAACCTCCAATCTGGAGTTCCCCTGGTTCAGCTTTATTCCATTTCCTTGAGTCTTGCTGCTGGTCACTAGAGAGAGGAGATTAGCACCTTCCCATTTGCTGTCCCCATTGAGGAAGTTCTGAACTGCAACGGGGTCACCCCAGCCTTCCCTTCTCCAAGCTGAGCAAACTGAATGATCTTAGATGCTCCTCATAAGTCTTGCTCTCAAGACCTTTCACTATGTTGGTTGCCTGTGTACACAGTCTAATAGGTGGATGTACTTATTTTGAGGCCCCAAAACTGCACTCGGTACTCAAGGTGGGGCTGCAGTGTAGAGTAGGACAATAATCTCCCTCAACCAGCCACCGATGCTGTGCCTGATGTACCCCAGGACACAGGTGGCTCTTTTGGTGACCAGAGCACTGCATATTCAATTTGCCACTGACCCAGTTCCCCAGATCTCACTCTGCAGGGCTGCTTTCCTGACTCTTCCTCTGATTTGTACATACAATCACATTGACCTGTCACCAGTGGAGAATCCTGCACTTGCTCTTGTGACTCAAATTGCAGAAGTTTGTGGAGAACTGTTGCCTGTGGAATGGACTCACATTGGAGAAAGTCATAGAGAACCATCCCCTTGGGAGGGACCCCATGCTGGAGCAGGGGAAGGACTCCTCTCCCTGAGCAGAAACAACCCGGGATAAACTGATCATAATCCCCATTCCCTGTCTCCCTGCACTGCTGGATGGGGGGAAGTAGAGCTGGGAATGAGGGAGGGATAGAGGGAGAGTGTTTTTAAGATTTATTTTACCTCTCATTATCCTGCTCTGATTTTGTTAGTAATAAGTTCAATTAACACCCTCAGTCTGACTCTGTTTTGCCTGTGATGGTTTTTGGGGAGTGATCTCTCCCAGTCCTTACCGCAACCCACTAAATGTTCTTTATATTTTCTCTCTCCTATCCAGCTGTGGAGGGGATTGACAGAGGAGCTTTGGTGGGTACATGGCATCTGGCCAGGGTCAACACCACTATACTGCTCATGCTGTGCATATTAGTATAAAGGCATTCCAAGTGTGCTCAGGTGTACTCAGTACATCATTGAGCAGACTGAAGGACCCACCATCACACCATCCCACAAACATTGGCATGCAACCCCCAGCCCTTTCTCTAGTGAGCCTGGTTTTATCCCTTTCTCCCTTCAAATCTAGTTTGAGACTCTTTTAATGACACCTGTTAACTATTGGGCAAAGATCCTTTTTCCCCTTTGAGAAAGGATTGTTGCTAAAGCATCAACAAAGGAACATTACAGAAGTTCCATGTGAGTCTGCCCACATTGCTGGTAGAAAAATGCAACCAAGAAGACACCTGAAACACCTGAGATCCTCTGGATCTCAGACCAGTTCCAACCATAAGCAAGCTATTCCTGTCTTTTGTTTACGCGAAAGTACCTAAGACAAATTGGTGCAATTTTTTTGTAAAGACTACTGGGCCTTCACTAAAAAAAGCCATATAAACTCATTTCTACTAGATAATAGAAAACCAAATTAAGTCTGGAGGTTGAATTGATTAGCAACAAGTCTGAGTAGAAGATTATTGAAAAGTAGATCGTAAGCTGAATACTATCACCACATGTATAAATGCAGGAGGAAAGGCCTCCCTGTCCTGTACCAAACCTTTCTTCTGTCACAAATTTGTGAATTGTAGCAGTGGATTCTCTGAACTGTTTTAATGAATGAATGTCTGGGAGCCGGAGGGAGCTTATCAGCAGCAAATAGGAAGGTATTTCCCAGACACATTTGAAAGCCTAACCTAGTACTCAACCAGCCAAAACATCTATACTGAGCAAAGAAAAAAATATTTCCCCATTAAATGATATTTTATATTTTTAGGTGTCTCATGAGATGTGGGAATAGATCCTTACGAAAACTTTTGCATCAAAAACCCCGTTTTATTTTCTACCAGTGTGATTTTCCATTGTTATTTTTCTTGCACTCAGCATACATTAGGGCACATTAATAAAGGAAAGAAGCAAGGCAGCCTGTCAGATATTTCAAAATGTACCATGGGAAATGATCAGTCTAGGATGAGTGAACAAAATCTGTTTGTTCAGCAAACTTAATTTTAGCTGAGAACCAAGAAATGTGTGTATAGCACAGACATGATAAGTTAACTGGGCTCAAAAATGCCCCATATAGCTGGGCTTTTGGGACAACAGAAAATGTTTTGATGCTTCATGTCTCAACTCTGCCTTTTAACATGAAGAAGGAAGCATTACAGTTACTCTGAGGGATGACAGATTTTTAGTTTGCACATTCTCTTGGACTTCTGAAATGCTAGGAAGAAAACATCCATAGTTAAGGCTTCAGGACAGGAGGAGAGTGTCCACAAGCAGAGTAGCTAAGCTGAGATTTAAAGAACCCAATAAAACAAGATTATGTACTTTTAAAAATTCAACTATTAGCTCTCCTTGTGAAATAACATTTTACTCTGCTAAATTGTTATAGGGCTTATAAGCTGGCATTTTCAGGGTTTTAATTCCTGTAAGGAATTTCTTGGAAAGTTACTGTAAATTTGTGATTTGTATTCTCTAATAGGTCCATAGGAAAACAAGAAAACCCCTGATACATATATCAGCATATAAGATACAGCATCCAAATTCTCTCTCACACAAGGATGGGAATTGAAACTCAGCATAGTTTAAGAAGCTCTGAAAAGATATTCAGGAGACACTGTATGAATAGTCAGACAACAACAAAGGCTTGTGCTTCCCTTCCCTACCAGTTTTCTGCCATGCATTCCAGCATATCCATGGAGCCAGAAAAGCTGATTTGCATAACAATACTCTGAGTTACCTTTTCAGCAGGTTTACCGTCTCGGGAGGTGATGTTTCTCCCCGTTTCCCAAACTATCCCTGGACCTTCTCATCCTACTAGCCCACTGGAGACTGTTCCACAGAGCTGCCTGGACCCCCCCACAGCATCCACCCTGTGGAAGAAACACAGATTGAGAAGCTGTGATGCAGCAAATAAATCTTCTCTAGACATAAATTGAAGACATTGAAAGATAATAACTCAGGTAGACTAAGCCATGATCTAGAGCTGTCATACACAATCTGAGAAGCGAGGGGAGTTGTAGGATTACAGTGCCCCCTCAGTGTTTGTAGGTTGACAGAACTGCTGAGGGCACAGTTAATTTCAAGACTTTTAAGGCACAAATATAACCAGAGATTTCAAAGACAGCAATTAGTCAAGAATGTGATCACTTAATCTTGCAGATGACAACCTGTTACAAATGCCTGTATTTTTGCAAACTTAGTAGTAATAGGAAGGAGGTGGTTACTTCTGTATTTCTGTAACGAGTAGCTTCATCATACAGGGCAATGTGGTAGAAATTAGGCCTTTTCCTCTCATTACTGACAGTGAAACATGTCTGTGTACACCTTTTGAGGGCACAGCATTCCTTCCATCATTGGAAACTTTCTTCTTCTAGAGTTTATATGCACAGCATGGTAAAAATTAAAATTGGAAAAAGGTCTAAAAATCAATTAATTTGATAAATAATTTTCAAACTATAGCCTCTACATACTGCATCAAATTTCTGAATTAGCAATAAGCAAAGATTAATGCATAAAATTTCATAGCTTCAAAATACAGACAGCTATGAGATATAAAACTGGCCTTTTTTTTTTTTCAAATCTTTTAAAGCATTGTTCATTAGCTAAAGAAAAATAAATTCTACTTTCTCTTGTTTATGACAAAAGACAATTGAGTAAATTGTGACTTCAGATAACCCATAAGTCACTGATTCTGTTTTTCAAAGACTTGCCTGCTTTCTATTCCTTTGGCCTTGGCTGCCTAGCAACCTCCACAGAGCTTTCTCAGTCTATACTAATTCTGGAGAGTTTTCATTTATATATTTATTTATAAGAATGTCTATAAGGAGGCTACAGAAACAAAGAGCTGTTTGTTCCATCTTTCTAAAAGTGGATTCCAAACATGTCATCTCAGTGTCTCAGTGAAGGACACACTCCTTGGTTTTGCAGAGAGGTACCTGCCTCCTTTATTTTACTTGGGAACTGAGCAAATCTCAGTTTCTGTTAGACAAAAGCTAAGTCTCTGTAGGAAGCTACTGATGTAATAGGCACTGGGATTTCTTGCCCTCCCTGTTGGTTTGATTCATTGGTAAGTTTTCTCACCCTGGAATCCTAGGTGCTTATGTAAGGTTACTGTGCTCATGCAGCCTGCAGCTCTTACTTAACATGAAGACAGTTTGTGCTTCTGCTCTGGGTCACCAACAGCTCCAGTCTCAACCAAGCTCTAGAAGGAAATGGAGGTTAAAGCTGATCTGCTGTGTCTGTGACTCAAAGCAGGAAGTGTCTGTGACTCAATCTGGAAGGTTTGGATGGGATGGCTTGTTATAATAAGTAGTTTGAAACAGGATATGGACTGTCTTTCCCTGAGCCAGCCACCAGCTTTGCATGGAAAAGGCTATTTCCCCACGAGTTTTTTTTCTTTCATTATAAGTGCAAAATTGAGGATGTCACAGAAAGTATCCCTGTGCTGCATTAAGAAAATAGTTATTCTCTTGCCAGTTCTATTCAACCAGCACTTTGCAAATATGCCCTATCAACACAGAAATCTCTTCCAATTGAATAGAAGAGGGGGGAAAAAAGAGAGACGGAGATGAAGAAATGATCAAATATGTGCCCTGAAGAGCTTAACAGGCTCTCTCAAATGATATGGTAAAGAAATGCCAGGTATTTCTAGCCTGCAGTCACATGGTGGAGATGTGGGGTTTGTGTCTCACTATTTCCAACCCTGAACTCAGATGGAAGAGTTTGCATTTACTTCTGGATCAAACTGAAGCCTGAAACACAACAAATCAATATGTCTTAAGATATCTCAATATGCCTTAATCACTTCATTCAATTTTTTTCTGATTAAGCTGACCTTTGGCTATTTTTGAGCCTTAAAGGACATGCGCAGGGGATCTGTGACAGAACAAAAATCTGAAACAAAATCTTCTAACTTCCACTCAATTTCTTACCAACAGAGCTACATACATAAAGATTAGGTTGTTGTAAACTTGTAGGATTATAGAAGCATTTTTAAATCTCAGTGTTTACATATACTTAGACATCAATAAAAAATTACTCCCAATTCAGTAGTAGGAAAAGAATATATTAAAAAAATCTCCTCAATATTGCAACAGGCAATAAAAATATATATGTTGGGTGGTATATCGGTGGCCAATGAAATAAAATAAGAGCAACAACATGAATGATATGAATTATTCAAAAATAACCTGCTGGTTAAAAGAGTGACATTTTGTAGAGCAACTTATAAACAGTGAAAATACCCATGGAAACTAAAATAGGCAAAATTATTCATTAAGCAGGAGGAAGAAAGTTACTGGAAGTAAACAGAGACCTGGGATTTCTTTTTTCTATTTGTCGGCTAATTATAAACAATTTTCCTAATTCCTTTCCCTCTGTTATTCCACACAATGATATAAATTTGTAGTTAGCAGCAAATATCTCAATTCTGACTTCTCTGAGTTATTGTAATACAAATAAATTCCAAATATAATCCAAAACTAAGTAGTTGCTTATTGAAAATGAGTTTCCATACGTATGTTCATTTTTCACAGAACATGATTATTATAGCAAAACTTGAGCATGTGGTGTTTCCTCCTCTTACAAAGTACGATCACAATTACATATGTTTTTAAATGTTAAGTCAAACTCTCTGAAAATAAACCTGCTGAAGTGTACCAGAACCACAGACTTGCATATCTGCTTTCCCACTTACTTTTGTGAGAAGTCTGCTTTTGATAAGTCCAAAGTCATGTAAATAGAAAATAGAGAAAAATACTTTTTCATGCATTTTTATAAAAAAAAAACTATAATGGATTTCCTATAGAATGAATAAAATTGAACCATGCCAAAGCAGCTAGCAAAGGAAATTCAATCAGAGAAAATGAACTTTCTCAAGATATATGGAAAAAAAGGTTGCAAGCAGCCCCATCCAAAATTTCAGAGAGTATAATTAGGTACTAAATCTGCTACATTTACATGGGAAAACCTCACCATGCCATGCGTTTATGCTCCCAAAAGAGTATACCAAAATGAGAGATAATCCTTCCTTCCTTCCTTCCTTCCTTCCTTCCTTCCTTCCTTCCTTCCTTCCTTCCTTCC
>JAOTQP010000680.1:553166-588380 GCA_026413545.1 Cichladusa arquata
AGGGGAATCTCAGGTATCAGGTGTTTGGGAAGTCTGTGCCTCTCAAGTACCTCAGTCAGTGGGGAAAGAGAGAGGGATAAAAAGGAGGCTGAGTCCTCCAAAAATCTGAGAGATCCCAGGGGAATGCCCCATGGCCTCTCCCTTTATTCAAATAAAGTAAGAGGATTCCTCTGTCTCCTTTTTGGACATAAACCTCTGGTGTTTGTGGATTAATTTTCCTGACAGAAATCAGCAAATACAAACAGTGGCAGTGCTGGGGCTCTTCTCCAGAGAGCTGGGATGTTCAGCAGAGCTGCTGCACCTGCCTGTGCTCTGCTCTCCTCTGGGCATCTCGGCCAGCACAGTGCTGGGGAGGAGCCAGGGCTTATGAAATGGGCTGGCTGGAACTGGGAAATGGATGGGAGCACTGAGAGCTGCCTTGCTCTGGGGGATTAATGCCCATCCTGGCTGGAGCTGCTCCTCCTGGCCCTATTTGGATATATGACTTAATCCCATCGCTGCCCAATCTGTCAGTAATGAACACGTAGAGGAGAGAATGCATTCCACCCAGGAGGACAGGGCTCAGCCAAAAAACTGCTAACTAGGTCACTGATGAGCAATCTTTCCCCTCCCTCTGTGTCATTTTTATTAATCACTTGAAAAATAAGTTGAGTAATGATTGCAAGCAACTTGTCAAGCCAATTAAAACCAGAGAAAGGTAGGGCTGTGAAGCTGAAGACAAATGCTGTGCTGGTTTTAAATGAGTGTCTGTAAACCCCACTGACCTGTGAGTAATTGCCAAAAAACCTGACAGCATGTGTGTTTCTCAGTGTGAAGGTTTTGTTTCTTCTGCATCCACAGGGCAAACAGTTCATCGTGGCCCAGAGATGTATCAGCAGAGCAAAAATCACTTTGAATCTGTCTTGTAGCTGCCTTAGTCTGGTGTGACTGTTAGCATGTGGACTCTCCAGTGGGGCTTGTCAGAGTTTAATGCACTTTGAATGTGAAATAAAAATGCTACAGAGCACTTACTAGTTTTGTTTTATGTAATTTGCCTGAATCTAAGTTCCTGTTGCTTTATAATCTGCCCAGCTGGAAGATAAATTGTCAAATCTTATTGGTTGGAGAGGGAAAAGAGTTTCTAGGTAATCTCAGCATGGTCTCAGTTCAATGGGGTGAGTCTCCCCAGAGTGGATTCTCCAGGACCATTCAGCACTGGGGTTGTTTTGGTTTATTTTTGGATGGATTGTGTGTGCCAACAATAAATATTTATACTCTTGCAGTGCTCTGCCTCCCTATCTGTGTTTTGTCTCCTGTGAGATGTGTGCCAGCACTGTGGGTGCTATGAGACAACATTGCTCCTTGGGAAACTGCTGCAGAGTGTGTGAGATCCTGCTGCCCAGGATGTTTCTTCCCATCTGTTCCTGGCTCAAATCCTCTTCTCAATTTTAGTCACCACTTTTGGTTACCATTCATAGATTGAAATGTGATACTAAGGAGAAGGATATAAATATGTCCTGCTGCCTTTCTTCTCTTGCTGCTCTGTCAGCTGGGTGGCAATAACAAAAGGCAATTAGAGACACAAATAAGCTTTCCTGGGGGGTAGTTGAAAGCAGCTTTTCTCTTGGACTATTTATGGAACAAATGGAAAAACACATGCTTCCCTCCTGCCTGAGAGGAGTAGCAGCCCAGGGGAGGGGAGGGTTGGATCAATAACCTGCCACCTCTTCAGCATTAGGGTCTTGTTTGGTTGCACCTCTGAAAACTCAGGGGAGAGAAGGGCACAAGAAGCACAGAGCAGAAGTTTTGTTTTCTGCTGGTGCAGAACTTTAAAGCCTCCTGCACTTGCCAAGCAAGAAGTCAAATGAAGCCGTGATTTTCCCCCATTCCATCCTGGAGAGCTTTCCCTGCTCTCTGTAACTCTGCTGTAGCCATCACACAATCAAACCTCCTCTCTCCAGTCTCCTTTTCCCCCTCCCCGTGCAGGTTTTTGGGTTTTCCCTGTGGGAAGCTGCCCTGTGCCTGAACCCACCTGTGTTTTTGCCCTCCAGAGTGAACGAGCTCTACGTGGATGACCCAGACAAAGACAGCGGAGGGAAAATAGAAGTGAACCTGAACATCAGTTTGCCAAACCTGCACTGTGAATGTGAGTACCCCTTTCACTTAGCAGCTTTCTTTGTGCTTTAAGTAATACTTGACATGGGCCCAGACTGGTACAGTGGCCCTTCTTCTGTAACAGGATGGAAATCAAGTAGCTGCAGCCTCTGCCAATGTCCCATTGCTTTCTGTTCCAGGCCAGGGCACCTGGTTTCTTGGACCATGTGTTAGTGGCTGATCTCTCTCACTGGCTTTTTTCCTTTTTTCTAAATCTCGTTTCCTCTTTTTTTTTTTTATTTTTTTATTTTTTAATAGCAGCCTTTTTGTGTCGGGGAGCAAGAAACCCCCCAAGTTCCATTTGGAACTCTGAATGCACCAGCTGGTTGTTGGCTCTTCCCAAGTCACCTGCACTGTATGCCTGAAGTTTTTCTGTTTGTGTGACTGGGATTTGCAGGCAGCTGGCAGGACATGGGAAGTGTATTTGCGTCAAATAGGCAGCATGAAAAGTTTGGTTACAAAGTTTTTCTGGCATAACAGTTTTTGACAAAGGACATTGTAGCTCAATTTAGTCGTTCAGGAAAAGTGTGGATTTTTTTTCGAGTAAAAGCAATACATGCTTTTCCTATGCAACCTTTCTGTTACTTATTCTTTATTTTTTTGTCTTCTCCCTCCCACCCCTGCAGTGGTTGGACTGGACATCCAGGATGAGATGGGAAGGCACGAAGTGGGTCACATTGACAACTCAATGAAGATCCCTCTCAATAATGGGGAAGGCTGCAGGTTTGAGGGACACTTCAGTATCAACAAGGTGAGTGGCAGCGCTGGCTGGAAATGCTGGCAGGATCTGTTGGTAAAAGTGAAAATTTGAAAACCTGTCTCTCCTGCCATTTTGTGTGTTGATGACCCTGATCACACAGAAATTTAAGTCAGTGTGGGGAGGGGAGCCTGCATGGCCAGACCCACAGAGAATGTGTTGGGGCTTTTCTTCACTCTCCAAAGCAGGTAATGGGGACAGAATTGCTGAACAGGTAATGGAGACAGAATTGCTGAACAGGGAGAGCAGCTCTGTGCAGCAGCCCCATGTTCAGGGGATGTGTGAAAACCCTACAGATGCCAAAGGGCTTCTGTGTTTACTCCTCACAACTCCTGCACCTCCAAAACGTGACTCAGTGTGGAGAGGTCTTTGGCAAGGGCTGCATCCCAGCTCTGCTTTGTTCTGAGAGCTGCAGAATGACAGGAATGTTCCCTGCTGGAGGGTGCCAGGGCTCTGTGCTGGGGTGTTTGGAATACAGCACGAGGCCCAGCACATGCTTGGTGGGGATGCTCTGCTTCTGTCTCAAGGAATGAAAATCCAGGCCTGGAGGAGGCTCCTCTTTGGGATGGGTGTGTTCAAGATTGAATAATCTGGCTATGTAATGCTGGAGATGACTTGCTGGGGTGGGGGAGGCACTGGTGGGACCCACTGATGTCCTAAGAAGGGCACACCCTTTATTCACTCCTCTTGTGTACCACAGGCTACAAAATCCTACTTCCTTCTTTTCCTCCCAGGTCATGTTAAAGCACATCTAAAAATAACAGACAGAACCTCTTGCTGATTCTGTGGCATGGAAAGGAGCAGGGATTTAAAAAGAGGGCTTTTTCCTCATCTCTCAGCCACCAGGATTGCTGGTAGCTGGTAGTCCACAAAACTGGGAAAGGGCTTCTGGAAAAGTAGAACAATTCCCAGAGCACAGAGCTGAGATACCTGAGGGTTTGTCTGCTGGATGTGGTGTGTCCTGCTCACCAAAGCAGCTCCAGAGTGGAGTGCAGAATGTGCAGTGAGGAGCTTCCTCCACTAATTAGTGTTTCATTTAGTGGCTGGGACAGCTGTCACAGGGAGGGGAGCTGACCAGGACTTCTGGCTCTGGAAACCTGAATCTCTTGTGTGTGACCTGGAAATCTGCAGCCCCTTGGCAGGAGTTGGGAGCTGGAGTGGGACCTGGCCAGGCTTGGGAACTTGAGCAAGGCTTGCACTTGGGTGTTGCTGTCCCAGCTGCTGAGGGAGGACAAGGTGACAGTGTGTGACAATGATGGTGTGTGCTGCTTGCTGCAGGGCCTGACGCCCTGATTGCTCAGCTTGTTTATGACACAGCTGCTGTCCACACCTGAAAGTGTTCCCAGGAGTGCACTGCTGCTCCTCAAGTCATTAAATCAGCTTTCCTGAAAGCACATGGAGTGGGCATGTGGCCTCCCATGGCCCTGCTGCTGAGGTGTCTGCAGAGAGCACACTGGGCACCAGTTGTATAACCACCCTCCCACTTCTGCCTTGGGCTGTGCCACATTGATCCAGTCTTGCTTCATTTCTCAATAGGAAAATATCCTTGCACCCTCCATGACAGTGATGGAGCTGTATCTGCTGAAAGACTTCAGGGCTAGTGACCTGGAAAGTGTGTGCATGCAGAGTGGTGCCATCAGAGTGACACCAGGGCTCATTTTGTGTCTTGGAGCTGAAACTTGTGTTTTTCAGTTTTTTGTGTTTCCCTCCATTAAAAAAATTAAAAGGAAAGGCTCCTGCTGACTCCTGCCAGGTGGAGAAGGGGAAGTTCTAGGTTAGTTTGTATGGGATGCCCACCTGGGTTTGGTGGTAGATTTTTTATGTATATAAAATTCATTCTTGCACACAATCTCAAAGGTAAAGTTGCTCATCACTGGTACCAGAAGAGAAATCCATCCCCAGCTTCCTGGGCTGCTCTGCTGCAGTGGGCCCCTTTGCAAATGCCAGATGTGGGAGTAAGACATTGAGCAAGAGAGATGAGAATTTTATTTTAGTAGGGATGAAAGACATAGCCTTAAGTGCTGGGAATCCCTGGAGCTGGGAGTGACCCACTCACCATCCCCTGCTCAGGAACATCAGCAGTGTGGGGGTGCCAGACTCTGAGTGTGGTGGTGTTGGTCAGGTGCAGGAAGGTATCACAGATCCTTCCATCTTCCTGGATGGATCCAGGCATTCATTCCCATGTCACACCACAGAGCCTAGCAATGCCTTGAGGGATAAAATGTGAAATCCTGTCTTCCCTGTCTTGGCTAATTTTAGGTCCCTGGTAACTTCCACGTGTCGACGCACAGCGCGACGGCGCAGCCCCAGAACCCCGACATGACTCACGTCATCCACAAGCTCTCATTTGGGGACAAGTTACAGGTGAGTCTGAGAATTCCCTGGCTCTAGGGGAATGCAGTGAGAGTGGTTTAATACTAAACACTTTGGTTTTATGGAAGGCCTGTGTCTCCCTGCAATGTCAGCTCAAATCTGGGAGAGTTCACAGCTGCCACCAGTTCAGGCAGGAGCAGTGTCACAGAACAACTGTGCTGGTTTTATCCAAAGCTGGAAAACTCCATGGCTGTCTTCTGCAGGGAGTTAGAAATGAGGGTTTGTGGCTCAGCAAAATCCTGTTTTTAGCATGAACACAGCAAACAAACCTTTCTGCCTTTGTGGAGGAGCAGTGATGCACTCAGGGAAGATGTGTGCTCGCTACTGTGTTCACCCCAGCAGCAGTCAAGCTCTTTTTAATTCACCTCACTGTACTTGTACAGCAGACACCTATTAGTCAAATCTGTTCTGTGAAACACAAGTTAGACTTAGCACTGCCAATTCCCTGCTGGGAAGAAGCTGAATGCCAGCACTTGCCCAGTGGATAGAGTTTCACCAGGTGCTGCCAGTTATGTAACATTACCTGATTTCTCAATAAGGACAGATTACAGCACTTCTCTAGCCTACTTCCAAGGAGCTGGCCTCACAGGTGGGAGTTCCACATGTGCACACCCAGCTTAAGACTCACCCTAAACATTGCTTACCCATAGTCTCTCTGTAATCTTCTCTCCTCAGCACAGACGTCTCATTAGTCTGCTCCTTGTACACCCACTTCCAAAAGCCTTTTTCATGCTAACAAGTCTAAGCGTTGCTTTGTAGTGCTCTGATTCTGCTCCCGGCTTCTTTTAGGAATTATCTTGTGTGGGAACCAGGAAATATTAGTGTATAAATAAGCTTGGCTTAGTTCTGTAAAGCACACTGAGATTATGAAAAATACTAGGTGAGTGGTAATAGGGAGTTGTGCAGCCTGCGTGGGAAACAGGAGCTGTGAGGGAACATTCCCATTGTTTTACCATGGAATCCTGGAGCAAGGCAGCTGGAGAGTGAATCAGCATGAAGGAGGAGCCTGGGGAGACAAGCAGCAAGTGTTCTTCAGTTCTTGTGGTGAGAAACCTGTCTGGCAAATGTGGAGCTGGCTCTTGATTCAGACAAGCTCAGCTGAGTTTTCAGAGTTCAGGGTAACTGCTCATGGTCTGGGTGCTCAGGGTTCTGCAGGTGCTGCAGGCACTTCAGCAGCACAAATTAAAGAAGGATGTGTTCACCAGACAGGTGCTACCACGACTCAGCAAGCAGTGAGAGCCATGAGTGTGGAGAGCTTGAAATCTGCCTTGGTGCACCTTTGGATATTTCAGGTTGTCTCCACCTGCTTTGATGTAATAAAAGCTTATATTCCTTAAAGAGGATGAGGAGCTCCTCATTCACTTGTGCTGGGAGTTTGTGGGTTGTTATTGACTCTGCCACAGTGATCCACTGAGGGACAGGCTGTGTTCTCCAGAAAAACCAGCCTCTTTGAAGCAGAGGTTTAAATATCATCTGGCACTGAATGAGCTTTGAGTCTTCATCAGTACTTGGTGCACAATAGTGGCAAACTTCCTGTAGATTTTTCCCTCATTTAGATGAGATCAGAATTTAAAACTGCAGAATTAGAACTCGTGCAGTGAGTTCCTGCATGTCAGGTAACCCAGTAAGGAGAGAGATGAGGAAAGCAGGAGATGATGCCTTCTTACTATCAGGAGCAGACAACTCTCCTGGCAAGGTTAAAACCAGGATTATTTAACACCATAATGTAGAACTCAGTAGAGATTATAATTAAAAATGCAACATCTCCTATTTGTACATCTCTCTACTGGGTTATCTGACAGCTGGAGGTAGAAACTCATTGGTTTGAGTTTTGGTCTTGTCTACACGAGGGGAAAATCTACCAAAAGTTTGAATTGGATCTTAAAGTCTCTGGCCCAGGTATTCTATAAGAGACTTCTTAGCTGTATCAAGAATGGAGCACAACACTGTAGCCCATTCCAGGGGCTTCATTTTCTTCTTATGCCTTTCAGTGAGTAAAGAATGAGCACAGCCTGCAGATGTAGTTTGGGAATGGTGGTGGTTGTGTGAAATTCCAGCAGAGCAAAGGGCCCTGCAGCAGGATCAGCTGCTGCTTTTGCTCTGCTCCTGTTCTCAGCACCTTCCAATTGAACTTGCTGATGGTTTTGTCTCTCCAGAATTTCCTTTCTGCTGAGCAAAACTGGTTCACTTGCTGCTTCCTCCATCATCCTCTCTGTAGGGCTGGTTATAGGGAAATGTCCACTGGGATGAGACAGATGCATGTGCTGTCAGTTGTTGAGAGGGTCTGGAAGGAGATGGCAGTGCCCTATTGCTGAGGTGAAACTGTCACACCCATGGCCAGATCCTCCTTCCAAACTCTTCTTCCCTGAGTTAAGGTCAGGAATTTCTGGGTTGTGGAGTTCCTTGTCCTTTCTTTGTGAGCAGCACAACCTCTGACCTACAGCTGCTGCCGTGGGCTTTTCCCTGCCTGGAGAGCTCACACATGGGTGGTTCTGCTGCTGGAGACTCACACTCCAGGTCACAGCGTGTGCAAGGCATGGAAATCCTGTTCTGGGCAAACAGATCCTCACAGCTCTGAATTCAGCTGCAGGAAGGGCTGAAGGGATGTCAGTGTGGGGGTTTGTCCTTCCCATCTCCAGGCTGATGAGTTGTACAGACCCAGCTGCTCTGACATGAAACACCTTTAGAGGAGAACCCCTGAGTTTTAACCCCAGTGTGACTCCCATTTATTTCCCTGATAAATTAATTTCACAGTTAACTCTGCAAAGCTCTTAAGAAATACCTCACGGTGAAAATTTCACAACTGGCCTCTTCCAACTGCAATTCCTTCAGCTTTGGAGTGGTTTTGGAGTTTCATCTTGTTGTGAAATCAGCTCTTTCACTTGCAACCAACCACTGTGATGATGGTCACTGAAAGATATTTGGGGTCATCTTTTACTGGGTTGAGGCTTTGTTTTTTTGGGAAGGTTGAATCAGGCTGATCCCCTGGTTAAAGGGTAGGGAAGCAAAGGTCAAGAGAATCAAGTCAGAGCAGAGTTTCTTCATCCTCCTTTTTACTTTCCAGGTCCATAACGTGCATGGAGCATTCAATGCCTTGGAGGGAGCAGACAAGCTCAGCTCAAACCGTGGGTATTGCTGGGGATTGCAGCTCTCAGCCCCCTCTGCAGGGCCATTGCTGCAGCACTGCTGTAGCCAGAACTCTTTCATTTGCCTCTTTAGCCAAAATGGTCCAGGCATTGCTGGCTGACATTTCCATTTCCTCCAGTGCTACAGAAAAGGCTTAGCCCTAAAGGTCCTTTGCAGTCCTTATGGAATTTTTTATCCATACCCTGTTCCTGTAGTGTCCCTTTGCTGCTGTTACTTCCACCAGAAATTTTTCTTATACTTGTGCTGCAAATTACCTTTAAATTTCTACTCTGTGGATGGCACAAGGGACATTTTCGTGGCCCTTCTTTATGACCAGCACAAAAAGGAAGAATCAATGCTACAATTCAGTGCAGAGAGTTGTCTCTCAAATATTCAGGCTCCTCCAGGACATCAGTCCTGTCCATTTCTTGGAACAAAATTTCTGTGGCTCTTCCTGAAGCTATAAGATGTGGTTTGTTGTTCTTTTTTTTTTACCTCTAGGAGCCAAATACCACTATGTTACACTTGGCTACAGGATCCTGCAGAGATGTCATTTAGCATTCTGTTTTAGAACTGTTTTAGCAGACACAAAAACTGGACTGAGCCATTTAAATAATAATAATAAAAAAATAATAGTTAGGAGAAGGAAGTTGAGAAAACAAGAAAGAAATGGAAGTACACAGGTTGTGATACCTCATGTTTTTTTTTGTCAAAGTGATCTCAGTGGGCTGCAGCCCTAACTAACCTCAGCCAGTTCCTGATTTAACCAGGCTGTTTGTGGTGGTGATGAAAGTGTTACCATTTATAGTTGCAGGCAGTTAGGGAGGTTCTGGTAGCCCATGCCTTGGGTGGGTTGTGGTCCTACAGAAGTGGTGGGTGGCTTCTGGTGTCACCCATGTACCTGCCAGAGTTCTGCACAAAGGGCAGAAATGCAGAGTGTGGAGTTTGTCACCCAGATAAGGAGGAGGGTGACAGCCTTTCGTCTGACTTTTTGGGATTGTTCTGTGAGCTGACTCCTTGCTCTCAGTGCTGACCTGTCCTTCCCTTTCCTTCCCTGAGCACAGCCCTGGCCTCTCACGACTACATCCTGAAGATTGTGCCCACGGTGTACGAGGACATGAGCGGCAAGCAGCGCTACTCCTACCAGTACACGGTGGCAAACAAGGTACAGGAGCAGCTGCTCCTCCAGGAGGCTCCTCTGCACCCCAGGGGATGCTCAGCTCAGTCCCTCCCCTCCTGCTCCTCTCTGTGTTTGTAGGTGAGCAGTAGCCTCTGCTGGGAGAAGGAGGAACTGAAGCTCTGCAGAGCTGGCATTTGGGATTTGGAAGTTTTATCAAAGCAGGTGTTGCTGTCGTTACTGGGGAAGGTGTTTTTTTCCTCATCTATCAGTTTAGCTGATGTGGATTTCTGTGAATTGTGTGGGAGGTGTTTGCAGGCTGCAGGAACTCCTGTTGTGCCTGTCAAGATGCATCTGAATGGAAGCTGTAATCCAGCTGGACACACAAAACATCTCTGACACCTGGTTTCAGTAACAAAACAGTGATGGATGCATGAGACAAATCAATCAGCAGAGTTTTCAGCTTTTTACAAATGTTGATTTCAGACATTGAGCCACTGAACTGTAGCAGCAAATATGTGCTGGTTGAGTATTTCACAGTCCCTCCTTTATGATAGTGAATTATCACAGAATCCATTATTTTATAAAAAATCCAAGATCACCAAATCCTACCAGTGACCAATTCCCACCTTGTCACCCAGCCCAGGGCACTGAGTGCCACATCCAGCGTTTTAATAATTCAATGTATTGCATTTTTTGAAGGAAAAAAAAAAAAGAACTTATTTACTTTTTAAGGTAGAAAGCATCTTCCAAAAATGATTTGCCATTCAGGTGCTAAATTAAAGTCCAAAATCTGTTTGTAATATTTAATTACTTCTAGTTTGCCCTAACTGATAATTAAGCACACACTCTCCTGGACTAGTTCTCAGATTAATGTTCCTGACAAGTGACTTTTGGGTTTGCTTGTATGGTGTGTCCCAGGGATTTGGACATCTCCCTCTGTACAGATTACAATGTATTTGTTCTGCTTAGTGTCACAGCTGCTGTTCTGCTAAGACTCCTGTGACAGGAGTTCTGAAAGTAATTTGGAAAACAGACAGCAGGAGCTTTTGACACTTCTGTGAGTTTGGCTGCAAATTGGGGCGTTGAGCCAAGTCTGACTCACTAGGGCAGGATTGCTGGTGGGGAGAAGGGGAGAGGAAGGAAAAAATGAGGTCAGTTCTGTCAAAAATGAGGTGTTGAGAAGCACTGCTGCCTCTGTGCTTTCTTCTCGTGGTGCTTCAGTCCTTTACTCCCACACTGAGCAGTGGGAAAGGGAAATGGGAATAAAGTGGGAAAGGGAAATGGGGAACCCCTGGAAGGGTCTGGCAGAGAGGGGCTGGGATGAGCAGAGTGTGAAGGGTAAACTCTGTCTCCTCTCTCAGCTCTTCTGCTTCCTCACTTCCCACATAACCACTGTCCCAAAGTGAGCTGCAGAACTCCAGTAAAAGCTCTGAAAATGACATGACTGAGGATTTCTGCTTCTTTTGTCATCATGGGATGAACCACCTAAAAATCAGGAAATTTGAGGTTTATATAAGTGATAGAAGGGAAATGCTGTTCCACTAGCACACAGAGAGCAAAATTAATTTTTTTTGTGTCATGCTCACAAGCATCCTGTTGCTTGTTCATTTTTCATCTTTTTGAAGTATCTGAGGCTTTCTTTGCCTCTTTGTGAAGGAGAATTGAACCAGGAGAGGAGACCTGAGCTGGCAGCTTGCCCCAGAGCTGAGGGAAGAGCAGCTGGGTGCTGAGGCAGCTTGTGCCTTGCTGGGCTCTCCTTAGGCTGCTGGGTCCCCAGCCTGCTTTCCTTGGATTTTTCTTCACCCTCTGAATTTCTTGATCCTTGAAAACTGAAAATACTACCTGAAGAAGATGTGACTTTAGTCACAAAGCTGGTGTTGGTGTTGGTACTGGGCAGTGTGTCCTGCTTGCTGCTGTCCTGTGGCCCTGGACCTGTGAGGAAACAAATGGAGACTGTCACTGGAAATCTGGAAGATGTCTCTCCCAAACCAGCCTGGGATATTTTTTTGTACCTTTGCCAATATTTTCTGAACTTTTGCCAATATTTTTCAGCATGCAGTTTCATTCTGGCTCTCAGCAGGAGTCTTTAACATGGTTTGAACATGGTTCCAGATGATTCATACTAAGAGGACAAAGCATTCCCGTTGCTGGTCCCAGTGGGGAGGGGGCCTGACAGAGGAATGCAAGGACCAGGAGGGATTTTCAGCTCTTGCAAACTAAGTTCCATTTGTTTGGGCAATGATTTATATACAAAATACAGACTTACATGTAATTTACAGAACCAAAACTTCACCCTTGACTGTTTGTATTTAAATAGAGCAGATCTAGGATGCAGAATCAATAACAGCCTTTGTGTTTAGTCCTGTAACTCTGCATGAAGGTGGGAGTAATCACCATCACTCTGTCCCCAGCTCTTCCATTATCAGGCTGGAAGGAGATGCTTTTGCTGTTTGATAAGGATGGGAGGTGAGCAGGAATTCCCTGTTTGCTTCTTTCCAGCTGCTCACTGGTACAAAGCAGTGGGGTGAGTGCCATACCCACAGAGGCAGTGTTATGGCAGACACTCTCTGGGATGAGGCTGCTCACGTTTTGTGCCATTTTTCTCTTTTTTTGCCCCAGGAATACGTGGCCTACAGCCACACCGGCCGCATCATCCCGGCCATCTGGTTCCGCTACGACCTGAGCCCCATCACGGTCAAGTACACAGAGAGGAGGCAGCCCTTGTACAGGTTCATCACGTCGGTGAGTGCCCAGAGCCTCCTTCTCCCTCCCTGCCTGCCTGTCCTGTCTCTCCTGAGCCTTTCTTGTCCAGAGGAGTTGAGTTTGTGCCTCAGAGCGTTGTGATGTGGGGGAGATAAAGCAGCACATCCCTGGGGAGGTGGGAGGTGTGAGGCGACTGATTCTGACAACTTGATTTAATAGCTGGGCACAAAAAGAAGGGAAATTCAGCTGTTCCAGAAGTGCCAGGCTCTGTCCAGGCAGGATGGGCTCTATTGCAGCATGGCAGAAGCTTGGAAGTAAAGCTGATGTGGTGAGCAGGAAAACTGCAATAAATTGCTCAGTAATGATGAGATCAAATGTGCAGAGAATCTGGGATGGTTTAGATTGGAAAGAACCTTAAAGCTCATCCCATTCCACCCCCTGCCATGGCAGGGACACCTTCCACTGTCCCAGAGTGCTCCAAGCTGTGTCCAGCCTGGCCTTGGACACTGCCAGGGATCCACAGCTGCTCTGGGCACCCTGTCCAGGGCCTCCCCACTCTTTTCCACCCCAAAGTCATCCTGGTCTCACCTAGAGGGTTTTCCTTTGTTCAAGTGAAGGAAGGAGAACTCTTAGATGACACAGAGCTGCCTGTCCTTGGTATCTGCTGGCATTTGGGTGATTTTTACAGTAGATAGGAAGAAAACTGCCAGTGGAGATTTTTACCAGCAGCCACTTCTCTCTTCTCCTACAAGACACTGAATTTTTTTTTTTTTTACACTGAGTTTTACTCAGTGCTGCTGCTTGGCTTAATATGGGAATGCCAGTTCCAGGCATTTACTCCTGGGTAGAAGTGGAGAAGAGCTGCATTATCAAATTCCAGAGGTGTTTTCCTGACGAGTTATGTTTGGATCTGTCCAGAGAGCATCCTGCAGTCCTGATCTCAGCATCCAGAACAAAGCTGTGCTGGCCAAAGTACTCATTATGCAAAGAGCTATTTAAAGATCCTCCAGAACTTAAAAAAAAAAAAGTGTCTTCAGGGAGTTGGCTTAAAATTGAAGCTGCAGTGAGCTGTGCCAGTGAGGCATGGTGGAATCTGAAGCAGTTGATAAATTGGCTGGAGTGAAGACCTCAAATTCTGATTTTTAAACTGTTTTATTTTAATTGGAAGTCGCATCAACAGTGTGGCAGAGTTGCACTTCAAGATTTGGGTTTTGTAACTTCTGATAAACAGCAAGTTCCCTTCACTGAACTTTAGACAGTGACCTCTAGAAAGCACAAATAACCAGATAAGGGGGCTTGAAATAAAACCTGAATGTCGTGGTGAAAGACTTTCTCTCCTTAGCACGTCTGCTTGGCTTCAGAACATAATCCTGAAAAAGGTCAAACATCAGCATTTCATGACTTGGCATCTCATTCTACCTCTGCTTCTTTCCCTAAAATTATGCTCCCAGAGGTTTCTTACACATTTAGTTGGGGGTGAAGGTGTGGAGGTGTTTCCATGGGAAATGATTTGATAGCTGGGATTGTTCTTTAATTTTGTTATCAGCATTGATTCACTGCTGATCTGCCATTATATGCCTATAAAAAGCATCTTTTTGGAATGATGCTTTGCTTCTGAGTTGACATAAGGGACCACAGGAGAGAATTCCCTCCCTGGTTGCCACAGTGACATTTCTGGGTTTGTATCTCATTTGAATTTGTATCCCATAACCTCAAAAACTGAAATGTGTGTTTCCTACTGAGAATCCAAAACCAGAACAGTGGTTCCACTTCTATTTCTGAAAAGATTGAAAGGTTGATTAATTTTCATTAAATAAGAATTTCAGTTTCTCCTCTTCCCCAAAATAGCAGTCCTCTCTACACACCATATTCCTCACTGGCCCCAGGATGAATTTTGCTCTGTTCTGGCTTTAAAGGTAGCCAGGCACTTTCTGGCAGCTGAGCTGCTTAAGGAGAGTTTGCAGCTGATTTTTGGCTGCTTTTTTTGGTCTTGTGAGTGGTTGTGGTGTCAGGCAGCACACTGGGGGCTATTCCAGTTGAGTGTCCCTCCTCTGGAGGATGAGGATGGTGCTGCTGCTGGCAGGGGCTGTGTCAGGACATCACTCAGGTGTGACACTCAGGTGTGGAGGCAGAGCCTTGTTCCAGGCTCTGTCTGGGCTGCCTGGCCCTGGGGAGCTGCTCTGGGTCTCCTTTGGGCCAGGATTGCTGCACAGGAGGGCAGCCTTGGCTCTGCAGCCCAGCTTTGCAGCCTTCCAGGAGGCACTGAGCAGCCTGGGAGGGGGAGCAGCCCTGCAGAGGATCAGAACACCTCCAGCCCTGCCCTGTTTGCATGACATGAGCTGTTCTTTAGCCCCTTCCTGTATCTCCAGCGTGGCCTTTTGCATCACAGTTGCTCTGGAGACCAGTTAGTGATGGCCAGCCCTGGGCTGAGGGCCAGCAGGGGTTGGGCTGGGGCTTGTGGAGTCACTGCCTGGCTGTGGAAAGCATCAGCTTGTTCTGGGCAGCAGCTGTTCAGCTGAAAAACCACAAGACAGGCTCTGGGACAGGGGCTCCTTCACTGCTTACTTGGGCTCCCCTGTGGCTCTCAGTAAATTTAAATTAGTCCTGGGGTGGGGGGTGATCCTGGGGACCTCAGAGGGGCTTTAGGGGGGTCAGTGCTGGAGGGAAGGACACACTGAGGGGTGATCCCATGGGAGAGGGGTGTTGGCTGTTCAGCAGAGAGCCAAAGGCATCTCCTGCTTCTGCCAAGGTTATCTGATGCTCCTTGTCACTCATGACTTTGCCCTCCAAAACTTCAGCTCTGCCAAGAGCTGCATTCCAGCCCTGTAGCAGCATTCCCACATCCTCTGTCCCCATTCTAACTCAGGCCTGCTCCTTAGATCTCTGTGGTGTGAAGAATTATCCTCATTTTCTGAACCATGTGAGAGGTGCTTCCTGGGCAAAGGCTTTCTGGTTCTTTTGACCTGTCATGCTTGAAAAAGTTCAGTACTAAAAAGGATTTTACATTACTTGTGGGTCAGTGCTGCCACTGTCACTGTTCCATGAGTTTGCCAGGGATCCTGGAGTTAACCACAGACACTTGGCAGAGTGTTAAACACAGGAGATTTTTGCCTGTCAAACTGCACTGCTTGAAATCAACTCATCCCTCATAAAGAGAAGCCATTCAAGACCTCCTGGTTGAGGTTATGGAGCAAGGGGAAAAGTTTCACTGCTGAAAATCCATGAGTTCCTGTAAGTGGCCAAGCTGAAAGAAAGTTTTATCATGAGATCAGTGTAGGGGCAGGGAGGGGAGAGCAGACAGAAAAGCAAAGTTCTGATGAAGCATTCATAATTGAAAGAATTTTTTTTCCTGGTATGAGAGTACTCATCTGGCCTTTAGGTGTGAAAAAAAAATTGGACTGGAAATAATGGAAGGTGGGAACTGGAGCAGAGTGGTTGCAGGCAGAATAATTTTTTGCCATGGGAGCTGGTACTGACAGGTGTCACAGGTTCAGTCCTGTGCCATTTTTATACCCAAGACCCTGTTCTGCAAGGTGTGCTGAAAATCTCTGGGTGGGATTCTGCAGTTTACCCTACTAGGAATTGCCTGAGGATCCTACTGGTCCCCTCTGACTTCAAAAGCAATTTTCAGACTTTTGGACATCCCAGAGGAGCTCAGTCATGTATCTGACACCTTTCTGTCACTTTGCTTGCAGCCTTGCCTCCTCCTATGCATGCACTCCTGTTTAGGCATGAGCCTGCATCCCACTCTGCTATGATCACCTGTTCCAGGTGCATTCCTCATGCCCAGAGGATGAGGGATTATTCCACTCCTGTGGAATTCCACTCATGCTGGGATTATACCACTTCTGTGTCTCTTTCCCTTCATCCTTTCATGGCTGGGCCTGAGTCAGGCAGACCATGGAGCTAAAGGCAGATCACTCCCAATGATTTATAATCAAATCTAAAGAAGTGCCTGATGCCTGCCTGTATGTATTAGAGCTGTGATGATGAAGGAGCACTGGTGCAGCTCCTGTGCTGAGCTGGAGCCCAGCACTGGTCACAAGGGCTCCAAGCCCTTTTTTCGTCACCAGGACTCAAAGCTGTGTGTGCAGGAGGCCCTGAGCCAGTGCCAGGTGTGTGTGACTCATCCCCACTCAGCACTACACAGCTCTGCAGATGAATTTTATTTTTTTCTCTATTCCCCAGCCCCTTGTGCTGCTGCTCTGAAGTCAGATTTTCCTGCTGTGTGATGCAGGATCTGGCTGTTGGATGGGGTTTGTGTTTGTGGTGTGACATCTCCTGTCAGCTGAGCTCTGAGCTGAAATAACCCAGCTCCATGGTGGGCATTCCCCTGGGAACTCACTCTGTGTCCTGCCCTGAGGGACAGCAGGGAGGGGCCACAGGGGCAGGAGCTGGAGCTTTTTGTCCCCTAAAAATCCTGACTTTGCCTCAGGCTGGTGCTCTGGTTTTAGCAGCCTTGATCTGCTGGAATGCTGAGTGTCCTGCAGAAGCCACATTTCCTGCAGCTCCCTGTTTCACTGAGCTCACTAAATATCATCTCTTGGTTATAAATACCCGTGGAAAGGAGCTGTGGTTCTCACTGCCTTCGCCCACCATTAATGAGCTGTTTGTTCCTTCCCCTCAGCGCTGCTGCTGCTGCTCTTACATTATTTTTTTTGTCTCTGACTTTGCCCTTGGGGTGCTGTGTGGGAGAAGAGACATGGCAAGGTGGCACCAGTTCCCTTCTGGGCCAGCTGTGTTGCAGTTTTATAACGTTTATCATAGAATTATTTAGGTTAGAAAACACCTACAGGGCCATGGAGTTCCAGCTGTGGCTGATCCTCACCTTGTCCCCAGCCCAGAGCACCAAGTGTCACCTCCAGGAATTCCTTGGACATTCCAGGGATGGGGACCCAAACCTCCCTGGGCAGTTCCAATCCCTGAGCACCATTTCCATGGGGAAATTCCTGCTGCTGTCCACCCTGAGCCTCCCCTGCCCAGCCTGAGGCTGCTCCCTCTCCTCCTGTCCCTGTTCCCTGGAGCAGATCTCAAATCTCCCTGGCTGTCCCCTCCTGTCAGGGAGTTGAGCAGAGCCAGAAATTCCCCCTGAGCCTCCTTCTCTCCTTCTGAGCCCCTTTCCAGCTCCCTCAGCCCCTCCTGGGGCTCCAACCCCTTCCCAGCTCCATTCCCTTCCCTGGACACGCTCCAGCCCCTCCCTGTCCTTCCCAAATTGAGGGGCCCAGAACAGGACACAGCACTCACAGTGTGACCTCAGCAGTGCCAGCACAGGGGACAGTCCCTGCCCTGCTCCTGCTGCCACACTATTGCTGAGACCAGGTGCCACTGGCTCATGTTCAGCCGCTGTCAAGCAGCACCCCCAGATCCTCTCTGCTGGGCTGGTTTCCAGCCAGGACAGCTCCCCTGGGCTGGAGGGTGACCAGAAGCAGTCCGGAGCCAGCCCAGCTGTGTGTGGGGACCAGCGTGCCACTGCCTGCAGGGACACCAAGAGCCAGCAGCGTGTCCCCAGCACCACCAGAGCTGCAGGAGTGACCCCACAAGCTCCGTGCACTACATATAATGCACATTGCGGAACTCAAGTATCATTTTCAGAGTGGAAGCTGTCACAGGATGTGTTAGTGAAACTTAGGGAGTCAGGGAATTGGTGTGAAGCCACGCTGACAAACAGTGCTGCCTCAGCAGGGACACAGCAGAGCCAGCACTGAGAAACCAGCCCTGTCTGAGCCATGCTGACCAAGCCCGGGTCACACATGACCCCACCCATCCCAGTCACAGACTGCTGCGCCAAACACGAGGTGTTGGCCTCAGCTCTTCTACATCCACAGGGAGCAGATGGTGTTGAGCTCCTTCCTTCCAAAAGGAGCACGTGTAGGAAACCACGCAGCGAGAGAAGTTGGTTTGTTCTGAGTTCTTCAGTGTTACATTGGCCAAAAGACTTCTCGGCTTGTGTAACATTTGTTTTCTGTATGCGCAGTTCAGCTCTAGTTAGGCTTGCACAAAATTACCCACATCAATCCCTAAGGTGGATGAGATTTAAATATATCAGCTTTAGGATGAGGAAGGCTGAATCAGCCCCGCTGGGATTCCAAACTGCAGATTCAGAGAGTTGCAAGCACTGAAGCCCGAGGACATGGTTTTGAACTGCACAATCAGTCATAAATACAGGCCTCAATGCTCATTATTCTGTACCATAATCAGCCTGGATTCTTTTCTCTCTGTATTTTGCCTTTAAGGGGTAGGGAGTTCATCGATGTCTTAGTGAGATGAATGAACATCCCATGCTGAAGGAGAGGCAGGAACCGTGAAGGATTTTAGCCATGAATAAACTCAAAGAGTGACTCCTGAGAATTGCTGGAGACACAAGGACAAGGCAGGGTTCTTGCAACACAGGTGCCTTTGAAGGAGCTGGAACAAGAGCTGCAGGCACTGACAGACTCTGGTTTCACCTTTCCAGAGGATTCACAATTTGCACTGAGAATTTCCCTGCAGTGAGGAGCTGTCCTGATGACATGCAAGGATTTACTCACTGCTGAGGTGGGATTACATCCCTAAGTCAGGCTGTAGCAGCAGTGCTAATTAGCTGCACAGTGATTGACTTGGACAACACAGAGACTAAAATAAGAGTCAACCTGTGCATGTCCTCAGAGAAGATGCTGGAACGTATCCTGGAGAAATGGTGAAACCATTTGTGTCAAAGCCATTCTGGGGCCAGTGGAGGCAAATCACGGCCTAATTAGTCCATCTAGTCTGAGCATGACTGACTCCAGAGGGGCAAGGGCAATTTCTTCCAGCTGCTCTCCCTGTATTTATTTTTATTTGCTTAGGTGGGGAAGCTCAGTAGAAAGATGATGCTGTGGTTACAGCACATGACTGGTTCTGCTTTCATTTCCCAAATGGTTTGAGGCAAATCAGTTCATGCCTCTCCTGTGTTTTTTTGTCTTTCTCTCCAGTACAAAGTGTCTTTTCTCCCAAGAGACACTTGAAGCTTGAAGTCATTGATTTTAGTGACTTCCGTACGGGATGTGCTGGGAAAGTATTTGAAAGCAATTGAAAGTATGACAGAAGTGAAATTGAGTGAGTCTTCTGAAGTCTTGGAGCTCTACATGTGTTCCTTTAATTATTGTGGGAACACTTTTAATCTGTACTTTGTAATAAATATTGATCACTAAAAGCTAAATAATAAACCTCAAAAGCAGGGTGTGTAAGCTAAACTAGCAAGAACTTAGCAGGACATTAAAACTAGATCTTTCTTCTAACTTTTTAGTGCTAAATTACCCAATTAAAAACAAATCAAAATGTTCAAATGACAAAAACCTTTTCATCATCAATTCGAAAGTGCTCCTGTGTCCCTGGAGGCAGAGACACTCCATGTGCAAGAACTGGATTCACAGGGTTTGAATATACATAGGTGTCATTTCCCACTGTGGAATGACATCCTGAATTAGAGTTGTATAATTAAGCTGGAGGGATTTCTTAGGATTTAATAAATGCTGTCTAACAGATGCTCCTCCCCAAAACATCACTTGGCCACAAAGACTTTTTGTACTTAGGACCATCTTGTATTAGAATCATCTTTGACCTTTTTGCCCAAAAAAGCCAAACTGGGGCTGGCCCATCCCTAGAAGTGTCTAGGGCTGGGTTGGATGGGGCTTGGAGCCACCTGGGGTGGTGGAATGCTCATGGCAGGGAGTGAAACTGGATAATCCTAAGCTCCCTTCCCACCCAAACCATTCTGTGACCCTGCCCAAGGAAGCTGCCCCACTGCCTTGGAAGCAGCAGGTTCTGCAGGTGTGGGCTCTGTACGGGGTTTTGGACACGCAGGCAGCTGCAATTTTGGAGTTTGTTGCAACAACAAAAGGCACTCGGTCACCTCGGGTCTGCTGGCACGAGCAGAGCCCCAGTGAGCACAGCCACACGTCCCACAGCCCACGCTGAGCCTTGGGCACTGGGTGGAAAATTACGCCCCAATAAGCCACGAGTATTGTGAGAAGGAGGGATGAAAACAACAGCAGCATTGAGTTGGAAGATTTTCCCAATGGGAGTTCTCTTCCTCTGAAACCAAGCAGAAGGAGGGATGTGGAGTGGTGCAGTGAGTTGTGCTGGATGGTGCACGGGGCAAGGCAGAGCTGAGCTCCAAATTGCCTCAGTCCAGCCTGACTTTAGGGGCCCCAACTCACTGCTTTCACCAATGTCCTTTGTTGCTCTGTTATTTCTTCAGCCTACTGGAGAAATCACAATTAACTAATGGTTAATTTAACCTTGCTATCCAGATTAAATCCCTTACTGCTTAGACTGGCAGTTTTGAACCTGGTGAGGAGTGAAGTCCTGACAGCTTTGTCATGGGAGCCTTGCCTGAAAAATGGGGAGGGTCTGGCACGGGTGCTCTCCAGAACTGCCTGTTTATGCATTGCCCTACACATCAGCTTGTTGTGACCCCAAAAATATCCTAACTAGGATTTGGGCGCTGCTGGGAGAGCTAAAATATGAGTGGGACTTGCAGGAAAGAGCAGCTCCCCTCCGGATCTATTATTTCTCCTTTTCTTATAAATTGGGGTCAGAAGGTAAATGGAACATGCTGGAGCAGGAAGAGGTGACTGATGGTGGATATTAAAAAGTCTCTTTAATTACAGGATTTGGAGAGAGGATTCTTCATGGAGATAATTTTTTAATTGTTGCTGTTTCAGGCAAGAATCCCAGTGCTCCCAAGCAGTTCCCAGTAGCAAAAGCCCTGGTCTCTGAGCACCACTGACTCTGATACCTTCAAGATGGGGCAAAAGAAAATGCTATGCTGGTTAGAGCTCCCCCATTAAACTTCAACTTCTCCTGAAGAGAAGTGTTTGTTTCCTTCCATCTGCTGCTTTTGCAAGGAAGGAAAATCAGCCTGTTCAGACACCAGGAAGTTCTTCAGCATGGGAACAGCTCGCTATAAACGCAGGAACAATAACGGGTAGAAATTATCATACCTAAAAATACCCGGCATGCGAGTCACGGGGAGCGGGGGGATGGAGCGAGCGGCTCCGCGGGATGTGCTGCCCGTGGGCAGCGCGGGGGCACCTGCCTGCCTCTGCTGCAGCTTTTGCTTCCACAAAAACATGTTTTGCTGTCACAGGGAGCTGTCGGCTCCTCCTGCATCTCTGTGCACTGCCCAAGCCGCTCGCAGGGGAGATGAAAGCCAGACCCTGTGCAGTCAGAGCCCTCCAACACTTGGATTTCACCGAACCCATCCCCACAAGAGCTGTGTGAGAAGCTGGGGGGCTGCGAGGCCGCCGGCAAAGGCAGCAGCTCTCCACAGTCCCAGGAGTGCCGGGGCAGGTGAGGCGGGATGCAGGGGATGAGGTGACACTGTCCACAACCCGCAAGTCACCCCGGGTGTTGCCCTAGATCTCACCGCCGAGGGAAGTCCGTGGTGTCTCCTGCCATCAATTCCTATGCGGGCTGTGCCTCCAGGATTTGCTCTTCCCAAATTTCCGAGCGCTGGCCGCGTTTCCAGGGTAACGCCGAGCGATCCCACGAGGTTTCTTTGCACAGTGGCAGTGCCGGTGCTCCTGCAGAGTTTTGGCTTGGCACACCGGGAGCTGCACTTGTGATACAGCTGGGGTGATGTGGGAACTCCCAGGTGTGTGTGCAGGTCAGGTGTGCGCTCACCAGGTGTCCTTTGTGCCCGCAGCATCCCGGAGAAAGGACTGATGCAGCTACACGTGTTCCAGGGAAGTGTCCAGACCTCAGGGTCGCCATCCATCCCCTCCAACCCAGCAGTGACAGTCCCCGGTGAGCCCAGCACCTCGGTCCTGTGCCTCTGAACCCTCCGGTGCTGTGATTCCTGCCCGTGGCCGTGGCAGCTATGGGGCTGTGGCACCCAGATGGCCCCGATGGCACAAATGGAGAGCTGTGTCCCATGGAGCCAGAGCCCACAGGCTGCCCTGCCCTGCGGGGGAATGCCGCTGCTGTCAGCTCCTCACCACCGAGAGAGATGCCCGTGGGCTGACACCGCTCATGGGAGCACATGGCCATGGAATTTGTTTCGTCTCTGTGGCCCAAAACTCTTCCCGTGTCTGCCCGCAGCCGGCACACCCATCGCTGCCCGTCCCATCGCTAACCGAGGCTCTCCAGCATGAGACAATACCGGGAGCACTGGTTCTAGCCAGGTCATTTAAATTATTAAAATGAGAAGGAACTGCGTGGGCTGGATCCCAGCAAAGCAATTTGTAGCTCATTCTTCCTTCTGATGAAATTGAAAATCGGTCTAACTTTGAAGTAAGAGCTTTGTATCCCAACAATGAACTAAGCCTGTGCAAGGAGAGGTCAGGCACGTTTTCATGAGAGCTTAAAGGCAGCTGGAACAACAACAGGAAGGTGTTTTGGGGTTACCACTGTGCCAGGAGCAGCAAGGACAGAGATTGTGGTCTCTCCATCCCACAGAACGACCCCAGCATGCCCCAAAGTGAGTCCCTACAGAACAGTTCAAGCGTGAGAGCAGCTCGTTTGGTGGGACAAGGCTGGGAGCTTCGCTTTAGGGCTGAAAAGCTGAAGGACAGAGTCGGGTGGATCCCTGCTGTGATGGTGACACTCCAGCAGAACCACATCGAGATATTTACGGCCTTTTTAATGCATTTGGAGGAAACACTGCTTCCCACAGCTTTGCTTGGACAACAGGCACGCTCACAATGTGGTGACTGATTCACCCGAGCAGCCGCACCGGATCATTCCCGGTGGATCCAGCCGTGCTGCTCAATTCAATTCCAGCAGCACAGGATCATTCCCGGTGGATCCAGCCGTGCTGCTCAATTCAATTCCAGCAGCACAGGATCATTCCGGGTGGATCGAGCCATTCTGCTCAATTCCAGCAGCAGTGGACCATTGTCGGCGGACCCAGCCCTTCCGCTCAATGCCGCTCTCCGCCCGCCCACGGGGCGGCCCCGGCGGCGCCTCCCGGCCCGCGGAAGTGATCCCGGGCAGGGGCGAGCCGGGAGGAAGCGCCGCTTTCGCTCGGAGGTGATCCCAGAGAAGGCGGCGATCGCAGGAGCGGGCGGCGATCCCCGGCGAAGGCGATCTCCATAAGGCATCGGCGGTGCCCACCATGAAGTTGATCATCCTGGAGAATTACTCTCAGGCCAGCGAGTGGGCGGCCAAGTACATCCGCAACCGCATCGTGCAGTTCGGGCCGGGCCCCGGGCGCTTCTTCACGCTGGGGCTGCCCACAGGTGGGTGCGGGGAGGGCGCGGGGCCGGGGCCGAGCGCGGGCCCTGCCCCCGCTGAGGCGGCCGCTCCCCGCAGGCAGCACCCCGCTGGGCTGCTACCGCAAACTGGTGGAGTATTACCGCAACGGGGACCTCTCCTTCAAGTACGTGAAGACTTTCAACATGGACGAGTACGTGGGTGAGTGCTGTCCTGCCGGGAGCTGCTGGGCCCTTACCCCGGCAGGGCCTGGCGGTGCCCGAAATCCACCTGTCCAGGTAAGGGGATAACATTTCACAGTTGCAGCATCAGTTGGGATGGAAACGACTTCTGAGATCATCGAGTCCAACCTATGATCCCACAACACCGTGTCATGGCACTGAGTGCACGTCCAGTCTTGCCTTAATCACCTCCAGGGAATTAACAAAGAGGGACAATTTGAAAACCTATGGAAGGAATTTGAAAATTTTCCATGGGTTTGAGAACATATGGACAAAAGTGGATAGTGGGTGTTGCACACACTGTTACAGACACTGCTGTATGTCAGCACTGACCAGGTAAGGAACAGCTTATCACTGCAGGCTCAGTGTGCAGCATTAACTTCAGCCTTTGCTCTGGGATTGTAAAGGTCCCTTACAAAGACCAGTGTGTTCCCTGAGTGCCCTCTGCTATCTCCTGCTGAGATAGCAAAGCACTGTCATTTCTGCAGTCGTGGTGAAACAGTCTTCTCAGAAGAAACAGATCCAAAGGTGAAAACATACAGGCTAAAGATTTGCTAATGCTAATTTTATCCTGGTCAAGAGGGTATTTTCTGTGAATATTCCCAATCAAGCAGCATTAGGGAATAAGCAGTCCAGTGTGGGTTTACAGCACTAAAGGGGGGTAAATAGGCAATAATTATATAATAAGTATTATTTCCCAGGCTTCTGCACAGTTTTTAAATAATTCTTACTAATATGAAATGGGGGAAAGGCTGAAAAGGTCCTGACAGATGAGGCACAGCACACACCTGCTTTTGCACATCTGTTGTATGTTAATATGGGTACAAGTCTTACAGGAGCTGATTTTAATTGTTATTTAGGGAAATAAAAACAACTCTGAAAGCTGAGGGCATGACAAAGGACAGAGAGCAGTGCTCTGTCACCACAGCCACTGCAGGGCTATGGAAGTGCTTTATTATGGGTGATTCTGTTCCAGCTGTCCTCAGTCCTGTGTGTTCTGTGACCAGGTCTCCCGAGGGATCACCCAGAGAGTTACCATTCCTTCATGTGGAATAACTTCTTCAAGCACACTGACATCTCACCAGAAAACGTCCACATCTTGGATGGAAATGCCCCTGATCTCCAGGCTGAGTGTGATGCATTTGAGGAGAAAATCAAGGCAGCTGGAGGCATCGAGCTCTTTGTTGGAGGTGAGAACCTGAGAGCAGCAGCCTCTAAACCCTGTCCCAAAGCTGTGCCTGTCCTCCCCAGCTCTCATTTATTGTCAGGATTGTTCATTTTCTGTGCATTTGCAGTGAAATCTGCCCCACAGCCCATGGCCCTGGGCACTGCTGTGTCCTGGCAGCCTTGTATCCCCACGTGCAGTCATTGAATTATTCAGGAAGTGTTAGCAGGAGAAATGGGAAGGGCTGTAACTGAAATATGAAGTATTTATCAATTGTCAGTAGCAACAGGAAACTGCTGGGAGTATCTTTTCCCACACAAGCTCTTCCCATCAGTTTGCCATAAGGTTCTGCCACCTACTTTGCTTTGTTGTTGTCCCAGCACAATCAGGGAATTGTCTGGTGGCTTCTGAGGAGGCTCCTGCTGTTCCTGCCAGACACAAATGTGAGCTGGAGCAGAGGAATTGCAGGGCCCTGTGCTCCTGGGACTGTCCTTCTCCTGGGAGAGCTGCTGGCCCTGCTCCCCCAGCTGACCCTGCTCTGCTGTCCCTGTCCCTGCCCCAGGTATCGGCCCCGATGGTCACATCGCCTTCAACGAGCCAGGATCCAGTCTGGTGTCCAGGACACGAGTGAAGACCTTGGCCATGGACACCATACTGGCCAATGCCAGGTTCTTTGATGGTGACCTCTCCAAAGTGCCCACCATGGCTTTGACAGTTGGAGTAGGCACTGTCATGGATGCCAGAGAGGTGAGGAAAGAAGAAGTGGCTTCCTGCAGCCCCTCTGGAGCAGCCAAAGGTTATCCTCTTATGGAGCAGCCAGGTGTCCTCTGGTGTAGGGAATTCCTGCCACACAATGCCTGATCCTCCTGTCCTCTGGCATCCTCCAACACCATGGAGAGGCTTTTGCTTCATCTCTGCTGGCACTTGTGTTTGTGTAACCCTGCAGCAGCTGTTCCCCCAGGGAGCCAGGAAGGTTTGGGAGGGTGTCTTTTGTTAGGAATCTCACCTGGACAGGAACTGCAGAAATCAGATTGAGTTGATGTCACACCAGCTGGTCATGAAAACTGTGTGGGACTTTTACTGGAGTCTATTCCTTGATCTCCACTGGTTAACTCTCAGTGTACAGGTGCCCACAGGATCATTCCAGTGACCCACCAGGCTGTGATTTCATTGGGAGCTGAAGCAGTCAGAGGAACAGCAGCACAAAGACTGTGGGGAGGGTGACAGGGGTGTCCCCATTCTCAGCTTGGCAGGGTGGGCTCTCCCTGACCTCCTGACCCAGCCCCTGACAGCCTCTCTGTGCCTGGGGGTGCAGGTGATGATCCTGATCACAGGAGCCCACAAAGCCTTTGCTTTGTACAAAGCCATCGAGGATGGTGTGAACCACATGTGGACGGTGTCGGCCTTCCAGCAGCACCCCAGCACCGTGTTCGTGTGCGACGAGGACGCCACGCTGGAGCTCAAAGTCAAAACTGTCAAATACTTCAAAGGTGAATGTTTGACCAGGCCAGGCTGCTGTTCTGTTACATTTTTTGGAGCCACGAGCCATGCTCTGCAGAGGTGTTGCTGTATAATTAACTCTCAAAGCAGTATATTCCTTAAATATACCACAGTAGTAAAGTGTGATGCTTAGTGCTTGGGTGGGAGCAAAGGCACAAGGACAACAGTAAAGTGTAATTCCATTAGCATCCAATGAAGGAGAACTTTCTTTTATTATGTCTACTTAAATTGTCTTTTGACTCTCTCCATCAGGTTTAATGCTGGTTCACAACAAGCTCGTGGAGCCCTTGTACAGCATGAAGGAGATGGGAACAGAGAGGAGCCAGTCCAAAAAGCCATACAGTGATTAATGTGCTGGGGCAGTGCTGAACCAGCTGTTGCAAACAGCTGGGAGAAAAGGGAATTGCTGCAGAAACTGATCTCATATTTGTTCTTAAATTAGCAGAATGATCATATGGTTCCTTCTCTCCATTAAAGAGACAGATGCCAAACACCTGCCTTAATTAACCAAAGGAGGATGGCATCCAGTGTTCTGTGCTCCACAAACTTCTGCCACCAACTCACTCTCTGGAGTAAATGAAGAATGAGTTGTTTGATCTGTGAACTGCCTGTAATCACGGACTGAAGGCTGCAGAACTGAAATGTGAGGATAAATGAAAGTACAAGGTTCCAGAAAGAAGTGGATGATCACTTTGGGGTGTATTCCTTGCAATTAGGACAAGTACCTCGTGTTATTCCTTCCTCCTCCATGAAACACTCCTACATTAGAATCCTGGAGAAGAGGATTGTCCAGCTGGAGAAGAGGAAGCTCAGAGCAGCACCCAGAGGGCAGGAAGAAGATGGAGCCAGGGGGAAGATGAGAAGGGACAGTGGGGCCTGAGTGGAGACAGGATGCCCAGGCTGGAGAGGATGAAACCCCACTGTGGGAACAGCCAAGCAGTGGGACAGGATCCCCAGGGCTCTGCAGGCTCTCTCCTTAGGAGGTTGCCAAGACCTGACTGCTCCTGTTGAATTGCAGACACCCCACACAGGTGGACAAGAGCCAAGACCCCACCAGTTCTGAAACGTGACTCCTGGGATTCCTATCCAATGCTCTCACAAGAGGGGCAAGAAAACTGGGCAACCTTTATTTTCTTTATACAGAAATTTTGTAAATTGTTCATCTGCAATGTAACTTTCTTCACTAAATGTCTTTAATTTTTTTAAAATGGTGACATTTGACTGTAGCTCGGTCTCAGTGTACTCATGGTACCAAAGCTGTCCTGGAGGCAGTTTGGTGGGAAGAGCTCCTGCTGCTCCCCCCTTCCTTGCTCAGTTTTTCTCTTGAGGGAAAAGCAGGGCCCTGGGGGTGGGAGGGCACTTTGCATACATGGAAATCCCATGAGTAGAAACATCCTGTGCTGCAGGTGGGAGCTCTGGGCTGTCCCATTCCCAGCAGCACCTGGGCACACCTGTGCTGCCAAGTCCATGCCAGAAGGAAGACAAACAGGGACACTGTGTTTACCATCTTAAAGTGAATTTAGTGCATGTGAAAGGTGCAGGAAATACAACTCAAACCATACACAATGTACACTTTTCCTACACACTGACCTAGAGCTTCAGCTGAGGTGGGATTTGCTCCTCCTTTCATGTTTTTAATCTCTGTGCCAGTCCCAACAGTGCAGACTCCTCCTCTGCAGAGGGAACTGAAGCACTGTTCATTCTGGCCACACATCCCAGGATATATTTATCAACTCTCAGTCAGAACTGAGTGAGCTGTGACCACCCTGAGTTCCTGAGGAGTCCCAGCTCCAGAGCTTTCCACCCAGGCCCCACTGCTCTTGAACACAGCACATGCAGCTTTAGTTTCCAAATAAACTTTTAGACTGTTCTGCAAGTGGAAAAACTTGTCAAAAATCAGTGTTTGCCTCCATTAATCATCTTCATATTCTCAAAACCACTTGCTGAGATTTTAGGAGAAACAATTTGGTTTCTGAAATAATTTGAAGTGCAAACCCAATGGAAATAAAGGATCTAGTCCAGAAGCAAAAGTATCAACAATCAAATTTCTTATATGAAGAATTAATAAAAAATAAATTACTTCATCAACTGAGAACACAAGGTAATAGTATCTTGAAGAATTCAAGTTCATCTCTTCCTGATATTTTTCACCCTCTCACTGGTCACATCCTCAGCTCACTGCCTTGGCACTCACCCCTGCCAAAACAAGGACAGGCAACATGAGGGAATCCAACAGCAACACTGGGAGCCACCAACCTCACAGAAATCCCTGGAAGTGGCTGTTGGTCATTTTCTGCCCAAGCTCTCAGGGATGCAAAGGCTCAGGCACAGCAGCCAGCAAGAAAGGTTGGGGATAATCAGCTTTAATGTCATTAGGAAGTACCAGTGACAGAGCCAGGAGCTGCTTTTCAGAGAAGCACACCAAGAAATTAATAAAAGCAACAAACTATGTTGCTGAATACAGAAGAAATTTTCTGTATTGTATCAGAAAACTCCCCCAGTCCAAGCAGCTCCACAGAGAGCACCAGATCTCCACCAAACCACCCCAAACCCCACAATATTCACAATCCAAGAGTCTCCAAGGGTCAGTCTCCCTAAAGGAAACTTCCAGGATTTGAGGCTTCACCTTTGCTGGCTTTTAAAAAAGGGGCAATTCTTGGTGTATACTTTTCCAATGGCTTTTCAATTTCTGACTTGTTTAATAACAGACATGTTTGTTTGGGCATTCCATGATGATCCTGATCCCAGGATGGGGAAAAGTCTCCTTTGGTTTTGGCAACAGGCTCTGAGGTGTGAGTATCCTGCAATGCAGGGCAGTTACCACTCTTTTTTCACACAATGGAAGTGAAAAGCAAAGGACACACAAAGAGCATCTGTCTCTGGTTTGTTCACCTTTTGGTGCTGGAGGAAGCTACTGATCATCATCTTCCACTTCCCAGAACTCCCCATCGTCCATGTGCATGGCTTGAAACAATCTGCAAGACAGAAAATCAGTGATATCAGGGCACAGGAAAAAAAAAAAAGTTAAAAAAAGTATCACCCTAAATGGAACAACAGTACAGAAAGTTCCCCTGTTTTTTTCAGTATCATAAACCACCATCTGTGCCCTGTGGAAGGGCCAAGAGAGGCTGCCATTGTCACCCTCCTGTGACCTGCCTGTCACCTGTCCCTTGGCTCTTCCCCAAGGGAATGAGGCAAATCTGCAGCTCCTCAAAGCAGCTCTTCCCCAAATCCTCGAGCTGCTCCTGAGCAGTGGCAGGGAAGCCCCTGCAGGCTGTGGCAGCACAGAAAGGGTGAGGTCATGACCTGACTAAAAAAATCAAGAAGACTCCTCCAGAGTTTTAAAACCAAAGTTTTTAAAGAGCAAAACCACATCCTGAATCACTCCTGATTTTTACTGTTAGTGCAAATATTTGAGAGGAGAAACCAGGTATTAAACTGCAGCTACAAATTTCAGGTAAGAATGTGGGAGAGACTGTAAGGAGAAGTGGAAAAGAGGTGCAGCAGCAGTGGAGGAGGCCCCTGAAGCACCGACCTGTTGAAGCAGGGGGAGGAGGGGTCGTTGAAGTGCCGGTAGGGGTTGGCCCGGGACAGGGAGCCCATGCAGAGCCAGCAGAAATACTGCATGCACCCTGTGCAGGTCATCTTGTTACAGCCATCCAGTTTCTGGGGACAAAACCAAGAAATGGTGATAACAGAACCCTGCTGTGGCAGGCTTCAGTCCCTCTCTGCCCTCAGGACCACAGCAGTCAGTGAACACATCCCCCCCTGGCTCCACCACACACGGATATTTTCACTGGGAGCTGGGATCCCAGCACTGGAAATTAGTTATAATACTAAAAATACTGGAAATTAGTCTTTTTCTGAAGCTGGATTGATTTCCTGGCTCTAGTGTGAACCAGAGGTAGCCTGAAACATTTGGAAAACTAAAGAATTCATACAGGGATCTGTTTAGTGTGGGAGCCTGACCACCAGGCACTGTTTGTACTCCAGTCCTTGGGACCCACAAACATCACCTCGCCTCCTTTTCCATGTCACACAGAAATGGAAAGTTCTCTTAGTATTCCCTAGAGGTTTCCTCTCCCTAGAGGCTCCAACACACCCAGAACTGCCTCCTTGTGGGTTATTTTCTGTTCCATGGATCCCCAGCCTTTCCCTCCTCACTCACCTCGATGTGGGTCCCACAGCAAGGACAAGACTTGGAGTTCTTTTCCAGCCATTCCTTACTCTCCATCTCCTCCAGGGCTTTCTGAATCACTCTCTTGCCATAGCGTTGTTCCAAAAATCTTTTATTTGTCTCATCTGCTTCTAAATATTCATTCCTCAAATCCATTAATTTCTCTGGGGGGCAAGATCAAACCAAACCAGACAGCTTTTATAAGGTATTAGATTTAGAAGTCCAGCTAGTTGTAGCATAAAAATTCTCAAAGAACAATAATGTCATGAATTAAAAAGCAAGAAAACTATTCAAATACATAAAATGGTAATATTAAAACCACTCTGCCCCAAAATTCAGCAGTTTTACACTGTTTTATTATAAAAGAGATCTGTTGATGAAATTAGAACAATGTAAAATAAACTAAAAATTGATTTTTTTTTTCCTGAGTATATATTTAACGAAATTCTGTGACAGAATTTTGAGGCCAGATGGAGAGAGAAACCTCCACATGATTCCAGTATTAACTCTGACAATACAAAGCAGTGAAAATATCAAGTAATTCTTCCCCTGCTACAGCCTCTCAGCACCTGACAATCAGCAGTTTAGAGGACTCTCACCAAAAGAATATTTAATTGCCAGCAACAGCCCTCCTCCAAATGAATGCACCTTCCAGAGAGCTCAGGGTGAGGAGTTCCCCTGCTCAACTTTGGCCTTTTCCAGCCAAGGTTTCGTGTGTGGGTGTGACTGTGGAGCCCAGGGGGAGGGGACTCACCTGCAGTGACCTTGCAGGGGGACACTCCATGGTAAGTCATCCTGCAGAGGGTGCAGAAGGCGTAGTTGCAGCAGGAGCAGATGCCCATGGTGCAGCCTGGCTCCTGCATCACGGGGGTCTGGCAGCCGGGCCGGGGGCAATAAACCACGTCAGCCATCAGGTCCAGGCTGGACTGCAGCAGCAGCCGGTCATAGCGGGCAAACAGCTCCTCCCCCACCAGCTCCTTCACCTGCAACAGCCACAGCAGGCAAAGCCTTCACCCAGAGCCACGCAGGCACAGGTGCCCAGAGCAGCCGTGGCTGCCCCTGGATCCCTGGAAGTGCCCAAGGCCAGGCTGGACACTGGGGCATGGACAGCCTGGGACAGTGGGAGGTGTCCCTGCCATGGCAGGGTGGCACTGGATGGGCTTTAAGGTCCCTTCCAACCCAAACCAGTCTGGGATTCTCTGATTCCTTCCATCTGTAATTCTGAGCCTGCTGCAAGCAACAAACAGCAAGTCAGTGAAAAGATACCAACAGCTGGGATGAATCCACTTCAGATTCTCCAACAGGTCACAGGGGGTCAAAGATCTGCTCCCAGGACAAGAGAAACAGCCTCAGGCTGTGCCAGGGGAGGGTCAGGTTGGACACCAGGAGGAATTTCCTCATGGAAACAGTGGTCAGGCCTTGGCAGGGGTTGCCCAGGGAGGTCTGGGGTGCCCATCCCTGGAGGTGAACAAGGATGTGGCACTTCATGACATGGTGGGATTGGTCAAAGGCTGAGCTTGGTGATCTTGGAGGTCTTTTCCCACCTAAATGACTCTGTGACTGCCAATGTCCACCATGCAGAGCCACAGCCTGGCCCTGAACTCGGGTTCCAGAGCTCCCCAGCCCCCGTGCAGGGGAATTACCTGGCCTGGAGTGGCGACAGAAGAACACTTGGGCTCGGGGCAGTTGAGGCAGTGCACCTGTCCATCCCTGATCTGGATTTCAAAGTAGTCCTTCAGGCAGGCTTTGCAGTACACGTGGCTGCACTCGGTGAAGTGCATGCACTCACTGCCCAGCTTCTCACAGAAGCAGATGCTGCACGAGTACATCTTACTGTTAAAGCACCTCCTCCTCTGGGCCTGGTCAAAGTCCAAGATCTCCCTGATCAGACTGGACAAGGACTCCACATCCTGCACAGCCCTGGCATCCATGATTTCCTCCTCAGCTGTGGCAGAGCCTGTGGCACCCCCACAGTCCTTCCCAGCCTCAAGGGGCCCCCCAGGTGTCCAGCTCTGCCCCTTCCCCTGAGGGCACATTTTCAGCTCATACGGCGATGAAATATTCAGGTAATTCAGTGTTTCCTCCTTCAGGAACTGCATCCAGGCAAACAGGACCACACAGCCTCGGTTCTCTTCCCACACATTGTCCAAGTGCTTGCAAAGAGCACTGAGCTGGGAAAGAGCAAAGAATTCCAGATTTCAGTAAGTTGGAGTAACTCCTTACTGGGCTCCTCCCCTCACACAGTCCTTAGTGCAAACTTTGATTTCAGACTCAGCAGTTTTTATCTATAAAATACACATAAACTAGTTCTCACAGATGCAAGTTTTCCTTCCTCAGAACAGTAATCAAATGAAAACCAGCAAGAGACAAAAGAAGAGCAACATCATTGGCTTTTTACTTTGCTTAACTGTGAATTATTAACTTCCTCAGCAGCCAAAATGTAAAAAATGCTCTGCAAACCTGGGCCTGGGAGAGCCATTTCCCACTGAGGGTGAACACGGGCGGGGAGGTCGATGGGTAGTCAGGTGGGAGCTCGAAATTCAGCACGAGGGGAGGCAGGAAGCACACGGAATACTCAAACCCACTGCTCTGGAGGCTCTCTGTGGAACTGCCTGAGCCAGGGCCAACCGAGGCAGGGGGAGAAATAACACAGAAATGAAAACTAACCAAATGTTTCTGTTTCTGACAGCACCCAATGTCTGTTAATTTGATGTATTTCTGGGGTAAAACTACTTGTTCCACCCTAAATAACAAAATTCTCAGTGCAGTAAAACAGGGTTGGAGGTGTGTGATTAAAGCAGTTAAACAGCAGCACTGTGAAATGTCAGATCCTGCACAAATCAGGAGCCTGGAAACACATATCCTCGAGGGAATAAAAACCCAATAAATTAACTTAATTATTCTGAAGAAGTGCTATTACTCATCTGTGATTTTGAAGTGTACTGAAGATGATCTGTGTATGAGGATTGAACTGCTCAAACACAATCCCCAACAAGCACAGCACAGGGTGAGCCACAGCTTTGTCCAGTCACTGCTCCCTCAGGTCACTCCCCAACAACCACCTGAGCTTGGTAAAGCCTCCCTTGGGATAATACAAAACATCTCAACTCACCCCTCACAAAAATTTTGAAATCTTGAGGCAACTCCAGACAAATTCTTGTTTCTCCTCCCTGGGCAGACTCTGCTCTCTTAAACTCATCCTCATCGTAGATGCTGGCCAGAGCCAGCAGCTCGTCCTCCTGAGCCTCCTTGTCCTCTGAAGACATTTAATTTTCTCTAGAGTTACCACCACTCTGCAACATCAACCAAGTTAATGCATCACATTCCAATTATCAATCTGAGGCATCTATTTTATAGCATAGTAAGCTTTACAAAAACCCAGGTAACCAAGCTAAAAAAAAAAACAAAAAAAAATCAACAAAATATTGAAAAGTCACAGAGTAAACTGATTGTTAGTAGGCAAAGAGAGCTGTAAGGGGGGAAAATAATGAAATATGGAGATGGCACAGGTGACACAGGGACATTTCACTGATGTTTGGAAGAAAACAGACCCCTAAAATACTCATGAGAAATGAATCAGTAACAGTAGCTCTTACCCCGTGCTCTAACTCAAACAGGGAAAACAGTCCCATTTGTGATGGAAAATATCAGAAAAAGGTCCCAGCCCGGCACGGGCATTTGCAGATGTGCTCGTGGAGCATCTCAGCTCTGTTTGGGGCAATGAAGGCAGTTCCACGAGTTACCTTTCGGTCAGAGCCGCGCAGAGGCCGAGCCGAGGGGCCGCTCCCCGACCATCCCTCCGGGCCGGCTCCTCCCGTCCCGCCGGGCCCGAACACGCCGCCGGCCCCGGCCTGGGGCTGCTGCGGACAAACAGCACCACAGGCTCGGGTTAAAGTCCCCTCGGGGTTAAAGTGCCGGCAGCTCGCTCACGGCTTGGAGCTCATTTCCAGCCGCAGGAGCTGCGGGGCCGGGCTGGGCCGGGGCACGGAATCACCGCGGGGCTCCCGCCCGGCTCCGCCGCGGCCATGGCGGCTCCGGGCCCGGCAGAGAGCCCGGCCCGGCCCGGCCCGGCCCCGCAGCCCCCGGCAGAGAGCCCGGCCCGGCCCCGCTCACCCGCTCCTCACCGCGGCAGCAAGGGGGGCCCGGCCCTGCCCCTCACGGAGCGGCGGCGGGGAGGGACGGGCAGGGAAGGAACGGGAAGCGCCGGCGGGAGGAGGAGAAGGAGGCGCCGGCCCGGCCCCGCAGCTCCCCCGGCGGCCGGGAGGGCCCAGCCCGGGGTGCTCAGAGCCGCTGCGGGCGCTGCTCGGGCACTGAGCGGGAGCCCCGGGGAAGGGGCACGGGGGGGGGAGCGCTGGAATTTGACTTACTGAGCCCTGGGAGTCCCTTCTAAAACATGGTTGTGATTCATTACAGGGAGCTTGAGCTCACAGCCACCCACAGCCCCCGGAGCAGCCCGGCAGAGCTCCTTGCTCGCCACAAAAGCAGGGACACAGCCCTTCCCTCCACCCCGACCCGCTCTCTGCATCGGAATCAACAGCTGCAGCAGGTGATCCAGTAGAATCCAGTGCATTTATTTCTTGCAATAACTGAATGGGTGTTATTCAGCTTTGGATTTTAACACATACAAATTAATTTTTGCAAGTTTAATGACAATCAGTACTAGAAGCAAATCATTGTATAAAGCTCATAGAAAAAAAAAAAAACCTAACAAAACAAAACAAACCAACATAATCTGTCATAATCTTGGTTTTCCTGGAAAAAAAA
>JAOTQP010000680.1:588480-602954 GCA_026413545.1 Cichladusa arquata
GGAAAAAAAAGAAACCAAAACAAAAAACCAAGCATTCCAAATGAAGGCCTCGTGGAAGCAAGCATACCCCTGCCAGAAAAAGTTAGGAACAAGTCAGAATCAACTATCAGCATAGGCAGCTGAAATACAAGTATTCACTCTTCCTACAAGCAGCTAATTTAACTAGAGACAAGGAGTTTACAGGGCCTAATTAGCTGGGGAGGTTGTGAGAAACCCACTCCCCTGTCCAGGAGCACATTCTGAGTCTGATCTGCAGTCTGGGCTAAGGAATCAAGGTGCTGATGAGCCACCCCCTGCTCTGCAAACCCCCTGTAACCATCAACTGTTCCAGTGCAAATCGGAGTGAGTCCAGAGCAGCATTAACACAAACCAAGAGCAATGGAAGACTCTGCCTTGGCTCTCCCTGCCCTCCCTGGAGTGCCAGTGCTGCAACCCACAGGGAAAGGGAAGAGCAGGGTGCACATCAGACTGCAGATGGTGCTGTCCCCCTCCTTCAAGGGAGAATTGACTCAGCCTGGACATTACAAATGGAGAAGCAGCTTATGGCTGTTCCTAGAGGTCTAGTTAAACTACCAAAACTTCTAAATACAATCAATAAAGGCAAACACTGCTGAGCTGAGCGAGTCCTTCGCCACCTCGTGTTCTGACCTGCTGCCCTGCCCAAACCTCTCCAAGAGTCACCAAGAGTGCTGTGGGATTCACTTGCTTCGGTTTGTATTCAGAACGTACAAAGTTGACAACTTAAAGCTTTATTGTAATTTGCAATAATATAAACAAGTGCTGAAATTCAGTCAATGTCCATTTCTGGAAGCTTCTTGTCGGTGGCTGTGGGGGCAGAGCCCTGCTCGGGGGGCTGGCTCCCGCTGCCGTCTCCCTGCCCGTCCAATGGTCCGTTGGGTTCCGTGGCCTTCTGCTCCTCCTTGGGCAGCTCCACCTTGGGTTTGGGTTTGTTCACTATGGGGTTACAGATACCTGCCAATTCCTAGGAAACACAGAAATAACACATCCTCAGAAATGGTTCTATCTCCCACAGCCCAACTGTAACTTTTGAAACCACCGTTGGGAATACTCCAGTTGAGGGTTGATGTTCCCTGGTACTTTTGAGATTTCTGATAGAGCAATAAACACCAAAATTCACTAAATACAGTGAGTTATGTAGAAAAACTTACTTTTGCTTTAGCCTGTATGTCTTTTGCTTTTATAACTGGGTCCAAAGTAAGACTCCTCTTGTTCTGAAGGTTGAGGTTGTTGTTCATCCACTCCATGGCTTCATTGGTGCTCTTCTCCACCTTTGCCACATCTGCTTCATCAAGATGATCATACAGCTCATCCTGCAACACCCAAACAGGAGCACCCCTGTCAGTGTTTGAGTACAAACTGCCTCCTGATTTCCTCAAAGCTTAACTTCAAAATACTAAAGGCCATTTAGCCAAGAGCTGTTGTGGTTAAGAAATCAACCAAACTGATCACACACAGCTCAGTTAGCAGAGACTGAAGTTCTCCTGCTGCTCCACGAGGAAATCAACACTTGATTAAAAAGAGACTGAGATGTTGCAACGCCCAAAATCTGCTTCTGAAAATCTATTAAACATCAAGAACTCACAAGCTCCCTGGGAGGTTGCAACAGATTTTTGTGTGAAGCAGGTCACCTAATATTCAGAAAATATGTGTTCCTTGCATTTTCCAGAAATTAAGTATGGAAATACCTTTGCTTTGAATCCATGAACAGCTTTCATGTATTGCTGGATTTGCTTCCCCAAGTCCTCAAACGCTTTTGGTCTTTCCTCTGATTCTTGGAATCTTGCCTGAATAGGCTGACCCAGAGCCTGAAACAAAGCACAACAGAAATCAAAACTCATGGAGCATCACTGAGGGATCCTCAAGGTTTGACAGAATACATCAACCTTCCTGAACTCCTCAGAAATCTGACTCCCCTCAACATCAGGAAAGACTGAGCCTCCCTCAGCCCTGTTGTTACAGGTCTGTTGGGTATCTACTCCTCACACAGTTAAATTCCAAAGCAGGCTGTTTGTTACCTCAGAATCAGCAGACCCCAGACAGCTCCTCACTGGAGCAAAGTTCTCCAGCTTCAGTAAATTCCCACAGGAATGTAAGAACCACTTACTTTCAGTTCTGCCAATTTATCAATGTATATTTGTTTGGGCTGGTCTTCACCATCTTCATAAAGCCAAATTTCTGTATCTTCCAGCTTCAGTGTGAAGCTGTTGCGATCCTGCAGCAATGCACACACAAAACAGGCAGGTGACATCATTCCTTAGGTGACAGATGGCATTAAATGGTACCTGGAACCTTTCTGGAAGGGTTCTATTTTTAGAATATGAACTCTTTCTGGAACTCTATCCTATTTAAGTGAAAAATAAGAAATAAAAGACTCTTCTGTACAGCTTTGTGGTGGATTCCAGGCCCAAGGAAGAACCATGTCTGACAGCCACAGTTAAGATCAAATACTGTCATATCAAAGGCTTTTTTGTACCCTGCACATTTTCATGGTCACTATATGAGCAACCCTGAGAACAAAGAGAAACTTTTCTTTAGCAAGGTGCCATAAATGTCACCTTCCATGTCCCAGTTTGGGCTCTGCAGACACCTGGCTGGCAAAGCTCCACTGCAGTCAATGGAGGTGCAGTCAGGTCTTCAGAGATTCATCCCTAACAGCACAGTTAAATTCATTACACACCAAGCTCCTTCAGTGCAACAGGGAAAGCTGATTAATAATGCCAAGAGATTTTTAGACAACCAGTTCAGATACAGGTGCCCACATTTAACAGATTATCATCAGAGCCAGAAAGGTTACAATTATTTCTTCAAATTTAAAGTCTGAATATGTAATTTATGTAAATACAGTATGTGATACAGGTCAAGAGTTACTAAATCCAGCTGTTGATTGTACCACAACGTTTCAGGAGAATCAAGCAGCAATACTCACATCCTCACTGACGAATTTCTCATAAACACCACAGAGCTTGTCTCTCATTTCATACACATACTCCTCCACTGCATTCTTGGCATCATTCCTCTCCTTCTCCAGCTTATCCTGCATTATCATCTTACCCTGTGAACAAGGTGTCAAATTAATTGGCTAAAAAGATCATTATTTAACACTTGCTTCCAGGACACTTTGTCAGCAAAGGCTCAAACCAGATCAAGATTTTGCAAAACTGTGATTTACAGAACTGTTCTGACACAGCACATGTCTGAACACTCATTTCAGTTTTGGTGTGATGCCCAATACAGCACAGGAGAATCCTCCTCCAGCTGAGGAACCTCCACCCTGAGGGTCACCTGCCCCTTGTACCTGCAGATGATTCTGCAGAACAGCTGCTGGGGAGTGTCAGCTCCCCTGGCCAGGAGCAGTGAATGTATTCTGCCTCCACGGGGCACTGTTGTTCACCTCAGACTTACAACTGCTTGTTTTACTCCTTTTAATCCTTTCCTTCACCATCCTTAACCATGCTGAATGAACAACATTTCTGGAGACCAGCAAGTGACATTTTTAGCTTGGGCAGGAAGAGTTTACCTCGTTCTCAATGAACAAGTTGAGCATATCCTTCCCTATCTGCCACACCAGCTGGTTCTCGATGGGAAGGTCCACAGTGGTCGTCTTCACTTTGGCCTTCTTGGCCTGAGGTGGCTGATCCACTTTCTTGTCCTTTGAGTCAGCCTGACAAGTCTGCATTAAAAATATATAAATACATTCATAGTAAAAACAGCATCACCACTCAGTTCAAGGGGAGCAGTCAGGGTTTACACCAGAAAAACAGAGTTAGCACCTCAGCAAGAGAAGCAAGCACTCCCTGCCATTCTGACACCTCACCTGCTGCAGGCTGAGATAATTAATGCAGCCACTGACCTTTTCTGGGCACTGTCTACACTCGTGGGGGAGGGTGCTCGTGGCAGAACACTGTTCTAGTATTCAAGTTATTGAAAACCAGATGATTATTTCTTCCCTGAACAGGAGAGTTCCCCCATTTTATCAGTACTGAGTCACCTGACAGGTCTGCAGTTATCAGTGCCATTTTTGTCCTTTCTAAAGCTCTAATCACAATAGGCCACCAGTGGACTGAAATAAAAGTTCAGCTTCCAGAACCATGACAAAGGCAGCAGATGTGCTCACACTCCTCATATTCTCAGGAATCTCATGAAAATAAAATCTCAAATGCTCTTGTTACCTCCATTTCTTCAGACTCTGCCTTATTTTCAGGCTGGGTTTGCTGTTGCTCTTCAGCCTTTTGTTGCTCCTCATCTACTTGCATCTTCTGAAATTCAGAGAAATTCACACATTAAACAAATGCAGATCACTGGTTCAGTGCCCAGGCTGATCCCTTAACACCTCTAATGCTCGTTAGGCCAAAGAAACAGAATGAAAACTGAAGGAATAAATGATGAGTTCCCACTCCTTGCTCCAGCAAGCCACAGCTCCATCCTGGTTTCAAGAGATCTATTACTGGTGTAACACACTACCATGAGTACTCAATCTCATCTTTCAGTTGGGACATGTCTGGTAAACCCTTACACAAGCCTGAGACCCTGGCCAGCTGTGCTTCAGGGGGATTCTGAGCAGCTGGGGACAGTGACTCTGTTACCTCCTCCTCCTTCGCGTGCTGATCCGTCTCCATCGGCTCCTCATTCTCATCAGATTTGTGAACCTCCACCAGAGATGCACTTGACACACTGAAGATGCCATGGATATTTACTCTGACTTTGACTTTCACTTTGGAACTGGATCCATCTGTTTGAGGAGTGACCTTCTGAACCAAGAAGTGAGCTAAACAGAGAGAAAGAAACCGAACACTTTGGATGAACCTGAGTGCTGAACACAAAGCAAACACAACTGCTGCTGACACAGCTCACTGCAATGTGCCCAGGGAATGTTAAAACCTACTCAAGTTGGACAATGCAGTTTTTTACTCAGCAATGCTGGGGCACAGCTATTGGGAATTCTTTATGTAAAACCTGGTGCAACCTTTATCAGAGCAAAAGACTGCACAACTCTCAGCGTGCCCCTTCCAGTATTAGGATTCTCTTTTTGCACATAAACTTCATGTTATTCCATCTATTTTACTGAAAATCCATTTGAAACGTTGTCCTGATAGCATCTACAGTAGGCAGCATGTCCAGACTACATAATCTTAGTTAAAGGTACAGAAAGCTGCTAACCTATAGCAGGGTCTGGGTAAGGCAGCTCCTTGGGGGAACTGTAGTAGGCCTCCAGAGTGAAGGGCTCCTTCCTGTAGAAAGTGAGGACCTTGGAAAAGGGAGCAGGGTGATTCTTGGGGAACACCTCACAGTCACTGCAAGAGAAAATACAGTCTGTGTTCAGTATGACAACACGGCTGGCAAGGAAACAAATCATTTCTAGATACTATTAGGGAAAAGCTTCCTTAAGAAGTGACAAGACTGTCCTGATGTTTCAGGTTAAGGAACACCAATAGCCATGCAGCAAGTGCCAAACTGCCACTCAACCTTGATTTTGTTTTTTATCATCATTAACTTCAGAAGTATCAAAACCAGAAGTGTTAAGTGGGCATTTAACCCTGGAAATACCCTGTTCTAAGGGTATTTACTCCTGTTTGTTATTTACCCTAATCATCACCAGGCATTTGAAGCTGTAACATGCAAGCAGATTGTACTGGTTTTACCTTAGGCCTTCCTCTGCTGGCGAATTCCATCGCAAGGAGATGGGATATGGTATCAAATCTGTGATAGAAAACTCTCTCACTTTGAAAGCCGGGGACAAAATTGCACACTGCAAGAGCACAAAAGCCACATTACACGTTCAGACTTTAGGTGAACAAGCATTTCATTCAGCAAGCAGCTACTGATGCTGCCTAATATTCTCAGAGCTAAAACAAACACAGTTTTTACCTGCAGTGCACAGCCTCGTGCCACAGCCTCATCTGCATTCAGGGTCGTACTGACTTCTTTGCCAAAAAATTTACTGATCTTCTCTTTTACAGCAGGGATTCTTGTGGTACCACCAACTATCTCTACTGCATAAATATCTTCCTTCCTCAACTCTAGAAAGAAGTCAGACAATACATTAAATGTTTCTCTTTCGCATGAATACTGACACAATAAACCAGAAGTTTAATAGAGCAACTTTATGAAAAGTTTCTAAGCAGTAAAAATTTCAGCTCTTCGCTTTAGTGAGAAAGTTTTGTAACTCCTAAGCAAGAAATTGTTGTTTGTGGCAAACGCTTGTGCCCAACATGCAAAGCAAGCCTGCACTTGGCTGGCTCCTGTGTGCATGCAGAGCACCCCCACCCCTCCCCACTTACTGGCTTGGTCCAGCACGCTGCGAAGGGGCGGCTCCACTCTTGCCAGGAGTCCTTCACACATCTCTAAAAATTTGCTTCTGTTGGAAGAAGCCATAAACAAAGCTCCAGCACACCATAAGCAACATTGCAAACAACAGGATGCTGAAACTGAAGGAATGCCACTTTCACTGTGTATTGCAGTTTTCTCTCCCCCAGTCCTAGCTTTATACTTTACTATATTCTCCCAGACAAAATCTGGTTCCAATAACCCTGGCATCCTTGCAACATTCCCAGCCCTCCCTCCTAACTCCTGAACAGGCTCCAAACATTTTCATTTCCAGCAGCATTCCTGCACATGCTGTTGTTTGATTTCTCACCTTCCTGCAGTCCTAAGAGCTGACACTTCATACTAAGTTTTGAATTGCCTGAAGGGCACTCTATGATCCCTCTTGTAGAGGAGCCAAGGTTACCTGTTCATGGTTCCTGACACATCTATATCATTCATGAAGCACTCTATGTTCATGGGCCAAGGTTACCTGTTCATGGTTCCTGACACATCTATGTCATTCATGAAGCACTCTATGTTCATGGGCAGGTCAGAGGCATTGGCACTCATCAGCTTCTTCAGCCTCTCACACTCCTGGTACAGCCTCAGCAGCGCTCGGATCTTGGACTTGATGTCAAGTTTGTATTTCTTCCCAAACTCCTCACAAAAGTATTCCACCAACACCTCATCAAACTTCCTGCCTCCAAGGGTTGTATCGAAGGCTGTAGCAAGAACCTTAAAGGAAGGGAACCCTTCAGTTACAATACAATGTGCCATTACCCAATGAAAGCAATTAGCAGTTTGTTTCAAATACAGCTCAACTCTAAGTCAAAGAAACCAGGCATTCCTGGAATGAGGTGACAACTGCTTTAAAAGGAATTCAGGGAGATAGGGCAGGACTTAGCAACACAATCTGTTCCATAGCTTGTGCTGGGAGCAGATCTCTGTTTCCAAATTCTGCTTAGCCACTGCCAGTTTGAGTCATATCCCAGTTTAATATTTGATGCCTCCTAAGGGTGGAACATGTTTACACCAAGCTAAAAATAAAACAGGAAGAAAATAAATGATATTAACTCTTAAAACAGGTGCTCCTTTTTCATGAAGGAATTATCTGCAAAGAACACCTGTAGCCCACCCACCTCAGCTCATTCTGCTCTGTAAACACATCAGGAGTTTATGTTTTTTAGGAACAGAAATCATTACCCAATACCTTTGGCCTCTACACTGCCTAAGAGCCCTGCACTCTGGATCCCAAAGCATCCCTTCCACACTGCCATGGCTTGCAAGTTTAAAAAACAAATCCGAGAGAAACACAAAGGTTACATTTCCTACCTAAATAAAACTATGAGAAATGAATGTTGCCAGAACATTTCTCTGCATTTCATTACCTCATGCTTTAAATTCTGCACCTGTTTCTCCAGCCAATCATGAGAAAGGTATTGTAACTGCCAAGTCCCAATTGTAATAATAAATAATAATAAAAAAGTGCTGGTAAGAAATGTTAATAGTTTCTGGCAAACAGCAGTGCTTTGGCAGTGTGCACTCAGAAGTACACTGTCATCTGCTGAGCTTCCACTGGCAGCTTAAAGCAACCAGGAATGTTTCCTCTCTTTACATGAGCACCACAGTGAGGGTTCAGAAACAATGTCAGTCACTTACACCACTGCAGGAATTCCTGCTTTAACACCAGACCTCATGACTGAACTGGAGTATTTTTTTGAAAGCAACACAGTCAGATATGATAATTTCTGAATAAACCATTTAATCCAGGTGTTTATTCTTTGCCAGAGTCTGCTGATTAAGACATGTTTGCTTGCTCCACACAGTGCTCAAAAGCTCTCTAGCTCCCTGCCTTTTTTGCTCCGAAGTGCAATTTTAAGAACAGGAACTGAGCTGTGTGGATGCCCCTCTGTGAAGTCAGGCAGGCTTGCCTGCCACAGTCCATGGACGTGCTGATGAATGTTCTACAGATAATTAAAATGGATGTGTAACAGCTTGTTTACTTTCAGTTTGCCTTTGTTGAATGCACAAACAGAAACTTGATATGCAGAATGCCCCATGTCCACAAAAACAACGTTCCGTGGCTTTTCTTCCAAGGCAGGCAGGTCTTGCTTATAGATCCCATATGCAAGGGCAACTACAGAAATAAAAATATAATTAGGACACAGAGGTTTGCAATTATCAAGGAATTAGTGGTAATCAGGAATCAGCATTAGCATTTCATTGTGCTTCTCAAGCTGCAGACAGGGAATAAACAAAACTCCCAATGCTAAAGAAATACAGAAGAACCTTAAACAGCACCAGCCCCTCCCTCAGCTGCACTAAAACAGATATTCACTAGATATCTATGCCTTCGTAAAGCAATGAAAAAAACAGAATTTAAGAAACTTTCTGATTAACTCAAATTCAATTCTATTTCAAGTGTATAAAACCAGCTGTAATTCCAGAAAGCAAGGCTCACTGGCAGATTAAAAGCCCTTTGATGTAGCAAAACTGCAACACTGAGTGAGGGAAAGGAAGGAATTACCTGCAGTTGTTTCATTGATTAGTTTCAGACAGTTGAGACCAGCAATTTGGGTAGCATCCATCACAGATCTCCTTTCTGCATCTGTGTAGAAAGAAGGAACCTGCAAGGAGGTCAGAGAGCCAATATTAACATTTACAGGAGCCACCTTCAGGAAACAGTTACAAGGGTAAACAGTGAGCTCGTGGAGCACAGCTGAGGCCTCCTTCAAATGCAGGGCTGATTTCAGTTGCAAGAGAGAAAAAGCAAAAAATAAAAAACTTTACATGAAGACAAAAGTTCCTTTTTTCATTCCATATCACAAGCCACTGATTTTTGGAGCACATCATCCGAAACAGGTATCAAATACTACTGATGCTGCTAATTAGCAGCAATTTAAGACCATTAATGATATAAGTCTAGTTTCCAAGAGGTGTAAGACTCAGTTTAAACATTTAAGTTAATGGCCAATTGAATCAGATTTAATACAATGCTGCAGCCATTCCAGCTCAGACAGTCACTAAGTGTATTGTGGTGGATTCCATACTCACAGAAACAACACAATCAACCACAGGCTTCTTAAGCGCATTCTCAGCGGTCTCCTTTAATTTGGTCAGAAGCATTCCTGTCACCTGCTCAATTGTAAAGTTTCTTTCTTCTTCCATATACATGGCCTTCAAACAAAAATTGTGCACACTCATTACACTGCAGTGGAACCCATGCACCATCCCCATTATCAGCCCTTTATTCCCTTCTCTGTTAAGGCTTTCCATTCAAAAGAGAACACCAACTACAGCGAGCAGATTCAAAACAGAGAAATAAAAGGAAACTTTATCAGTTTCCTCCTCTGGCTCTTTCTCAAACATGCCAGACTTACCTTGATGCCAGTTGAGCCTGTTGGCAGCTGGACAAGTTCATAGGCAAGGCTTGCTTTTTCAGCTTGAACAAAGGGATCTGAGAATGCACGACCATGAAATCTTTTAAAACTTTGTACTGTATTCTTTGCATTTGAAATAACCTAGAGGAAAAGAAATCTTTAATACAACGTGGCAGGGGAACATCTGAATTTCAAACAGAAGACAGAGTTTTGTTCTCATGCTTCTCCTGCCAGAGTACTCTTGTCATTTTTATCTTAACAGTATCTGGGCAGGTGCTGGGAGGCAACCTCCCTCTGGTTGCTCACGGAACCTCCAGGAATTTGAGATGGAAAATAAAATGTACACTAAAAACTGAGCCAAGTCCATAAAATATTGATTACAACAGCACTCAAATTTCATAGTGTACGTGTAGGAAACTCTTCAGAAAGAGTTAGCAAAACCTCTCTCCCACTTACCTGTTCTCTACCCCCTACCTTTATACAACCAGTGGTTGCCCAAACATAACAAGCACATGGATGTAAACTCCAGCTCAGGTTCATCACATGCACATGACACTCAACACACAGATATTCTCACAAAACAGCTCAAGGACCTGCTCACAAAGCTTTAAAAGGTCAGGAGGTCCCCTAAGATGATACTGTCACCTTGACTGAAGTGACAAAAGGCAGACTGACTTTCATGACTAGCAGAGATCAGCACAGAGAAGTGAAAGCCCATCCCAGCTGGCTTCACACAGCACAAGTGAAGGGAACTGTGTCACTGACAGCAGAGCAAGGCACGCACTGAAACCACAGGCACTGAGAGCAGACACTGTTCCACAGAGCATTACCTGGCAGGGGGCTCAGGCAGGTTCTACTCCTAAGTAACTTGGGCTGGATGTTCTCTAAGTTTAGTCTGTGCAGGACACACTCATCTCTACAGGGCTCTGCACCAATGGATTTCGTTAAGCTAAGCAGACACTCAATTCCAGAAAAAACAGCTGTGTTTGGTTCTAGTACAGTTGTGCAGTTCTTGAATAACATGGCTGTGTCCAGGGATTTCTGTATTTTAGATAAAGAATCTTCACACACCTCTAGGCTTTTTAGGCTAAGAAAAACCAACTGTTTGACTAGTGACTTCCTGCAGAAGACTTCAAAAAAATAAATCATCTTTTATAGGGGTTACTTACACAGCAACATAAAACCTGATCCAGCAGGACCCAAATATCACGAGTAGGACAAATCAGCTTAATTTCTTCTCATTCTTTAAATCACATTTACCTGCCTACAGCAACAGAAACTCAGACTATGGGCAAGAACACCCAAGAGAGATATTTAGGTTGTAACTCAGCCACAAAAGGTCAAGAAAGCTCTGTCTATTTACACTGAAATGTGCCCCCTTTCTGCCTAAATCATGCACTTAATGGAATTCTATAGGACAGAGTCACGTAATTAAAAGCCATCACAGAGCACAGGAACTGGAACAAGCTAGGGCAGGGTGAAGCACTACTGCTTAACTTCAGAATTTATGTTTGCAACTTGAAAAAAAAAAATTAGCAGTTACAAGGATTCCTTAAGAGGCACAGCTTTATTTTGTACAATTCATTATGAGATTTCTCTGCCGGGTGACAAAGAAGCAGCCCATGGTGAACAGCTGAGGGCAGCTCAGCTCAGGGACATCTGTTATGTGCAGGGTCACTCCCTGCTGCTCTGGAGCTGCTCTCCCCAACCCACGCTCACCTGGCTCTTAGCTGCAGCACCAATGGAGCGGTTCTTGGGCCCAAAGGATATACAGGCTCTGCAAGGAAAAGAGGAGTTCAGTCAGTGACTCTACAGCTGCACATCTTTGGGGTAAAAAGTACTGATACTGCCTGGGAGATCACTGTAATTAATATGATTAGGTGCATTTAAAAAGTTGGTCACTGGCTGCAATGTGTGCGTGAATTCTGGGAAGGGCAGGCACTGTAACTGCATTTAAACAGCACAGGGCTCCCTGCAGAACAGCACGAACCCCAAACTCATCCATGCTCCTGCAAGTTCATCCAAGCACTGCCCAGGCAGCCTCATCTCAGTGACTGCCCCTGGATGTGATGCACTCAGAGGAAAGCTGCTTCTATTAACATGGAAACACTCGACTGCTCAGCAGACAAACACGAGGGCACTCAAGGAAATCGTTCCTACTCGTCTGCAGCAGATGCTAACTAAGCTTTCCAGTCTTAAGGCAAACCCTTCCAGGGCAGGAAGAAACTACCTGCAGAGAAAGATTGGTCTTTCAGAGTTTCATCTGTACCCACTGAAATAACACAGAGCACAAAGAGAGAAATTATGTTTTACTTCCCCTTGCTTTGTCACAGCCTGCAGTTCTGAATAGAGAAATTCTCCTTTTTGGAGAAATTCCTTGGCCGATTAATTTAACAAACTGTAGGAGCTCTAGCAAAACAAAATCCAGCCCTCTAATCCAAGTTGCTCATGCCACTGAGGTAAACTTGGTGGGGGGAACCCTGCCATTAGGCAAGCAGATCTTTACTGCTCACATAACATACCAAAAGTCTAATTAAGCTGCTCTCCATGCAGCAGATTAAGAATCTGCTTTAGAGCAGGGTGATGCCATAGGGCTCCCAGAGGAAACATTCCAGCTCAGCCTGAGGTTTGGAATTAGGTGTTCCAAGCAGAAACTGCCAAAACCAGACCTGAAGGATGGGGTGACAGAGCTGCATTGGGTTTATATCTTCTTCTAATTATTAACAACTTCACAAATGTAACAAGGCCTACTCTGAAGTATGTGCTGCAGCAGAATTAACATTCCTGAATAAATCTGCAGTTGTTTGAAACAACTTTTCATGAGATAAGTTAAAAAAACAAAAAAGGTAAGTTTGTGCTTTGCAGACCCTCAGACCCACACCAGTGGAACAGGAGGTAAAAATCTAAAGAGCCCAGAGCAGAAAGCTGGTTATTAATTTACTCTGGTCTCCTGAAAGGAATTAAGGCATGAATTTTTGCCCCTCTCTTGGACAAAAAAAAATTCCAACTACTTTCACTGCTGAATTCACAAAACAAGATCCCCTCACCAACACAACTGCACTAATTTAGATGAGAGCCTTGGCAGGGACCCAGCACAGAGGTGAGTGAAACTAGGAAGGAGGGAGAGAAGGAAGAATTTTCAACCAGTCTCATTCCCCAAATCAGTACACAAGAACCAGTAAACTCATAAAATACAAATTACACTATTACACAATTTCTGGAAGCTGAATAACTAACCAGTGCATTTTAAGCAGAAACATTGAGTGAAGGTCAGCAGAGGACTAATGAAACAACTTAAAAGTTAAAATCTCTGCTTCATGTACCTGGAGGCACCTCCTGACCCTCCCAGCACTGCCACTTCCTGGAAGTTGCCCTGTCCCTGACAGTTCATGTGCTGTGCACTGATCACCAGCACCAGGTCAATCACAATGATCTCACTTAACTCAAGGCATCATCCCCATAGAAATAATTAATTAATTTTCCTCTCAGATTCCACTACCTTTTCCATGTCCAAAGACAAACACAGCTTGCACAGCTTTGGGATGTAGAAGTTCAAATTTTACAGCATTCCAGAAGAATGCAAGGAGCAGAGCTGAAAGCAGATTCTGTGGGAGTGCCATCTGTGCCACTGAACTCAGCCCAATGCCCTCGGTGGGGTTTATTTTAATAATACAAATTATTACAGTAACACATACAAACCCCAGTGTTTAACCCTGACCAGGAGCCAGAGCCTGAGGAAACCTGTCACAACACCTTGCATGACTTCCCCACTCTAACAACTGCTCTGCACTGACTTTTTGAACCAAGCCTCTGATTCCAAGTCACTTAAAAACCATGCAGAAGTTCTTTTAATAGAAGGGTCTGCTGGCAGAATGCTTTTCTGCATTCCCTCAGAGCAGTACCTGGAGATTAAGTCCTGTTAAAAACCTCTCATTTTCATTATGAAAATTTCTTCCAATTTCACTTCAGGCTCCCATATCTGAATTACTTCCCAAGAGATGCACTGTGTCAGATATTTTATTTAGCTCATCTCCTTCAGCAAGGGAGATTTGTGCTCACATCTCAAATATATAGATATATTTATCAGCAGAGCTTCACCTCCCTGAAGGCCAAACACCTACAGCTATTAGAGCACAGCCCTGATATTCTCTACATTCAATAATTTCCCAGTACATCTAACCTTTAAACTTCCACATTACTGAGAACACTTAAGAGATCTCCAGATACTCGAGCACACATGCTGAATTCAAAATTTCCTCCTCCATTTATTCATTGCTTAGAGACAGGAGCAAGCAAACAGTGATGTATTGTCTAACGAGAAGCAAGGTCACTCTGGGCTTTCTGAGGTGATGAGAGGGATCTGAAAAACCCCAAAGATCAAAGATTATACAATTGTCTCACTGAGACAGCTACTGCAGGATCTGCTTAAACAAAGCCATACTGCAACAGAGGGGAAGCTCCAGAAACACTTTTAGAACAGCTCTCCCCAGGTCTGATGCCCAATCCTTGATTCAAATTTTTTTTCCACTTTCATTTCACAACTCATTCATAGAGTTTTATCCCAGTTCTCTCTCTCCTTCTCAGGATGTTCCTTAATTAATGAAGGTAATGCACACTCCTGCTGAGAATGTGGTAGGAGGGATCATTAGGTGAGCAGGTCTAGAATATACTGATCACATTGTATCATGGAATGATTTGGGTTGGGAAAGACCTTAAAGCTCATCCAGTGCCACCCCTGCCATGGCAGGGACACCTCCCACTGTTCCAGGC
>JAOTQP010000680.1:603128-671209 GCA_026413545.1 Cichladusa arquata
CCAGCCCCAGTGTCCAGCCTGGCCTTGGGCACTGCCAGGGATCCAGGGGCAGCCACAGCTGCTCTGGGCACCTGTGCAAGCCCTGCCCGCCCTCCCAGGGAACAATTCCTCCCAATATCCAACTCAAACCCCCTCTCTGTCAGTTTTGAAGCCATTCTCCTCGTTCTGGCACTGCAGGCTGCTGAGCAGCTTTCCAGACTCTGACCCAGGACAAACCACGGGGCTCACACGGAGCCCAGCCCTCCCCGGGACCGCAGGGCAGCGACAGCCGTGCTACCAGAACACGGCCTGTGAGCACACAGGGAATGAAGTCTGGCACTTCCAGCAGCCGGGGATGCTTTTCTCTGCACTCACAGCCCCCAATGCCAAGAGCACAGCCCCGCCTCGGGGGACAAACCGGCCGTGCCGCACCCAGAGCTGAGGGAGCCGGGGCTGCCCAGCCTGGAAAGGAGGAGAACGTGCGACACCTCCGAGCGACTGAAGGAAACCGGAGAGGGCTCTGCATCAGCACCTGGACTGACAGCACAAGGCGGAACGGCTTCAGACTGAAAGGGAAATTTAAGTTAGATACAGGGTAGAAATTCTTCCCTGTGAGGATGAGGGTGCAGCGGCACAGACTGCCCACAGAAACTGTGGCTGCCCCATCCCTGCAAGTGTTCGAGGCCAGGGTAGACGGGGTTTGGAGCAACCTGGGACAGCGGCAGGTGTCCCTGCCCACAGAACTGCATGAGCTTTAAGGTCCCTTCCAACCCCTTAACATCCTGGAATTCTGTGATTCCACGAAAGGCAGCTGAGCGAGTCTCTCCTCAGTGTCTGCCGCCCTTTACCGCTCCTCTTTAAGCACTTTACACCTCCGCTCCTCCCGGTCCCGCCGCTTCCCTCCCTCCCGGCCCCGCCACGCCGGGCCCCGCGGGGGCTCTGCCGCCGCCTCAGCGCGGCTCCGGCGCTCACTCACGGCGTGCTGCGATCGCTGTACTCGTTGGCGACAGTCTCGATGCCGCCGGCGCGGGCCACGGCCACGTAGCAGCTCTGGAAGCCCAGGTCGATGCCCACCACGGACATGGCGGCGGCGCTGAGGGGGAGCGCGGCACCGGCAATTCTCGAAAGATCCCGTCGGGCCGCGGCCGCGCCGGCGCCGAGGGCGGCGAGATCTCGCGAGAGCGCGCTGAGGGCGGGAGCGCCGCGCGCCTCGGCCCTTCCCCAAAATGATTTATTTCCTTCCCCGAAATGATTTATTTCCTTCCCCGCAGTGATTTGTTTCCTTCCCGAGCTCCGCGGAATGGCGGAAAAAGGCGATAAAGCCCCAGCTCGGCAGCAGTGCCAAGCTCGCTGGGTTACTGCCCTCAGGCCGGGCCGCTCGGTGCCGCAGAAAAACCATTCAGTGAAAGTTTTTCCTTGCCCGTGATGTGACACCTGAGGGTGACAGGTGTGGATGGGAACAGCACACACACCGCGAGATTTAATGATCATAAAAGCACCGTTTCTGCAAACACGGTTTTTGCAGAAAAGGACTCCTTAGAATTGTTCTTTGGCGATTCAGACACCCCTGGAGATGTCCAAATCCGGGCTGGGTGGGTTTGGAGCAGCCTGGGGCAGGGGAAGGAGTCCCTGCCATGCCTGGGGTGGAGGGGAACACACTCTGTGTTCTCAGAGTGTCCACCTTAAGTTTCAGCTTTCATATTTCCCAGACTCTGCACTGCATTAGTTTATAACTCTGAACTCCATAGAAAGTGTCACAAGTTCTCCTCCCAGCTCAGGCACACACAACAATCCTTTCCCAGCCCCAAAAAGTGCAAACAGCAGAGAATTGAGGGGATAATCTGGGAGGGTGGGACTGCAGAACCTGGAGCTGGAACTGGACAATGAACCCCAACATGGGAATGGACCAAAACTGATAAAAGTGTGAGAAATCCTGACTTGGGTCCATCCTGGGTGTAACCTCAGCCAGGCCCTTGCACTGCCCAAGGTGAATCCTTTGAAGGGTTTTTAATAAATCCCTGATTGATTCCTTTAACTCTGCCTATGCTCTGCTCCAGGTGCTTCTCCTGTGCTTCATTCACTGCCTGACTCACTCCGGGCCACGGGCACTCCTGATCCCAGCCTGCAGCCCCCAGACATTCCCAAAACTCACTCTCTCCTTTTCCTGTGATCTGCATAGGAAGCAGATCTGTGATTTCACTGGAAACCCACCAGCGCTGTGTGTCCCAGTGTCCTCCCAGTTCACAGCTCAGTGCAATTCCAGTTCAGTCTCTGAAATCATTACCGCCAGCCAAGCACAACCAGAATGGGCTTAAAATAATCCCTGGATGCAATCTGTGAGCGGCTCTTCTCGGGCTGCTGGAAATAGCCTCCCACGCCGCCTGACGCGAGGTTCAGGGGCTATTCTGGGATGTGCCGGGAGGAAAGGGCTCTGTGATCCCTGCGCTGAGGGATCGGGCACTCCGGCTGCCCCGAGCTCTGGCAGAAATCACAGCACAGCTCTGCAAACCCCCCCTGCCTGCGCTGCCCACGCACCCGGGAGCCCTTCCCACCGGCTGCGTTACAGCAAGAATTTGCAGGGAAATGAATATTAAAATTATAATTTTCCTTTTCTTCTGGTTTCAGAGTTTTCCATCAAACATGAAAGATAATTAGATAACATGGGTTTACAAATTAAACCATCAGAGCTGGATGACTGCCCACCAAACAAACCGCAAAGTACCCAAGGCAGGAACAGAGACAGGAACACGAAAAGGCACCGGGCCCGGGCGCGGCAGTGACGTGCAGGGGCGATAGAGAGTGCAGGCCTGCGGGCCCTGCCGCTCTGGCCTCAGGAGGACTCTTTCTTTATGATCCTGGAGGACTCAGTCTCTATGACCCGGGAGGACTTAGTCTCTATGACCCAGGAGGACTTCGTCTCTATGACCCAGGAGGACTTCGTCTCTATGACACTGGAGGACTTCGTCTCTATGACCCAGGAGGACTTCGTCTCTATGACCCAGGAGGACTCAGTCTCTATGACCCAGGAGGATTCGTCTCTATGACCCTGGAGGACTCAGTCTCTATGACCCTGGAGGTCTCTCCCTATTGTCCTGGAGGACTCTCTCTCTATGGCGGCCACACTTTGCCCACAGGCCGCACATCCCGGCATGCCCCGCAGCCGCCACTAGTCCCGCCGTTCCCCGCAGTAGCCTCACTTCCGGCCCCGGCGCTAAGATGGCGACGCCCATGCACCGGCTGATTGCCCGCAGACAGGCGTGAGTGGGTCCGGGGGGCGGTGCGGGGCGGGCGCGGGCTAAGGAGCGGCGGGCGCTGCTGGCCCCGCGTTTTCCCGGTGCTCTGAGGGGAAACCGCCGCAGAACGCGGCTGGGGCGAAGCGATGGCGGCCGCGGGTGTCCGTGCGCGGCCTGTGCCGCTCGGGGCTGAGGGCGCTGCCCCCGGGGCTCGGGAGGAGCTCTCGGGTCGCTGTGAAAAGTTCAGGTTCACGCTACTGTGAGAAGTTTGCGGAGCTGTCGAAAAGACAAAGAAAAGCCGAGCGAGCGGCCCTTGCTCAGGCGGGGATGTTGCAATCGAGTAATTCCCTCAGCACCGAGGGATTGCAGAGCCCCGAGACGGAACAAACACGTTTGTGCTTGTTTACTTGTGAAGTGCAGCAAGCGTGTCCCGCTCCCTGGCGTTGCTTTTTCAGCTCTTTGTTGGCTTGGCTGTTTATTTTCTCCTTAAATAATTTATTTCTCTTGTTTCAATTTTTGGACAGCAAATCCTTCTGGGTTCTGTTCATTCCCAGAAATTCTGATTCCTGCCCAAGTTCACTGTGCTGGGAGTTCCATCAGTTTTTGTGCTGAGTATTTCTAAGGCTTGAGGATGAAGCCAAATGCTCTGCATTGGAAAAGTGATGAATGTTCAGCACAAGGTTCCCTTCAGGAACTGGCACAAAAAGTGGTGGCTGAAGCTGAGGGAGAAGCAATTCACAGCTTGGCTGGAAGAGGGGAGAATGTTCACTGTCACTTCATCCTCACCCATGCATCTGGGAGCAGCCAGGCTGCAATTTCAGACAGCTTAGATGGGCTGGCCTTGAAAATTTCATGTTTTGGTGCTTGGAACAAAAGCTGAAGGTGGCAGGAAGAGACAGCAGAGGCAGGGAGCTGCAGTGGCACAGCCCTGAGCTCAGGAGTGATTTTGGTGGTGACCTTGAGCAGTCCCTGGGCTGGGTGAGCTCCCTTGTGTGTAAAGGAGGAGAGGAGGCAGAACAGCTTTGCAGAGCTTCAGAGGAGCAGCTTAAGAGCTGCAGCATGAAAATGGGAGAGTTTTCCCTTCCCTGATTGCTAAAAATGCCCAGAGTGAGAACTGAAATTGAGTGTGAGCTCTCCCTGCTGCTGCAGGTGTTTGGGGAGGTCTGGCTCCATTCAGCTGCACAGAATTTGGGAATCTGATTGTCCCAAAGATAAACCAGCTGCTGGCTGTAGCTTATTGGGATTTACTGGGAGCCTCTCAGAGAGTCCTGGGCTGTGGGTGAGGATTGGGCAGTTTGGGAGTTGGGTGTTTAATTTCAGGAACTGGAAATGAAGCTGCTGCTCTTTGTGCTAAAAGAGAATTTCAGGGATTTCTCTGAAGCCAGAACCACCTGCAGCTGTTGGGTAGCAGCAAATTGAGCAGTGTGATTGTCCCCATGTGAAAGTGCTTCAATAAATGAAGATCTGTTTGCCTGAATTCTGGTGTTACTGCCCATTCAAAAGGAAACCTGAAGCACCTGGGTACATCTGGTTTAATCATAGCTTGGTTAAAGCTGCATGATAAAAAACTGGATATTTTTTTTCATTGGGTAGAACAGACCTGGAATGAGTTACTTAAGCAATTTCTGCATTTTTCTAGGGAGGCAAACAAGCAGCATGTGAGGTGTCAGAAGTGTTTAGAGTTTGGCCACTGGACATATGAATGTAAAGGGAAGAGGAAATACCTGCACAGGCCTTCCAGGACAGCTCAGCTGGCCAAAATCCTTAAGGAGAAGGAAAAGCAGCTCCTGCTGCAACAGAGGTAAGAGTGGCAGGATGAAATGTCTGGTTTATGATTGAAATAAAAGAAAAGATGTTGTCCCAGACCATTTTCTGTGATTTTTTTCCTCCAGACTGTGGGATGTGTGCTTAATGTAAAGCTCATCTGTGTGCTGGGTGAAGTATGTACACTCAGGTCCCAGAGAATTAAAATCAACATTTTAATTTCATTCACACCTGCTCATCTGAAATACATTTACATGTTTTGACCTGTCTGAAACAAAGCCCAGGCACTGAGCCAAGGTTAAGTCAGTTGGAGCCTTTTTGGTAGTGGAGTAGTTTCCTGAACTCCTTGGTTGTTTGATTTCATGTTTCTGTGCTGTCCAAGCAGATGGGTGTGAAAGCTGTAAATGTATTTATAGCCAGTTCTTGCCCTGTGTCAGAGCTGCAGTTAAAGCTGGCCCAGCCCTGCTCCTGCTGCTCCCTGGGGTCAGGCAGCTGAAGGAGACTTGGGTTATCAGCTTTACCTCAAGGTGAGGTAAAAACATCTCACTGAACTGCACAGTTATTTCCTCTTGTGACAGCCCAGGGGGTGGAAGGGACAGAGAAACCCAAACAGAGCTCTGCATTCTGATTTCCTTTGCACTTTGCCCTGGGAACACATTTTAGTGCTCCCCCCAGGCAGATCCAGAGGCAGCAGAAATGCAGCACCTCAGTTTTCCATGGAATTCCTGAGTGTCAGGCTTGGTTTTGCCACTCTGCTTGTTTGATTTTGGGAGCTGGAGGGGGACAGGCTCACTCCCAGTGCCACTCCTTGCAGCTGGAATTCCTGAGGTTTCCACATGTCCTCAGTCACTGCCACTTCCAGCTCATCCCCCTGGCAGAGCATTCCCAGCTTTTGCTGCCTCCTGGTGGGACAGGGAGGGGTGGGAGCTCAGCCAGGGCTCTTGGGCCTCCTGAGTCACAGGCCTGAAACCCTGCCTGGAGTGGAGACTCATGAGCTTGTGAGGAGAGTGATGTCAAGTGATTGATTTTGAAATTACTTTTGATCCAGTGAGTAATTGTGAAGCAATTAGAGTCATCCAGTGTTGTAGGTAGATCAGGAGTGCTTGGACTCTGACACTTGGCTCCATTTAGAGGCAAAATCTCTGAAGGGACTCAAGATTTTTAAACTAAGTTTGAGTTTAAGGCTCAGATTATTTCCTTGTTGCTTTTCTGCCCCTTCTCTGGTGAATTCTGCAGGTTATCACAGGGATGGTGAATTGGGGGTGAAATTCCTTGTCCTGTCCTTGGCTTGAATCTGGGTGTGGGATTATTTTATGTTTATGGGAGTTCAGGACTGGCCAGTCTGGCACAAAAGGTTTGGGGCTCTTACAGTGAGGGGCTTGTGCTGGGAAAAATCATCTTGTGGAAGGAAGATCGGGTAATCCCAGTGGGAGCAGTGTTTAACCCTGGTAAATGGGCTGGGATCCCAGGATTATGTAATCATAATCTCCTTAGCTGGGCCAGGAGGGATCCTGGTCCTTTGCTGCCAGTGCTGCACTTCCCAGGATGAAGCTTCTTCTTCATGGGAAAACAACTTCCTGCCTCACACCTGTGTGGCATTTTTGTGTCTCAGTCTTTGGGGGGTTCTTCCTTGCCTTTGGAGGGGTTGGGTCTCCCCCAGATCTGCTTTGGAGAGCCTGTGTCAGCACCTTGAGAGAGCCCAGGAATCATTAACCAGAGGGCAAACCCAACCTGGACAGGTCAATATTTACCTGTGCCAGCCTCAGCCAGGTGTTTGCAGCAGGAACTCCTTTCCCAGTTGTTCAGGCTCCCTGGGCCTGCCTGCTGTTGGCCCCACAGTTCTGGTGGCCACTCTGGGGGTGTCAGTGAGCCCTGAGTGCCTGGGGCAGGGCTGGGAGCTGAGGGAATGCTCATTCCTGGGGTGCTGCAGCTCTGAGCCCAGCCCTGAGCTGGGGTTGTGGCTCTGAGGTGAGAGCAGGAGCTGCTGGGTAACTCATGAGAGGGAGGCACTCCCTGGGTGAGGTCCTGTCTCCTCAGAGGTGCTTTGGGGTTTAATTCTGTTCTCACAGTGACCCCTCTCACCTGGGAATACCCTGGGTACCTGCAGAGGCTCTGAGGCTTGGGGGTGTGAATATGGATGGGAGGGATTGCAATCTGGACATCAGTGAATCTTCCCTTGCCCACAGCAGAGCCTGGGGAGTGTGGAAAACTTGTGTGCTGATGATAATGTTCTCATGCCTTATGTGTGAAAATAAAAAAATGGAGAAATCCCATTTTTCTGGTGGCACACAAAGAACTTTCTTCTGTGGCACCACTAAAAGTGTGTGAGGGAATGAACATGTGGGAATCTGAGAGACACAAGCTGGAAAGCATCAATAGAAATGGATTTTTCTCTTTCTTTTTGCACTTGAAAGAAATGTGAAAGCTACAGGCTAAGCCAAGCTTTTACCCTTGATTTCAATCAATTCACTTATTGCTAAATACAGTTACACACAAATTCTGTATCCTTTTCTCCTGTGCCTTTCACACCCCAGCTGCTGCTGTCCCTACAGAATGAGGCAAAGAGGAGAGCAGAGCATAAACAGCACAGAAAATTAGGGGTGAATTGCTGGTTTGGCTCACAGGTCAGTTCTGCTCTGCTTTGCACAGGACTGAGCTGCCCAGTGCCCTTTGAATATTAAACTCAGCCTCAATGTGCTGCTATTTATTTCATTTTCCTATTGCATTAATCAAAGCCATTCTTTTTTCCCCCCTTAATTAGCACTGGAGAAAGTGCTGCAGAAAAGAAGACCAAGAAGAAAAGGTATGTGGGGACTGGTGGGGACTGGTCCTGCACTGGTGGGGATGGTTCTGGACTGGTGGGGACTGGTTCTGGACTGGTGGGGACTGGTCCTGGACTGGTGGGGACGGGTCCTGGACTGGTGGGGCTGGTCCTGGACTGGTGGGGCTGGTCCTGGACTGGTGGGGACTGGTCCTGGACTGGTGGGGACGGGTCCTGGACTGGTGGGGATGGTCCTGGACTGTTCCAGCAGGACTTTGGGAAGGGGGTGGCAAAAGTCAGCTTTGCACATTAGTTTTGGTTTTGCTGCTTTGAGGCTGTTACCAGCTTTTGTCTGACACACATCTGGAGAATTTCTGCTCCTCCCTGTTCAAAAACTCTCAAAATTGTATTCTTTGTTTTTCTCCCTGCTGGTTTTCCACCCTCTGGATGATCTTGCTGTAATAATAAAAGCCTTTTTATTTCTGCCTCAGAGTCCATCAGGAGTCTCTGATTGAAGCTGGAATGGGGTTCACCTGCCCATCCTGCTCTGACTTCTGCTGTTTCCATTCCCTTCTCCTGCCAGTTCTCTCTCTCAAGCTTTATCTAGAGGATGAAATAAAACATCTTAAAAAACCCAACCCCACAACCAAACAAAACCCCCTTGATCCCAAACTAAACTAGAACCCAGGAAATGACCCTGCCCCTCTCCAAGTCCTGGCTGGAGCCAAGAACTCTTTTGACATTGTTTGTACTTTACTTTGCATTAATGTTTACTTGGGAATTTGCTTTCTTAGCAAATGGAAAGGAGGAACAGGCAGAGCTGTGGCTGTAACACTCCTGGAATCCTGTTGGGAATTTTGCAGCAGGGAATGTCTATGCAGTCACAGCCCCAGCATCTCTTCCCCTTCACTGTCACTTCTGTGTCTCAGTCTGATCCAACCCAGTTTTCAGGAGGTGTTCCAGGGCCAGGCCTGTGCTGTGTGGGGCAGGCAGTAAATAAGGCAGAGCAGATCTTTCAAGTGTTCCTTTATCCCAGGCTGTGCTGTGGAATGTGGTTTATTGGAATGCTGGGCTGTCTCAGTGTGCTTTACCTTTCCCAGAAGTGCCAATTTATTGCTGGGGTTACTCAGGACTGGTGAGATCATGAATTAACTGGTTTTGAGCTGGGCAGCTCAGGCCTCTTCCTGCCTCAGCTTCCTCAGACTTTGCTGGCATAATTATTTACAGAGTATTTGAGCTCCAAATCAGTGCAAAAATGGACAGAGGAAAAGGGGTCATGGGGAAGGGAAGTTTAGGCACTTTCTCCTTGAAATTTTAAAACTATTGTAAATTTGAATTATTCTCCTGCTTCTATGCAAGCACAGAATCCTTCAATATAAATTCATTTCCAGTCAGTTTGCTATTTAGATTTTTATTATAATATGTGAATAATTAAATGTGGAGAATCCAGCAAATTTCTAAGTTCCAGATTTAAATTAAAACTCTAAAAGTTTGGGTTCTGGCAGGAGGAGTGGGAACCTTTTCCACAGTGTGTTTGTTTTGATAGAAACACTAATAAGGGAGCTCAGGCCTAACCAGAAAAACAGGCTGAGGCAGAGCAGCTGCTGCAGAGCCCTTTGACCTCAGGTGACAGAGGCACCACAGCTGCTCCCTGGCCTCAGTGTCCCACCTGGAATTACCCACAGAGAGCCCACCTGCCACTGAGCACAGGGAAATCTGCCTGGCTCAGGGGCAGGGCTGTGTCCTGCTCCCCTCCTGCTTCCCCAAGTTGTGTTTTGTGCTGGAGTTTGAGCTGTCCCCATCTCCATCCTCCTGCTGGCAGTCCCAGCAGCCCACGTGCTGCCTCTCCTGGGAACAAGTCCCTGCCTGTTTCCTCTTGCTTCCCTCTGGGACAGGCAGCTTTTAGTGCAATATCCTGATTTTCTGAGAGTGGGTTTTGGAATAAACCTAAACACTGGCTGTCTATGGGTTGTTGCTATGGATTCTGTGAAAGGTGATCAGGAAAAGCAAGTTCAGGGTTACTCAGAGGATCCTCTGATTCTTGCCCATCTCATGGGACTGCTCAGACTGAAACTACTACTCCCATCTTTTTTATTTTCCTTGTCTTAATGCTGATTTTTTTCCCCAGAAAAGTCAGTGTTGAAGCAGCCCTTATGGATTTGTCTGTAAGGAGCAGTTGTTGTGTCTGCACACAGAGATAGCAGATTACAGATGTATTATAAACACTTCAGTGCCTTGTGGCTTAATCCACACCCACATTTGTCAGCTGACAGGGCTGATATGATGAAAAAACCTCACACTCTTCATAACCTTAACACAGGCACTTCCTGAGTTGTTACATTTAACCAAACCCTCTGATAAAAAATGCTGCATTAATTTTCTAATGGAAACAAGAATCTGCTTTATCATAATTTACATTTTTGGATGCTCTTTGGTTGGCTTTGGTGGGAAGGGAGGTGAATCAGTATCTTGTACTTCAGGGAAAGATCTCTGGGAGAATTGAATTGTACTTTCTTGGAAGTCATATCACCCCCCCTTAATCAGAGATGTTGATCTTGAGAACAATGGCTGCAGGAAGGGCTGAACTTGAAAAAAAAAGAAATGCAGAGCATACAGAAATCCTCTTTGCTGTGTTCATCATTCTGTCTTAATCTTGGATTGTTTCCACCCTTCTCCTCCACCTGGAAAACACAAGCATCCTGTGGTGGCAGGTGCTTTGGGCTCTTTTGCCAGGAGTAGTCTAAGAACAGATTTTGCTGGGAGCAGCTCTGACCTTGGTGCAATCACTGCTGAAACCCCCCCTGACTGTTGCAGTGGCAGAATTTCAGTGTTGCAGTGGTGAGGCAGGACTGAGCCTGGGTCATTCTCCCCAGAGCTGGGCTGGTGCAGGGCAGCCAGGTCAGCAGAGCCCCTGCTCAGGGCTGGGAACGAGATCCTGGCCAGCTTCTCCTCCCTGCCTCTCTCTGCTGCCCTATGTCGTGCCCTGGGGCCACTCTGGCATTGCTCACATGGCCAAAATCCACTCATCCAGGAGTGAAGGGAGGGGAGGGCACAGGAATTCATCTTAGCTGGTGAGGCCTGGAAATTTCGATGATGAGGCATGGAAATTTTCAAGGCAAATAATTGCTCTGGATGATTACGACAGAGCAGAGGGAACACTGTGTGTGTGATGGGCTCTGGCAGGGCTGTGCTCAGCTCTTTGTTCCCTCTCAGGTCCAAGAGTGTGACCAGTTCCAGCAGCAGCAGCAGTGACAGCTCAGCCAGCGACTCCTCCTCCGACAGTGAGGACTCCTCTACCTCCTCCTCCTCCTCGGACAGTGACAGTGAGGACAGCAACTCCTCCTCCTCCTCCTCCTCCCACTCTTCCAGCAGCTCTTCCTCCTCCTCTGACTTCGAGTCAGATTCCAGCTCCTCCAGCAGCAGCAGCAGCAGCACAGACAGCAGCTCTGAGGATGAGCCCCCAAAGAAGAAGAAGAAGAAATAGCTGGGGAGGTGAAGGACTGCTGTGCAGTGAGTGACACTGCCCTGCCAGGGGCTGGAGCACACGCCTGCCAAACATTCAGTGGTCAAACATTTCTACTGCTCAGATTTCTAAGTGTTTTGCATAGTTGTTCATAGGACTTGGAAGGTATTAAATGGCACGTGAGACTAACAGAGAGAGTATTTTTGTGGTTTATCCTTTTATGAAAGATTTTACTTTTTTAGTTCCCAAAAAAAAAAAATTCTATCATCAGATTTGTTTATATGAGCTTAAGTCCAGTAACCTGGATGTTTACGTGCTGGAAAGCAAAAGCTTTTTTTTTTTTTTTGTTGCAGATTATGCTGTGCATCATGTGCTGTTCCTCTGTTAATGGCAGATTCACTTCCATTGAGAAAAATCCCCTAAACTGTTCAAAGCAGAAGTTTTTCAGTGCTGCTCTGGAGCTCTGGCATTGTTGAACCTGAATGCACAACGTGTCCCACACAGAGTCTCCCATCTGGCTGGTGACAAATGGATTCTGTGCTGCTGAGCTTGTGTTCCAATGGCTTTTCCTGATGCTTCCAGGTCGAGTCTTAACTGCACCATCCAGTTGAGCTGTGTTGATTTGTTACTGATCAATGTAGCGCTTGTCCTGCCCACAGCCTCGGGGCTTTTCACTCCCCTGTGTCCTTGGCTCTGTGTTGGAGGTGTTTGCTGAGACTCACAGTGTTGGTGTTGGAAAGCAGCAGCTCAGTGAATCGGGGCTGGTGCTGCTTTAGGAGTTTCATCTTGGTGCCTTTTTTTTTGTAAATTCAGTGTTACCCCAGTGAGACAAGGGCTGGAGTGGGTGTTCTGCACAACTCCATCAATACTCCCATCTGAAATATGGTCAGCAGCAGCAGAGAAATAACAGCAAACAGAACTGGGCACTTTTCTCTGGATGCTCAGTAAAAGAGACTCCTTGAGATAAAGGTCTCAGAGGAAAGTGTTCCCCTGTGGATGTTTCCCAAGGAATGTGTGAAATGCAGGGTTATGTTGGTGGGCACCACGTGCTGAGTGTCAGTCTGCAGGAGTTCATTCTTGGCTTGTGGGAATGGCCCTGGAGAAGCAAGGGAGTGCAAAACCCCACAGACCCAGCAGGAGCAGATCCAGACTGCAGAACAGGGATTGCTGGGTGCAGAGTGGGAATTATTTGTTGTTCTGGTGGATTGAAGCAGTTGCCATTAGTATTTTGTTTGGTGTTGCAGTCTCCTGGATTTCTTATGTTGGAGTGCCCTTTTTGGGGAGGGGGCACTAGGTGAAATACAGTAACTAAACTATTTTTTATATTTTTATGGAAAAAGTAGTGTGTAGACTTACTTTGGAATAAACTGTACTTATTTAAATGTTTGAAAATACCTGTTGTGTGTCTGTCTGTGACCACTCCTGTGTTTTCCAGAACACGCTGCAGACTGTAAATAAAACTACCAGAAAGGTGTTTAAGTCTTGTGGAGTGAATGTATCATTTGATGGGAAAGTGAATAAATTATTAAACAGTAATAGCTAAGTTGATGCTCACTGCAAATATCTAAAATATTTGTGGTGTTTGTGTGCAGGTTTCAGCTGGAGTTGCCCTGGCATTCCCTCACAGAGGGGCAGGATTGCTCCCAAGGAAGTTCTCCAGCCAGAAGTCACTCTGTATCCAATTTTTTTTTTAAGTTTGGTTTCAAATACAATGTTTATATTGGCTTCTTTTTTCGGTTTTTTTTCTTGCCTTTTCTGGTTACTTTGTCTCTGCATGTTCTTATTTTACCGACTAACTCTCCCCTCCTTTTTCTGCCACTACCTCATTTCCTGCTCCGCTGCTGGATTGGGAATTTTATAAAATCCTTGTTAACCAGGAATTGTTCCAGGGACTGCCCCATTTAATCCCTCCCACTCCAGACAAAGCTGCCACTGCTCATTGGGGGGAAGCAATTGATGCAGCCTGGCAGGAAAACAGCCTCAGGAAAAGCTGTCACCTTTCAAGGAGAAGCGCTGGGAGCAGAGGGGAGCAGGAAAAGGGAGAGGCAACCCCATTTGTGAGTGCAGGGCTGTATGAACCCGAGCAGCTGCCACTCAGACTGTGGATTAGTGCATTGCTTTATTTTCTTAGGGAGGAGTCCTTAATAAACAGGAGGTTCTCCAGTGAATGGATTTGCTTTGTGAAATTCTGTTTGTCCCAGCTGTGCCTCGAACAGGGACACTGGATCCTGCCTGAGTGAGGTGCATCTTCACAGCCTCCTTTGTTCCCCCAGCATGTGGCTGCAGAACAGCAGAGAATCCCAGAATGCCACCATGGTTTGGGCTGGAAGGACCTTAAAGCATCCAGATCCATGGCAGGGACGCTTCCCCTGTCCCAGTCTGCTCCAAACCCATCTAACCCGGCCCTGGGCACTGCCAGGGATCCAGGGGCACCCTCAGGGCCCGGGTGAGCTGTGCCAGGGCCTCAGCGCTCCCAGCCAGCAATTCCTCCCCAATATCCCTCCTGCCCTGCCTCCGCCAGGGGAAGCCATTCCTGTGTGCTAAACCTCCATCCCTCGCAAATCCGCTCCCTCCGTCTTTTCCTGCCGCACCTCCCGGCACTGGGAGGCCACAACTGGGTGACTCTCCTCTCCAGGCCGAACACCCCCAGCTCTCCCCGCCTTTCCCGGGAGATGGAAAGGCCCGGGATGGGCCCGGATGAGATCGGTTTGGGATCGGTTTGGGATCGGGATGGGCCCGGATGGGATGAGGCGCGGCCGTTCCGCGCCGCCAGGGGGCGCTGTGCTGTGCTGCGCTGCGCGGCGGGAGCGCTCCCCGCGCGCTGCCCACGTGACTCTCCCACCGCCCCGTGAGGGAGGCGGGGCCGCGCCCAGGCCACGCCCCCACGCACACGCGCGCTCCGCCGGGGTCACGTTGTCTCCCCGCGCGTCACGTGATCGGGGCGGCGGCGGCGCGCGGGGGCCGCCGGGAAGCGCCAGGCGGGACCGGGCCGGGATCGGGAGCGGGACCGGGAGCGGGCCCAGCGCAGCCCCGGCCGAGCCGCGGTCCTGCCCGAGCCCTGCGAGCCGCCAGCCCGGCGCCGGCCCAGCCATGGACCGCCGGGACCCCTACGGAGCGGCCTCCCGCTTGTGAGCCGCCCCGCCTCCCCCGGGCCGGGCCCGCCCCGCGCCCCCCGGCGCTCCGCGACTCGCCGGCGGCACCTCGGGCCTCATCGTTCGCCGGTGGCGGCAGCCAGGAGATGGTCCGGGCCTAGCGGAGCGGCAAGCGCAGGTGAGCGCGGCCGGGCTGGGCCTCCCGCCGGCACCGGGGCAGCGCCGCCCCCGCCCGGCCCCTCCCGGGACGCCCCGGCCGCTCTCCCCGCGGCGGATCCCGCGGGCCGGGGGGCGGCATCGGCCGCTCCAGCCGCACCTCCCGCCGGCAGCCGCGCATTTCCCCGCGCTTCGCCCGCGGTGACACCTGCGGAGGGCGGGGGTCCCTCCCGGGGCGCGCATTCATTGCCTGGAGCGGGAATTCGGGGGGCGCTCGGTGCTGGCGGGGCCGCTGCGCTGCCCTGCCCGGTGATGGGTTTAATCCTGTTCCGGTAATTGACGTCAGGGCTTTGTTCCTTCCCCTCTGCTCTCCGCGGTTCGGGGCCGGAGCCGCTCCGGGATGCAGCGGGCAGGAGCGGCCGGGGGGTTCCCGGGGCGCTCTCGGAATTGGCTTCGGGCAGGAGCTGCCGCAGGTCCGGGGAGGGAGAGTCTGAGTTCCGGACACAATCCCGGCCCCCAGTGAGTGGGTGGCTGTTATGTAAAGCCTCATCCCTGCTGGGGGGTTCTGTTGGACTTTGTGAAAGAGCAGCCGGTTAACATTCCTGGACTCTGGGCTGACTTTTTTTCTTTTTTTTCCCTCTTCCAATGAACAAAACGAGCACAAAAGTGTTGAGATGTGTAACCGAGGTATTGGTGGATTCAGTGATGTGTCTGTGGTTCTCTTCTGGAAATGAGCAAGTGCTTGACTGAATTTTCAGGAAGAGCTGAGTGCTTGTGCTGAAACCTGTGGGCAGATGCTGTACAATGGGCAAGGAGCCTGAAAAGGGGCAGGTGTGGGACCTGCTGTCCCCCCAGCTCATCTCTGGTCTTATTACAGCCTTAATTGATCATTTTCTCAGGAATTCTGGTGGTTTTCAACATTCCCAGTGATGGCAGCCAGGCCCTAACTGCCCCTGAGTGTCCCTTTCTCAGTGTCCCTCTTGGGAATGAGCTGGTTCTGCTCAGGTCTATGTGTTTATTTGTCACCTGGGCTCTCTTCCAGCTACTGATCTCTCAGGTGGATTTCTAGTTCCTGACATTCCTTTAAAACTACTGAATTCTTCTCTCAGATCCCTGGCAAATGGGGATTTGCAGCCTGGGGGGGTTATTGCAAAACAGGGTTTAGTGAAGGGCTTTGCAGGGGTGGTTGTGCACCTGATTGGTCATTTCATGGTCTCCTCTAATGAGGGAAACGTGATTAAACTCCCCAAGCTGCTGTTGTGTGTCTGTCTGGAGGTGTGAGACAGTCCCAGTGTCACTGGGACTGGGGCAGGTCTTGTTGGTCAGGAACAAAAGGGAAAATTTATCTTTTTGCTTTATTAATATCTTGGCTTTATTAATGTAGCAATGTCAGGTTTTTTCATTTGCTGCCTCCTGTCCAGTGTGTTTGCAGCTCTGTGTGAGAGCAGAGTCTCCTGTGTTCAGGGGACAATCCTGGCATATCCTGAGCTGGGAGGGACCCACAGGATCATCCAGTCCAGCTCCTGGCCCTGCACAGCCCCAAAATCCCACCCTGGACATCCCTGGAGCAGTGTCCAAACACTGCTGGAGCTCTGGCATTCCCTGGGGAGCCTGGGCAATGCCCAGCACCTCTGGGGGATGAACCTTTCCCAAAATCCACCCTGAACCTCCCTGGCCCGGCTCCAGCCTTTCCCTGGTGCTGTCCCTGTCCCTGTCACAGAGATTGGAGCTGCAGCCCCCAATGAGCTCTGACCTCAGGCTCCTCTTCTCCAGCAGAGCAATCCCAGTGCCCACAGCAGCTGCTTCATGGTCCTTCCACACCCTTCCCCATCCCCATGTCCCTTCTTCGGATGCTACCAGCTTTTTATCCTTTTTATATTGTGGCCTAAAAGTGCCCCCAGGACTCCAGTACAGTTTAACATCAAAGAATGAGAACAGTGAATTTCAGCTCTGGTCTCAAAAGCTGTCTCAGGTCCCTGATATTTCCTCTAAACATCTTTGCAGTTCTTATTTTATGACTTTTCTCCTTGTCTCAAACATTAAGCGAGTGAGACTGAGCCCCTGGGGTCAGTTTTTGTGTGAGAAGCCACACAGCAAGCCAGAAAAATAATTCAAATTTATGTGTTTAGCATTCTTGCCAGTTCTAGTGACCTGAACTTGATAAAACACGATAAAACTCCGGTGAAATATAACTTGGGATTTCTGGGAGGTTTTTTTTAGGGAGCTGGAATGTGCAGATGCTTTTGCATGATTACAACCCAGTTCTTTAATGAGAAGATTCCACACTTCTGTCTGCAAAAACCACAGAGTTTGCTTCTTGGGGGCTTTGTAGATAAAGAGCAGCAGCAGCAGCAGCAATGTGTCCTGGGGTGGCAGCTGGCCCATGACAGGGGGGCATTTGCTCCCCAGTGTCCTTTGTGGCTGCTGGCAGGTGTGTGGTCTGTGCCCCGGTGCTTCCCAGCGTGGGTGCTCCTGTCGGATGTGACTAAGGACCTGTGTGACTGTGCCTTGCTGACTGAGACAGTGGCTCTTGGCATCTCCTGGTGCCTGGCAGCAGGGACTCAGTGCCCAGGTGCTGCTGGAGCTGCTGGCATTGTGTGCCTCTCTGCTTTTCCAGTGCTTACAGGTGCCAAAGCTGCTGGTGGCTGTTGCTGATGACTCCTTCCCTTCCTGCTCATCCTCTTGGTTTAGGAGTTTTGTACTCATCACTGTACTTACTCTTCACTCCAAATCATCAGGAATTTGCAGTGTTGAGGGTGGAAATACTGAGAGTTGAGTTTTGAGAGCTGAGCTAGAAAAGCAGCACCTCTGCCATGGGCAGTTTTGGGCACGTGGAGAGAGCTTGAGCAGCTTCCAAGAGGCCACAGCAATGTGTGTGCTGAGCTGGGAGCAATGTGAGTGGCAGTGTCGTGTTTGGAGTCCCCCTGTGTGAGGATGTTGGACTAGTCTGGAGTTTCTGGTGACTGAGGTTTCTTTTCTGTGGCAATAATTGTTCCTGGCCACATAATTTCAGTTTGTTACTCACCTGTGGTTTGTTCTGCAGGCCTATTTCCTTTCTCTCATTACTATGGTGTCACAGTTATCTTCAGCAGAGGCTCACAAATAACTAAATTTGAGATTAGATCTACAGAAGGAATCCTCCCCTGTGAGGGTGAGCAGGCCCTGGCACAGGTGCCCAGAGCAGCTGTGGCTGCCCCTGGATCGCTGGCAGTGCCCAAGGCCAGGCTGGACAGGGTTTGGAGCAGCTGGGACAGAGGGAGATGTCCCTGCCTATGACAGAGGTGGCACTGGATGAGCTTTGAGGTCCCTTCCCATCAAGACCCCCTGTCCTCCTCCTCCTTCAGTGTCTCCCTCAGAGAGTGTACCAAAACCAAAGTGAGGTTGGTGTCACCTTCTCTAAACTGAAAGAACAGAACACCTTGAGCTGTGGGGAGATGGAGAGGCTGCAGGATGAAGAGGAAGTGTCTGGAATCGAGTCAAGAAACTTTAACAGATTACATTTAGCTAGAGCAGGGTTAGATGTATGTAAAATATCTTGCTAACTGTGTTAAACTAAGAAAATAAGCAATCAAGTTGATAGAATTGCAAAACTCAAGATGAAAGAACTTGTGTGGCAGTTACTCTTCTCTTGCAGGATGGTTCCTTCTCTGCAGTCACTAATGACTAAGGAGATGCTGTGCAGCTTGTGAAATGACAGGGCTGCTGTCAGTGCTTAGGAAATCCAGGCACAGCCCCTGCTCCTTCCTGTCACAGCCTCTCTGAGCTCAGTCAGCCCCAGGTGCTGCAGCTCTGCTGTTCTCTGCCCGTGGCTCTCTCTTGCAGGAATCCAGGTTTATTCTCTTTCCAGCTGCTTGCACTGGATGCCTGTGTTCCAGCTGAATTAACACTTCCCAGTTTGGAGCAGTGCTGGTGCTCTCTGAGGTGACCCTGTGCCATGGCACAGCTCCTTGGGGCTGGGCCAGCCTCAGCTGTGCTGGCCAAAATTCCCTGGAGCTGGAGCTGGGAGCTTGTTTGCCTCATGCACTCGTGTCTCATTAGGTGTCTGCCATCTCCCCAGGCTCTCAGATTTTTACTGCTTTCCAAGTTTCTTTCTTCAGCTCTGTGTTTCAAACTCCTCTTTTCCCTAACTCTGTCTTTTCTCCCCAGTGCTTGGAGTTCCTCAAGTTGTCTTGTCTCTTGTTTTAACTTGGTTCATAAATTCTTGGTGATGATTGTAAAACCTGGGTTATTAACTGCCAGTAGCACCAGGTACCAGCAGGAAAAAATCTCCTTGTACTCCATACTGTACAAACCTAGAATAAGGGAAGTTCTTGCCCTGAAGTCTTGAACTAATTTTCTTCTGTTAGCAGCTCATTAAGAGAGATCTTCCTGCTCATCTTTTTATGGAAAACAACACCTCATGAGGCAGCTCAGAGCCCCTTTTTACTGATTTATTTTTTTTACAGTTCATCTTAGTTTTTATTCACATCACAACATTATTGATAAATTACTTGAACGTGCTGCTTTCATGTTTTATAATTAAACAAATAGTGTACTTTTACTAATGTGCAATCCCATAGTGCTCATGTTTTCCAGGAGAGGCTGTTTTATCATTCCATATCTCTCCCTGTGGATAGGTGTGCTCCTCTGCAGCCCCACAGCAGTTTCTCACTATTCCCAGTACTACACTGGGAACATGAAGGGGTAGGAGAGCAGAGGCAGGATAATGGTGTGCTTCTCTTCAATGGGTTTGTTTCTGAAGGATTGATGTTCCCACATTATTTGCAGTTTCCAAGAGGAGCTTTAAGCTGTTTGTGCTTTGGGCTGGAAACTTCCCTCAGTTTTTCAGCTCATGGAGGGGCAGAAATGAGTCCTAGAATGGTTCTGTTCCTTCTGCAGCTCCTGGGGTAGCTGAGGATTGGGAAATGTCACAAAAGGTCTCAAACCAGAGCAGATCCCAAAACTTGCAGCTTTCCCAGCTCTGTAACCTTTGCTGTGTGTGATGTTAAAATGAGAGGGCAGCCAGGTTTGGGTGTCACTTTGTCATCTCCTGGAAGTTGGTGCCTCACTGGAGTTGGGTGATACATCACTTTATTGACAGACTTTTTCCAGTTTATGAAGAAAATAAAGAATATTTAATTTGCAGAACCAGACACTGGGTAAACAGTGTTTGTGATCAGTGACAAGTTAAACTCCTCAGACAGAGGAAACTGTTTCCACTTGTCCTTAGCTGGGATTCTAAGATGTCACCGAGGTAAATTGTTCCAGAGCAGATATTTCCCTCAACAGTTTGTTCCTGTGGAAATTTCACACCATTGAACAGTCATTCGGTTTTTCACTTCATTTTCCTTTGAAATTCCTAATGTTCACTTTCCTTGGTGTGATCCTGTTGAAGGTGTCTGATTTTAAATGAGTATTGGATATTTATATTGGTTGTCTGTTATATTTTTATATAAATTAGGCTTCAGGAACTGTGTACTCCCACATATTTCCCCATTCCTGCTGACATGACTATAAAAGCTCAAACCTGATCATAATTGTCCAGCTTTGTGCATTCACATGGAGTTTTTTTTGTTTTGTCTCTGCATTTAATTTAATTTCCAAAAGACGTTAAAGAGATTTCAGTGATGGAAGTGCTTAAATGGTTTTAATCAGGCTTTGATGTGCACAAATCATTAAAGCGAGGAGGATGAAGAGATCAGAGTCCACAATTCCCTTTGTATGGTTTGGCTGCAGAGGAACTCACGGGAGGAGGGTTCAGGAAATCCCAAAGGCACAGCAGCAGCGGCAGGACAAGGGAAAACAGCCTCAGGCTGTGCCAGGGGAGGTCCAGGCTGGATATTGGGAAAATTCCTTCATGGAAAGGATTGTCCAGCCTTGTACAGGGCAGTGCTGTCCCCATCCCTGCCTTGGTTTAGGGTGTGGAGGTGGCACTTGGCAGTGGGAATGGTGGGACTCGAGGAATTTGAAGGGCTGAACAATTCTATAATTCTGTTTTTCCCACAGCAAAGCAAAAAAAAAAAAAAAATCTACATGAAAATGGGAATTTAGTTTGTGTGATTCTGTGTGTTTCGTGGGCAGAGGAATAGCCAGAGTTTCTGTGGAAAAACAAAATAATTTGAGAGATCTGCCAACATAACTTTCAAGTGTTGCATTATAATTAGCATAAGCATTTCCTTATTTAAAGATATTTTTTAAATTGTTTGGTCAAAATCCAGATTTGAAAACATTAAGGTGGAAATTTCAGAAAATTGAATATGGGAAACAGGTTGAAGAACTTAAAGGAACATGTTGTAACTTCAGCAAGTTGTCCTGTGCTTTGGCATAAATAAAGTGAACCTGATGGAAATTGCTGAGTGAAAAATGCTTGATTTTACAAACATCTCCTAATATTATTGTATTTTTGTAACTTCAGGAAGCCTTGAAGCACAAAGATTGGCCAAGAGGAGGTTAAATGCATTGATGTACTGATATTTTCTTTATCTCCTGGGGGTTTTTTATGTTGTGAGTTGTCTGTGAAACACAGCTTCATGAGAGTTTGTTTGTGTGTTTTGAGGAGGTTTTTCTATTTTGGGGTCAGGTGCTGTGTTTGTTTGGCATTTTCCATTAAACCTTCCAGTTCACCTCTGGCTCTTCCTGGTGTGGAGCTGCTGGAATCCCCCTGTGGCTGAAAAGCTCTGTGGCCACATGGAATATTGGTGTAAATTGCCTGCTGAACTTTGGGATTTCCAGTTAATTATTTTATTTTAAAATTAATTAATTTAGATTTAATTTAGCCTTCTGATGCTAATAGGATAAATTAGCATGATATTATAGCATTGATTTGCCATGGTAGAAATTGGTGTTTGGTGTAAACCAGCCAAAAAAGATAAAGGGTGAAAAGGTTTTTCCTGGAGCAACTGCTCGTGCTGAAAGAGCTCCACTAATTATATTTAATGAGCAAAAAACACAAGTAAGGACTTTGCTCTGTGACACATTCTTAGCCAATAATTACCAGAAATATGTTTTAATAGGAGAGTTTTAACAAGTAATCTTCAGCTTAAATTTGTTAATCAGTAATAACCTCCTAAAAAATTACTTTCTTCAGTTTTTTTTCCTCAGCTTTCTGGGTTGTTTTTAGTGGAAAAAGTTGCATTATTTCCTGGCCACGTGAAGCAAGGTTCATGCTGAATTGGCATTCAAAAATGGTTTTGTTTGTTTTTGTCTCTTTTTTTCAGAGGAATGTTCAAATCTGTCCCATCATGATTTGCTGACAGACTTGAAGCTCAGGATGGTCAGAAATGGGTGTAGTTTAATCTTCATTGCAATTTTAGAGTATGAAATTAGGATCTCATTAGCTGCTCTAATGGGCTCATTCCTTGCTATACAATTTATTTCAATGCATTATTCAATTCTAAAAAAAATATTATGTGTGACTCTCACTATAAATAGTGAATCATACCTTAAAAAAAAATTAATTTGAACTTGTGCTTAGAAGAATTCCATTAATTGACCCCCAACTAGGGTGTCCATCAGTGCCTGGTGCCTGTTCAGCTGCAGCTAAAGCCTGGGAGCTTTAGCAACTCTCACCATGGAATTTCTGGGGCACTTGGAAGCAGTTTTGGCTCTTCCAGAGACATTTCCAGGCTCCAGCTCTGACCCAGCTCAGTGTGAAGTGCCCTCTTGCATGAAGGGTTTTGAAACACAACTGAATTTTGACACGGCTTTTGCAATGGTTCTTGAGTTTGTCTTTAACTTGGTGCCACAAAAAGCTGAACTTCTCTTGCTGGTGGCAAAACTCACTGAGTCTCACTGGCTGGAAGTGAAATGTGTTGGTAAAATTCTGTGTTTTGTAGTTTCATGTCTTTTGGTTTAAGGCCACAACCAGAAAAGTGCAAGAAGTTGTAAGAACTTTAGGGGGAAAAAACCTAAACATCATTATTAGGGGAAAATATGATGTCATTTATATTAAAAGAGTTTGTACAGCTAAATTAGCATTTATCAGCCATTTTCCTGAGATTAAATATACTGCACTAAATGCCCTGTTATTCAGTGGGGGCAGAAATATGGATGTTTTTCTCAATCTGCCCAGGGGGATTATAAAGTACAGGTGGCATTTAGTGTATGTAGGCTGAAAAGTGAAAACTTTCCAACTTTTTAAGCAGTGTTTGTTTGGAAGCACAGCACATCAAAGCTGTGCCTTTCCTGCTGCATTTCACTTTCCCTCTGTAGATAGTTCTGGGCCCTTCCTCTCGCTTCCAAATTTTTTTGCTCTGCCTGCAAATCTTAAATGCTCCTCTTCTCTAGCTTTTTCCAAAGTTTTAGCTACTCTGTGCTCTCATCTTCAGTGTGTTTAAATTCAGAAAGAGAGTTTGAAGGTACCAGGAAGCATCCCAGGTCTCAAAACTGTCGTGTTCTGACAGCAGATTTTAGACAAGTAGGAAATGATGCTGAGTTTGATAAACTCTTTGCATACAAGTTAGGGCTGAAAACTGGGAGGGAAAACTCACATTCTCACTTTTCTGGTACTCAGAATTGTGGATTTTGTGAAGTCTTTGAGCTGTAAAGCAATCCTAGAACTGCTGCAGCTGCCAATGGGGAGCACTGGCCCTGTGAGAGTTCAAGCCACCACTTTTGAAAAGATATTGATAGAAATACATTGCTGATAATTTAGAAAATCCATTGATGTGCTGTGGATCCACCCTGGTGGTTGTGGTGCTTCCCTGCAGTTCTGGGAACAGCCTGAATTTCCCTTGAGGCCTCTCTTGTTCTGTGGCTCATCCTGAGTGGTGTCCCATGGTCCTGGGGAGAGTTCAGTCATTGAACAATGAAGTTTTTGTCCTGGTTGCTGTGCTGACCTGCTCCCCAGCATCCTCCATCCCTCACTACCACGTTGCAGGGTGATTATCTCAAAGCCTGGTGTTGGTTCTGTGGGAGATGCAGCGCAGGGCTGAGCCTTGGTCACGATGGGAAGTCCAAGATAAATGTCTTGAGAGATTGCACACAGATGATCTTACACAGGCTGGAGGAAGTGACAGTTAAACCAGGGTAAAGTGTCTGATGAACTTTTTCTATTATTGAGATGGGAGAAGGATGTGAACCTCGAATGTGATTTTCCCTTTTGCCTTTTCACTCCTGGTTTAGATGGCACCTCATTAAAACCTTGTCTGCTGTTTCAAATCTTACACAGAGCAGATTTATCAGAGAATCTCTGTCAAGTGAACCCTTTCTTAATCCTAATGCCACAAAGTTCATAGCACTCAAATGTAATGATGTCTTTTATGAAAGTAAATTATTGGGAGGAAGTCAGAATGATAATAGCCAGATTAATGTTAGATGTCTGAATAACTATTGCTTAATAAAATCTAAATGCCAATTGTCTTGGCTTCAAAGTTTAAGCAGATGGACATGTAGGCACAGGAATTGGGTTATTAAGTTTCTGCCCAATTAAAGGGCAGAAATTTGTTGGGAAACTGTGTTGGAATATGCTTTGGCTAGCCTGTATGGACATGAAAGGACTGCATGTAAAAATGCTGGATTTTTGTGATGGTGCATCTTTGCACTGGGGGAACTAAAGACTCTCCCAGTGATGGAGAGTGGAAGGGGTGGGGAGGATGCCCTTGGCTGAGTGGGAGATGGAACTGGGCTGAAGTTGGCTGGGAAGAGATTTAAGGATGAAGCAAATAGAAGTGCAAAGGCTTGGAAAGGCAAAGTTGAGATTCAGCTTTGCTGAGCAGCAGCAGCTTCACTTCCCTGTCCTGGCTTGGGCTGGTTCTTGTGGCAGGAGTTCATTGAGGCTCCTGGGTCTCATCTGACCTGGAATCCTGGCCTGGCTGTGGGGTGGGTGCAGAAAATGCCAATTTTAGTGGCTTTGTGATCCCATGGTGTCAGTCCCAGAGGTTCTTGGAGCCTGGGGAGAGGGGGATGGAGGAGGGACCCTCCCTCTGCTCCCTGGCCTTGGAGAGAGGAGGAGGAGCAGGGATCTGTGCTGTCATTGCTGGCCTTTCCTGTTCCTCTGCTGTTCCTGAAGAGACAGCACAGAAAGGAGGGACTGAAGTCCTCTGAGCATCTCTGCTCCCTGTTAAGGAAAAGAGTTGGGAATTAATTGTGCTCTTCAGGGAGGGGGACCAGACACTTTCCCTCCTGGGTAGTACTTCTGCACAAAAATGAGACATTTAAGATGTGTGGTTGTGCATTTTTAAGGTCCCTTGAGTGAATTACATCAAACCAATCTTGCAAATTCTTGGATAGAAACAATTTTAAGCTGTTTTAGTACTATGATTTAAAAATGGACTTTAAAATGGTTTTAAATGAGCTGCACTGCAAGTGCTGAATTTAGAAACGTCCCCCTTGACTTGGCTTCTAAAATCCAGTTGCTGAGGGTTCACTTTTACCTTAATTCTTTTACCTTATCTTGGCAGGAGGAGTGGAATTGGATGATTTTTAAAGTCTCATCCAACCCAAACTCCATTTCTCCCTTGCTTCTCTGTGCTGAATCTCATGTATGATGAATGATGCACCCAGTTCTCATCTGGACTTGTTAAATGAAATGTTACACTTACAGAGCCTCTTTCTAAAGGATCCCCAAGTCCTTTTCCAGGGGTTAGTGTTGAGTTACAAATGATCACTGTAATTCTTTTATCCTCCATCGCTGAGTGTTGACTTCTCAGGTGGAAGATGCTGACTGATCCTCAAGTAACCTGATAGTTGAGGGATGAAGGGGACTCTGGCAGCTAAAACTCCAAAGCAGGATGTAATTACTTGCCCCATCACTTGAGTGAGACGCTGGAATTAAGGCTGTGCTCCCACAGAAAGTGCTGTGGAATTTCTCTCAGCTAGCGGTGGTGAAGGATTTGTGCTGCTTTGTCTGGGGAGCAGCACAAGTCCAGGCACATCGTGCTTGGTGGGGATTTCTGGGTGCTCCAGAGCTGAGTGGGAAGGAGAAGTTTGCCTGCAGCAAACTGCTGGCTCTGCCCTCCCTGGGAGTTCTTGTCAAACATTAACCAGACCTAGGCCAACTCACTTTTTTTATTATTTTTATTTAAAGCTCTCCCACCCTCAGTATGTACAAAGGTGTTCCCAGGCAGTTCTTGGGGCACTTTATGTTCTCCCTGTTGAATGTGCAGTAGGAGTTCCTGATGTGAAGGATGGGATAGAAGCATTTGTGTTTGTATTGTAGGAATGAGAAACGTTTAGGATTCAGTTAGTGGTGAATCTAATTTATATTTGTATCATATTACCAGTACAGTTGTATTTGAGTTGTATTCCCAAGTGCTCAGATGAAACCTTAGAAGGAGGGAGATGGAGCTGTGGAAAAGTTCATTCTCATCAAAAATAGCTGAGCAAGATGATGGCTCAGGGTTTCCTGTGTTCACCTGTGCAGTCTCACCCTGTGATACCGAGTTATGGGATAGAATTTTGGGATACTGGTGCTGTCACAACCTTTCCTCTGGCAGAGCAGATCCCACCTGCACCAGGAGCCATCCCAAACCAAATCCCCCTCCTGTGGCATGGAGCCTTTGTGTAAGAAGGTGAGCGACAGAAACAGACACCTTCGTGCTTTTGAGAAGTTGTTTTTTTCTGTCTGTACAAAAACTACTTGAATTCTGTGTAAATTCTTGTTTTTAGTTGTGTTCCTTATTTCAGTTATAAGACTCTGAAGATGTCTCTGCTGCTTCTATATTTGCATCATCACAGGAGAATCGTCCTGTTTGTGCTTTTTTGGGCAAAGCTGTATTGTTTTTGTAGGAAGTGTGATATTTTTTTCTGTGTTTTTCTTCTTCACCATCAGATAGAACATGGAAGTTAAGATTATATGTACACTTCTATAAGTAGGTCTTGGTGACACCAGGGCACGTTCCTCTGTGTGTCGGTGTTTTTGTGTTAATTTTGTTGTTGCAGGGCAGTTATTTTTCAGTGTCTCCCTTTTTAAACAGCTCCTCTGGGAGTGTGTTTGTATTAAAAGCTGACAGAGTAGCATTTTAGGCTCATGCACATGAATCCAGGGCAGGATTTGTGGTGGTGCCCTACTTGATGCACAAGCTGGGAGAAGTGTCCTGTGCCAGCTCCTGAGATGCCCCTTGCCCATGGTAAAAAAGAATATTTTAAATAATCAGCAAGCATCTTTGGATGCAGCATTTAGGCAGCTTCAGGTAGTTTGAAATGCTTTCTGAAAACACCATTCCTTGTTACAGGCAAGCTCTCCAGCTCTTTTGCCCCTTTCTTTTAAGAGAAAAGGCTGGAATGGTGGGAGCTGGGTGTGCCCCGCAGCTGGGTGTGCCCTGCACGGAGCTGGGATCCTGCACGTTCCCTCTCAGCCTGTTTATCCTTCGTGGCCAAATGTTGTCAAACAAAATTGGGATTTCATCGCAGCCAATTAGCCAATTAACTGTTTGATTCCTCTTGCTCATGAAACCAATTGAGACTGAAGAAGCCCTGGAGTTAAGTGAGGGTGTCTGGAAGGAAGTGGAGGTGTTGTGAGCAGGCTTTGAAGATGCACTGCTGGCTGGCTGAGGTGTGCTGGGGTGGGATCCCTTTGGATGGGATCCCTTTGGATGGGCTGTGTGTAGAGGGTTCCTTGGGCCAACCTTGGCCTTTGAAGGTTTTGCCTCGTGGTGTCTGGGAAGATGAAGAGATGCTGCTGGTGCTGAGCTGGAGCGAGGGCTCCGGTGCCTGATGTGGTTCAGGGGGGTGAGAAGGGTTTGGCCAAGATCCTCTTTTCTTTTAACAGCTTTGCCAGGAAATTCAGGCAGTGTGGGTGTGCTGGTTGGGGTTTATCTTTAGTCTGGAACTGTGGTCCAAAAGTCCCAGAGGTGGGAGGTGGAAGCAGAAGGAGGAGGCAGCACCAGCACTGCCATTTCACACGGCAGGTTACACATCCAAGGTGGTGATCTCAAACCAAAGCCATGCCCTTGCTGGATTAGGGATGAACAGAAATACCAGATGGGATTTAGGAAGAGGTTGGAAGGAGAAATGAAATGAAAGCTGTGTCTGCTCTGGGTGATGCTGGCACTGATGTGCTCAGTGTGCCTGGAGCAGCAGGGAATGGTGGTTCAGGAATCCACACAGGGTGAGGCTGGGGCAGGAGTTTCTGTGAATTCCCTGCTGCATTTCCTGCTTGCTTTCAACTCTTCCTGTTGAGCTGGAGCTGAGGCATGAGATGTGAAGGGTTGGTTGTGCAGGGAAATCTCAAACACAGAGACTGTTCAAAGTACAGTGGGACACACTGCAGGAGGAGTGACTCAAACTGTGTAGAGTTCAAGTTCCTAAAAATGGAAATACTCTGCTCTGCTTTAGGCCTGTTTTCTGATTTTTTTTTATATTTTTGAACTTCTCTTTTCCCAGATGTGAAAACTAAGCTGACCTTGGCCCTTGCTGCAGGGACATTGTTGTGGCTCTCTCAGCCTGGCTCTGCTCCCCCTTCACACTTTTGCTCAGGCCACCTGGGAAAAGGGGAATTTTAGCAGGATCCTCCTGGTAGTATCAGGTACAAGGCAACAGCTTCTTCATCTTGCACTTCCAGGCCTGTGCAGGGAGGGAGCAGAGGTGCAGTCCTTGTTCCCAGAGGATGGGATAGGAGTGGTGGGAGCAGTACATTTTAGTGGGTATTAAAGGTTTGTTACAAGCTGAAGTGGTCTGAAAACTGAACTGCTGCAGTTTCCTACCTGCTGGAGTTAATGCTGATCAGCAGACATTGGTTATCTGCCTTTCAAAGAGCCTCTCCTTGCTTTTCCTGAGCATGGGAGCATTTCCCTTCTGTGGGCTCGTGGCTGTGGAAGATGTGGCTTTGAGTGGGAAGTTGTCTGAAGTGCAGAGCTAAGGAAGCCCCACAAACTTCCTCTATTTACACATTTAGTGCTGGTGTGCTTCTAATGGCCTTGTACACATTATAGGCACCTAAAATAGCTCTGTGTGGAGATTGGGTGATGAGATAGCAACAAGTCTAACTTGTATCACAGTCAAACTATTTGCTCTAATAAAAAAATGTAAAAGAGTTCAAAAAAACCCTGAACTAAATCCCCATACAGTCAAGGTGACTCCCATGAGGGTGTTTATCATTCACTGTATTACAAAAGGCTGCAGAGGAGTGGTTAAAAGTGTCATTAGCTGGTGTCTTTCTGATGACTAATTTTACATTGACCTGGGCAGGCACAGCCAGATCAGCTCTGGGTTTGCACCAGCTCAGATCTCAAGTGAATCTTTACTGTAATGTTCCTTTTGTGTGACAGTGTTGGTACAAATGATGGTTTTTCTTCAGCTCTAAGAGTTATAGGCAATGTTGATGCAATTTTAAAAGATGATGCTTGTCTCTGTAAAAAATATCAAAGCTCTTTGTAAATATTTTATCCTCTATTTGGAAAACAGAGATGTAAAAATCTTTGTTAAGCTTATAATATTCTGGCTATATAGCTGTATATAATTTCTGATTTTAGTGTATTGGTGGGAATGGACCACCCAGAACCAGAGCATTCCTATTCCCTGCCTCAAAATTTGCCTTTAACAGTAAATGCCATGGACTCAGACTGTTCCACTTGGCTGTAACTGATCAGTGTCTGTAATTAAATCTGATATTTATCTGTGTTGAAATCCTACATATGTAGCAAATTGGGCTGCAATCTCAAGAATGAGCTTTTTAAGCCTTAGACTTCTAAAACAAGCTTGTCATCAATGCCAGAATGATGCCAGGAGTTTGCTGGCCACATTCCATAGCACAGGTCCCTCTCCTGGCCTGTGGTTACATGAGTTCAGCAGGAGAGCTGGAGAAAAATGTGATTTTTCACAAAAAATGTAAATTGTATCCATGGGTTTGGTATCAGCACAGAATTGGGTTATGCCAGTGCTTGTGTCTTATTTGCAAGGCAGGGAAATCCAACAAATCTGGTGCCTTAGAAAGTATCAAAGGTCTCAACTTACAGCCTGGGTTTAGTCTGCTTTGGGCAGCCTCTGAGATTTCAGTGCTTTCAGAGCAGTAGACAGAGTGGAGCCAAACGGGGAAGAAATGTAAGAGGCTAAAATGTTACTGAGGTGAAAAGACTCATGTTTTAAAAACTGAGTGCTGGGTTGAAGTTGTCTTGTTGAGAATGCAATAGGTGGTTTACACAGCTTTCAGTCATGCTCTAGCAAGTCATTTATTATTTTTAATAATCAGACAGCTGTCTAAAGACATGAAATAATGATTTTCTAAGCAGCCACATTTTCATTTTAGACTGCAAATGATGTGGTGGAACATCAGCTTCTCTCCTGGATGCACCTACTGTACTTTGTGCAGATCAGTAAAGAGCCTTTCTGAATCTCTTGCTGCAGAGTTTAGCACATGTTGTGGCTGCCCCTGGATCCCTGGAGGTGTCCAAGGCCAGGCTGGATGAGTTTGGAGCAGCCTGGGAGAGGGGGAGGTGTCCCTGCCGTGGCAGGGCTGGCACTGGATGGGCTTTGAGGCCCCTCCCAACCCAAACCATTCTGGGGTTTGGTGTTAAAGGAGTTAATCCTTTATCATCCTTTACCTTCTTTATCATCTCATTTTGTTTACTTCTTTATGTCCCAATGCTGTGTCAAGGTCAGAGGGAATATTTTCCAACTTCTGTGTGTGTTTTGCAAGAATTTGATGTATTTCTGTTAACACAAGCAGCAAGACCAAACTGCAAAGGAAAGTTTGTTGAGAAGGGGATTGTCAGGTTTTTAATCTGCATTTTTGCAGTAGGAGGATATGGTCCAAGGCAAAAGGTGCATTATTGTCAGAACTTCCCTGAAATTACTGCTTTGAGTTGAAATGCCTTTTGGGAATATCAGGGAGGGAGAGAGACCTGGAAACCACATCAAAGCTTGAGGTTAGAATATGTTGGAGAATGGGTGCCAAAAAAAGGTATGTCAGCACCAAAAATAGCCCTAATCTACAGGAGAAGTCAAGGACTGAATGGGTGGGGGGATGGCAGAACATCTGGGGGATGTGGGGGAGAAAAGGTATTTTAGAAATGAATGGGAGATGTTTGGCGTGGGCTGGAGCCGAGATGAGTCGAGCGGGTGAAGTGGTTTGAAATAGTTACTTGCCTGAGGACTTGGTGGATTTTTTTTCAATTTGATTTTTTTTATTGCTGCATAAAGTTTCCCTGTTGGAAGCCAGCTATGGGTTGGGGGTTACAGCCCTGTGGAGGGGCTGAAATTGGATAAATTTGAGGAATTGTGGCCCTGACAGGGTTCTTAACAGAGATCATTCTGTGGCCAAAAAGAGCCAGAGGCTGCTTGTGGGCACTCAGATCCCTCCTTTGGGCACTCTCATCCCTCCCCTGGGCCCTCTCATCCCTCCTGCTTCCCTCTGTGATCAGGACTGATCTTTTTGCTCGTAGCAACATGAACCGTGAAGACCGGAATGTGCTGCGTATGAAAGAAAGGGAAAGGCGAAATCAAGAAATTCAGCAGGGTGACGAAGCCTTCCCACCCAACTCTCCTCTCTTTGCTGAACCATACAAAGTGGTGAGTTCCTGCACCTCAGAAAAATGCAGCTTTTCTTACAGAAATCATGTGCAAATTAATGTTTTTATCTTTTCTTGTTAGATCGAAAGCTCTTTACAGCAACCAGTTGTTTAAGCAGGGCTTGAAAATAAAGCTGGACAGTCACAGCTCCACTGGCAGATTTAGAGTGCTTGGGAAGGGGAGGAACCTTTATAGGGAATGAGAAAAAGGAAAATAAAACCTTCCTTTGCCTTCTGTACAGTGACTCAAAACAATGAAGCTGTCCAGTGTGATGCCAAATTGCCATTTTTGGGGTGCTTTAGCCTGTTGCTAAACTTTCTAATCTTTCATCAACATAATCCAGACCTGTCTAAGTTCAGGAAGAGAATGTTTAAAAAGGAGGTTAATTTTAAATGCTGGGATGTTTGATATGACAGAATTATCAGTTCTGACTAGTGCTCCAGCAGTTTGTATCTGATATTTTAGTTTGTTTTGAAGGGGCTCATTCTGTTTGTGGTCTTGCACAGCTTTCAGCCTGTGCTGGGTTTCCTTTCAGGTTGCTTTGCTGAACAGAACTGGAAAAAATAACCTAATTCTGGAATAACTAATAAAATATTATTTAAGACGTTAATTGTGTAGTTCAAAACTCACTTTGAAAGTGAACCCTTTCCTTGTTGCAATTTCAGCTGGTTTGCAAGAAGTAAAACATGACTGAAAACTGACTTCCTGCAGGAGGAAGGTTGAGAAATACCTGGTGGTTTTTTTATTCCTGTCCTCCCATCCCTTTCTTGTGCTTGATAACCAAATTGCACATGTATGAAATGAACTGGAGCTGGTTGGGATGCATGGGGGAATGATCCAGGATCCCAGATTTGGAAAACAACATGGTTATAGAAGAAAGAACCCTTTTAACTGTGTGCAACTAACATTGTGCCAATATAAATACCAATTAAAAATGACTTACGGGGGTGAGGTTAAGTTGATTTTATTTTACTGCTAATTAAAACCTTTTAGGGCTGGTGCATTCTGCATTAGAGAAATTACAGTCTGTAAGGTGACAGGAGGCATCTGCAGCTTTGGAGTTTGCATCCTGCTCAGCAGTGCATTATTTTATTGCTGGTTCAGCTGTTCCTGCTGCTGAATTTTTAGTATGTTTTAGGGAGTTAAATAGGTATTCCATATTTTTAGTATGTTTTAGGGAGTCAAATTGCTGTTTTAGGAACTGAAATTCAGAATTGGAAATGCTGGCAAAGAAAGGTGTATTCTAGCTGAAATTCACGTGCAGTGCTGTAGTTGTCAGATGTTTAACCGCACACAAAGTTGTGATTGGCTCTAAATCCCGATTTTTGTGGTTTCTCGTCCCAGACCAGCAAAGAAGACAAGCTGTCCAGCCGCATCCAGAGCATGCTGGGGAACTATGATGAGATGACGGATCTCATCGGGGACCGGCCGCTCCAGAAGATCGTCGCCATTCCCAAGCCCTCGGTTCCGGTCGCCGCTGCTGCCGATGACAAACCCTCGCCCGGCTTCTTCGGGGAGCAGCGGCACGGCGCGGGGTCCCACCAGAGCAGCAAATGGACCCCGGTGGGGCCGGCCCCCAGCACCTCAGCCCAGTCCCAGAAGCGCTCGGCGGGGCTGGGGGGGCACGGGCAGCGCTCGGGGGGCGGCGGCGCCGGCGCGGGGACCCGGCACGAGCGCGACTCCTACGGCGGCGGCGGGGGCAGGAAGAAGGGCCAGCACGGCTCGGAGCACTCCAAGGGCCGCTCTGGCAGCCCCGGGAAACCTCCAGCCGTGCCCTCGCTGGGCTCTGGGCACTCCCGAGCCCACGGCAGCGAGCACCACGGCAAGGAGCACCAGCGCTCCAAGTCGCCCCGGGACCCCGAGCCCAGCTGGGACTCTCCCTCGCGCGTGCCCTCCTTCGCCAGCGGGCAGCACTCCAACCAGTCCTTCCCCCCCTCGCTCATGTCCAAGTCCAGCTCCATGTTGCAGAAACCCACTGCCTACGTCAGGCCGATGGATGGGCAGGAGTCCATGGAACCAAAGCTATCCTCGGAACACTACAGCAGCCAGAGCCACAGCGGCGGCGTCAACGAGCTGAAACCCAGCAGCAAAGCGCACCTGACCAAGCTGAAAATTCCTTCTCAGCCACTGGATGTAAGTTGCTGGCTGTGTCCTGCCTTCTTTAATGTAAATCTACTTGGGTTGGGATTTTCCAGCGTCTCCAGAATCCCAATTTGCCTAACCCAAGTGGAGTTTTTAGTAAACACTGTGTTTTTGTTACTCAAAGCTCCTTCACCTAAGCTGTGTTTTCAGTGGGGAGTATGCAGAAGTAATTATTTTTGTCTTCTGCTTCTTTAGTGTGGATACTGGGATTTTTATTAAATAAAGGCTGAGACATTCAGAAAGGTTTACTTAACCCCAAGAGGCCAATTTTCACGGAGTATTTCTCTAGTCAGGAGTTAGGGAAATTGTAGGATATCCACAAATATTTTGACAAGCTGGGTAAATACATTGTTGTTCCTTGGAGCTGAATTGACTTAGAGTTGTTGATACAATCTTCCTGTATCAGATTTTCTTTTGAAGTGAGTAGCAATTACTAGTTGTGATGATTATACCTTCACACCAAATTGAACAGGGCGCAGAACTTTTATCAGTTGTGCTGGATATAAAATATTATTGGGTTAACAACTTTGAGGAGTTTGGTAATTCCCGAATCATTAAGACACAGACTCTGACTCCAACTCACTTACAAGGAGAGTGCCTTTCCTGGTAATAAAGTCTCATTTCATCTCCTGTCTAACTGTTTGAGTCATGGTAGCCAGAGAAAAGCCCTTGTTCCTGGGATTGCAACAGATAGCAAAGTAAGATCCACACAGGTAAGGAAATCAGAAATTATTTTATTTGTGAACACCTGCCACATCATTGCTGATGAAGTGAATCCTTTAGTAGCTTTGCTTCTTTCTGTTTGTGGCAGCCAGGGATGCAGAAGATTCACAGTTTGGTAATTATTGCTGTTTTTGGGATCCCTCTGTGATGAGCGTTTTACTTGGGAATGCAGTTTGTCATTCCTGTGCATTCATGGTCCTGCACTTGAATTCAGATACAATCCTGGGGCTGCTTCCAGGACATTATTGAAAGCTGTGATTCTCTTTCCCCTCTCTACAAGTTTTTAATATCACTGACTGCCTGTGATCACTTTAACTGTCAAGTGAAAAGTGAGAGATTATCATCACAGTTTTCTGGATGTCATGTATTTGCTTTTCATAACGGTGACTCATGCCATAAAAACATGGATCTATCTGATATTAAAATTGATGAAAAGAGTTAGCAAGGGCTGTTTGTGTCTATGTGGAGTCCATATGAGTCACAATAAGGATTGAAGTTTGTTTTTAACTGTAGCCCTTGGAAAATTTGGGTGATGTTAATTTTGAGTTTTGATTTGTAGGCATCAGCCTCTGGTGAGGTGAGCTGCGTGGATGAAATCCTCAAAGTAAGTTCTCAGTGTCCTTATTCCCAACTTTGTTGAAAATACAGCAGTTCCCAAGGAGGGGGAAGGATTCTGCAGTTCTCAGTGTCCAAGTGGAGGTGGTTACAGGAAGGCTCCCCCAGCACAGGGAGACTGGGCCAAACTAGGAGCAGAGCTGGGCACTGGGTGTAGTGTTGTGCCCATCATCTGGAGATCCTCACTGCATTCCTCCTCCCTGACAACCAGAACTACATTGCTGCCACAAAAATACAGATTTTAATCCTGATATTTTTATAATATATTTAGATTATATTAAGTGCTTTGCTGCCCCATGGCAGCACTTTCCCTCACTCCTACCTGGGATATTTTCCCAAGTCCTTTTACTCCTCCTGTGATCCCCTGTCCTGTGTCTGCTCTCACAAAAGGATCATCAGGTCCCTCTGGAGCATTTCCATGATTTATTATTTCCTGTGACCTTCAGCACTCCACAGGGCCTTGGAGATGCTCTGGGAGAATAGGAGGCACTTCCCAGCTGCAGGCATTTGGTTTCCCCCTGTTCCTCAAACTCTACAGGCTTCCCTTTCCTGGGATTCTTCTTCCCACACACCCTGAAAGGATCAGACTGACTTGCACTGCAGTTTATCTTCAGGCCAACCAAGTTGATTGATTTATGCCTTGCTGCTTGTTATTATGTCATAACTCTCTCTTCTCATGGGTAGCAATTTAACATTGAGGTTTACGTGCAAAATCTTTGTTGCACATTTGGGAAATTAAGATTTGAATATAAAGCTTAGTGAAGGGTGAGCAATGAACTGAAAGTGGAGAGAATCCAGATTGTTGAAGTTGATATCTGATTTATTTTGTTCATAACTTTCCTTTTGGTTGTGTTTTAGGAGATGACCCACTCCTGGCCTCCTCCACTGACTGCCATCCACACCCCCTGCAAAACTGAACCCTCCAAATTCCCCTTTCCAACAAAGGTCAGTGCTGAATCAAACAGTGGATGCTGTTGAAAAAGTAACTCCTGCTAAAGATCAGGATTTTGGACCTCCTACACTCAGTTCTGTATGATCTGGGTTTGTTGCAGTGCTTTGTTCCTCTTTATTTTTCTTCACATCATCTTGTCAGCAGTGGCCTTAATAAAAATGTCCTTGGTTTTCCTCTGCTTTGCACAGGCAGTCTGCAAAGTTATCTGTAATACTACTTACCTTTTTAATTTTTGTTGGATAAATTCAAACTTTCAAACTTTTGAAGCTTGAAAATGCCTTTGAGCCCTTTCCCTAACAGGGAAATGCTTTGCATCATTTTGTGTAGAACCAAGTGAGTTTCCCTCCATGTAGCAAAACAGAGGCTGAATGGTAAATACTGAGAAATTTAAATGGGATTTTCTGCATACACTGAATTTTCCTCTTGGTTTGAAGTCCATTAATAATTGTATGAGATTTTTTTTTGCATTTTCAATTACAAAAAATTAAGACAGTTTAAGAATCACGTTTTGCTGAAGAAATCACTCATTCCAAAAGATCCTCTTCCCAACCTCCTGTGCTCTTAAGTACTGCTGAAGGGTTTAAGCAATTAATTCCAGAGAAATCCACCTCTGCTGCTGTTGGCAGCACAGGGCACGTGTCCAGGGGAGCTGCTGGAGCTGACACCTCTGAGGAAGGAATTCTCTGCCTCCCCTGAGGCTGAGCCTGGCAGCTCCAGGTTTCCAGGGCACACTGGCACTGGGAATTGTTTGCCTTGAAGAGCAGCTCTGCAGGATGCTGGGAGCCCAGGGGAGGCAGCTGTGGGTAAAACCCAGCATGGGGAGCTGACTCACCCAGGAATTCATGGTCTGCTTCCTGGACCTGCTGATTACCAGTAAAAGATTCAACTCAACAACGTGATTTTTCTCCAGACTCAACATCTCTCTGGGGTGAATTGGGGTGCTCCACGCTGAACTTGGCAGAGCTTCAGAGTGAAGAAATTGCACTGTTTGTCTTTTCAAAGTTACCTGTGTTATAATCCAGACCATGCTCTCTCTGACCAGCTGCTAGACACCACTTAATTGCTCTTAATTTCCTGTTTGATCCAAATTGCTCCCCAAAACAGAACATCTGAGGGAATCATTTTAAGAAGATTTTCTCACTGAGGTTTCTGCTGTCATCTTTCTAATCCCATCCTTTTATGTGAATACTTTGTCATGACCTTCCTTCAGCCCAAGGTTCCAGTCCCTGCTGGAAGGGCACATCCACAAACCTCCCCCAGGCTGGTTCAGGTTCTCATCCTGGCTGGATATCCCAGAGCCAGGAGCACTCCTGCTCTGTGTGACCTGTCCCTGCCTGACTGCATTTTGCTTCTCTTCAGTATCAAAAAAAATGCAGAATTTACCATTCAGTTCTCAGCTTTACTTTGGAAGGCATACCTAGAAATAAATCCTGTTTTCTGTTTTCCTAGCATTAGATCAATATTAATATTGCAAATATTACTTTTAGTCAGGGTTTATTTGTGTGTTACATAAAACTGTCAGCCTGGAAATAATTCTTACCTTTTCTTATAAGGAAAGAAATTCCACACCTTTCCTCTTCAACAAAGGTCCTTATTCCACTGCTTTGAGTACTCACTCCTGAACCTTTAGGGAGATATTTTCCCTTTGCATTTTGAGCCCACTTGGCTGTGGGGCTGCTTGGTTTTAGTTTCTTTGGCATTTGACTGAGTTTGGGAAGAGGAAGGTGTGCAGAAATCCACGTGGCTGTGGCACAGAGGCCACGTAACACTGCTCAGCTCTGGTAATGTTTGAACAAAAACCATGGCTTGTGGGGCTTTTTGAGCCTCTCAACCTGGATTGTGTCTCTTCACCCAGTTTGCAAAAAATTCCATTTATGGCTGCTGCGAGTCTTTTGACTTTTTGCCAGCTTTTTTATTTTGTGGCTGCACATCTTAGCCACGGAACTCTGTCAAATTCTCTCTCTGCATCCAAAGCCTATAATTTCCTCTGCCTTCTCCCCTCTGTCATTCTTGGCAGCAGCAGCTCTGCAGAATTCCAGGGAGTTAGTGAGCCATAGGCCTGTGCAGTCTGGGCCCAGAGCAGGATCCAGCAAACAAAACACAACAGTGGTTTACTTTAATCAAGCAGTTCTGCTGGAGGAAAGCTCCTTCTCTCTCATACTGTGCTCCATTTATTATTATTTATTATTATTTATTGCCAGTCATCTGCTGAAGAGTTACACAGCATTGCCCTTGTGGGCAGAGCTCAGTGTGTTCTTCCTGCTCACATAAAGTGAAGCTGCCCTTGGTGGACCACTTGATTTTGTTTGTCAGGTTCCTGGGATGGGATCACTTTCCCTGTGTGTAGGGAGTGAGTAACTCCAAGGAACCCAACCTCCTGACTGGGGCCTCTCTGATTACTATAAATATATCTAATATTTCCCAGGAAGTCTTTGGATCAGAAGAGAAAACTCCATGAAAATAGGTCAGGGAAAGTTTTATGGGTGCTATGGAAAAATGCAGATTCCTGTGTCTTGATAAAAAATGTTATCCTGTGACCTAACACTCTGTAATTTTATCCATGGGCTCACAGTCAGACACTCCAGAAATGTTTCTAAAATGCACTGAGCAGCCCAGCTGCTGGCTGGGGGGCAGGTTGGGTTCCAGGGGAGGCTGTACCTCTGCAGAGGTGGCTCTGTGCTGCACAGCTGGGGCCAGCAGGATCCCTCAGCCACCCCTGCCCTGCTGGGTGCACAAACCTTCTCCTGAGAAGTACAGATGAGATCTGACCTGGGGTTTCAGGTGTTAACTGGGAATGGGCCCTGTCCCCCCCAGCCAGGGCTGTGGGATGGGAATCCAGCCCAGCTGGAGAATTCCTCTCTCCAGGTTTTTTTGTCAAAGTTTTTGTTTCCTGCTCCAGTGTCTTCCCTGTGTAACCTCAGTCCATTATATTTTGCTTTAAAGGGTTTCCTTCCTTTCAGTTGTTTGCAATTTCTTTCTGAAGCAGACCTTTAGAAGCTGCTGCTCTAAATAACCTGGGAGTTGAAAGTAGAGCTTTTTTTTTTTTTTTTTAGTCTCTGAGTTTCTTAAAGAAATATGTATCCAGTAGATGGCAAGGGAGTTGGAAAAAATTGCACATTGAACCATAACACCTCATTAAAGTGCACTTAGCTGAGAGCCAGTGCTTTGCCTGAGCAATAGGAAGTTGACTCAAGTGGGGAATTAGGCAGGGGTGTTGTGCAGAATTCCCAATCCCTGTGCTGCTGCAAGGGGTGCCAGTTCCCATCCTCTGCTCCCCCAGTGCTGTGGCTTTGGAAATGTGGAGTTTGTGGTCTTTATTTCCTTTTTCACTCAGTTTGTTGGCTTGGCTGGGCTGCCAGTGGCAAAAAGTAACCAGGGATTCACAGCTGTCTCCTCCCACCTGTGCAAATGATAAGAAATGGATTTAATTTGAAGAAAGTGTGGCTGTTCACAAGACTTCTCTCCATCTTTGCTTTGCTCTTTAATTCTTTCTGATTTTTTTATTATTGTTTTTATTTCCCCTTCCTTTCAGTTAGTAAAGATCAGAGGTATTTGAAACACCTCCCAAGAAGAGCTCCTTATGAAATCCTCCATCCACCAAATTCTTGTTCAGTGCATTGTTCCATTTTTGAAATACGAAGCTGAGGGAAATTGAAAACATCTCAAGGGTGCTTTGCTGTGTAAATCTTTTGTGTGCTTAAAAACTTCATTCTGTGAATTGCCTCTGTAACCATTGCCTGGCACTGGCTTGTTATGAGGGAAAACCAGGTCACAGGTGTACAGGAAAAATGGAATTCACTGTTGAATTGTAGTTCTGGTTTGCCATTGCCAGAGCATGTAAGTAAAATGTGTGTATAGAACTAGAAATTGAAAATACTGGACTTGATTTATTTTTCTGGGACCATCAGTTGTCCTCATTTTGAAATGAGGTCAGGAAGGTCCTATTTTAAAAAGGCATTCGAGCCTGGAAGGGAGTTTGCAGTGGCTCAGGAGCCTCTGTGTATTTGTTAAAACAATGGTTTAGGATTTCAAAAAAATTCATGATCTGCTGTGTCTTGGGAGTCAGAATTGGAGTTTCTGAAATGAGAATACTGAGGATGATACAGATGCTAAAATTTGTGAGGCTTCCTCTCTCCTGGCTGGTTTTATAGGATATTGGGCAGGAATTCTTCCTGTGAGGGTGCCCAGAGCAGCTGTGGCTGCCCCTGGATCCCTGGCAGTGCCCAGAGCCAGGCTGGACACTGGGCTGCAGCAAAGGGACAGTGGGAGGGGTCCCTGCCATGGCAGGGGATGAGCTTTGAGCTCCCTTCCAGCCCAGCCCACCCTGTGAATCTCTAATAAAATACCATTTTATTGCCTTTTCTACCAGATGTGGCAGTTCCAGGCTGGAATGCTGAGCTGCCCACCCAGGCTGGATTTACCAGGGACCCATGGGGAGCCTTTGGGGCAGAGTGTGCAGAGCTGATCACAAATGAAACCTCTCCTTGTCCTTAAGGCTCCTTTGTGGCTGAAGAATATCTTTTCTTGAGAGATTTTCCCTGTTCCCATTGCTGTGTGTGCCTGGAGAAGGCAAATGAGGAGAAAAGAGTTGGAAGGAAAACACTTCAAACAGCAGCAAAATTTGTGTGTGTATAAGGAGCATAAACAAACATCCTGAACAGTTCCTCTCCATCCTAAACACAGAGGGGGGAGGCAATTTAGGGAAGTCACACAGGGGTTTGGGACTTTCAGCCCTGATGTGCCCTTGGGAAGGAAGTGGGTGAGGAAGAGGAGTGTGAAGGTCTCACCTGGGCTGCCCCAGAGAAAGAATCCCTTTTTCTTGCTTGTTGTTATTTTTTTCCCCTTTCCAGAGATTAAGTGTCATCCATTAGATAGAAAGAATATCTTCCTTACAGCCTGGTTTTTGGTACCTTAAGATTCCCACTGCAAAAAACCCACTTGTGGTCTTTTATTCCCCCAGGAGTCTCAGCAGTCCAGTTTTGGCACTGGAGAGCAGAGTGAGTACATGAAACTTCCTGGAATGTGTTGAATGTTTTTGTTGTCATTCAGTGTTCTCAGCAGCTCCTAAGATGTCAGGGCTTTTAGGAAATGAGGTTTTCCAGACTGGTCACAGGATGGAGTCTAACTTCAAATTTTCTCTGTTTTCTCAGGTTTTTAAGCTGTTAAAACAGTTGCTTGATTTTCATTTAGCATTTCTTGTTCAGATCTTGAAAGTTATCACTGAGTGGAGTGGAAGTGTGGTGTGAGGGAAAATATATATTTTAATTAATCCTATTCTTTACAAAATGCCTCTATGGTTGACTGATTTGAAAATAACTAAGTGCTGAATCAAAACACCTTTAAAAACCCAACTCCCTGCTTGGGGACATCTTGGAAACCAAAAGAGTGCTTTTGCATTTATTTCAGTAGAAAAAGCACATGGCATTTTTTTTACTCCAACATTTTTAAGTCAAGAAAGAGAACTGGTCAAGAACTTATATCACATGCTATTATCCATGAGTTTCTTGCACTTGTTCAGGAAAAAAAAGTACCTTTTATTTCTTTTAACTGTCATTTTGAATGTTATTGAAATGAACACTAAACTCAGTAAATACCAGGTAAAATTGAATTAAATTTGTGCTGTTACCTTCCAAAAGTCCTTTCACTCCCTCTTGAAGTGATTAAACAGCTTAAATAGTAAAAGAAGAATGGTTTATTCTTAGATATTCACAAGCAGCTTAATGTGAACATCTGATACAGTGGGGAATTAAGGAAACAAATTCAAGCTTAATTCCATAATGCTAAACCGTGGGCTCACGTTATAGGAGCAGCTGATCTTTAGGTGTGGAAAAGAAGAGCCAAGGTTAATTAAACACAGAGCCAGATTCCTGTGCCTGTTTGGGTTTTCTGGAGAGCTTTTATCAGCCTCTGTTCTTGTTTTCCTTGAGCTGCACTCAGTTATTTAGCAGAATTAAAGAAAAGGGAAGGGAAGAACCCCCAAACTCAGGAGCAGATTTTCTCAGGGTGTTGTGTTCCTGCTGTCACAATTAGTGTGTGAGTTGGATTTTGGGGTGTGGAGGTTCTCATCCATCAGAAGATATGTGGGGGTGCTGGAGCAGTCAGAGCTCAGCAGATGGATCTGTATCCCATATCCTGCATGGAAAAGGCAGGAGTTTCATCTGGGTAGGAGCAGAACAGTTTTCCACACCATTAATAACAAAAATTGGTGTGTGTTGGTTTACACAGCAATGATTTAAATGATTTTCTCTATTTTCTTGGTGAAATTATTTGCTGCATTTGGTGTTTGCCTCTGCATTCCTCCCTCCCTCCCTCAGCCCTGGGGGAGGTTGTACCTGGTGTCACTTGGTGCTGCTCCCTCCTGTCCCCTCACATGGCCTTGCTTTATCCATCACTGCATCCTTGTGGCAGCTTTGGGGTGACTTCTGCTGTGCCTGAGTTTTCAGCTGTGCTTTTCTTTTCTTCTCCTAGAACGATACAATCCCTCATCCAAAGCATCCAATGGTCATCAATCCAAATCGTAAGTGGCTGCTGAGAAAACATTTCACAAACAATAATTATATTTTAAGAGATTTAGGAAATAGTGTTTAGTAGAATGTGAGTGACACTCCAGCATCCTTCTCCTTGGCTGGCAGAAAAAGGAATCATATCCCAAATAAAACAAATATTGCTCACTGGATTGAGTAAAAAGCACCCCAAGCTGCTTTTCTGCTGCTGTGTTTTCCTGGCAGCTGCCAGGAGAGGAGCAGGAGTTTGGACCTTGGAATTGCTTTGGGAATCAGAAAGGACATCAGTGTGGGATGGGACCTGCCTTGCAGAGCTGGCAGCTGGAGGTTGCACAAATTCAGAATGAGGAAAGGTTTTGGATTGGAGGAGACAGAAAACCGAGCCTGGGATCCTGTGAGGTTTGTTCTGCTCAGCCTTTAAGTCCCTGACAAACATTTTGCACACAGACCCAGCAACACAGGAAAGCTCAGAGACAACTGGAATGTTCTGCATGGCTGTAATCCAACTTTTTCAGACTTAAAAATCAATGATATGCAGTTAAAAGATGGTTTCCAAATAAATATGGCCATAAAAATAAGTATTTACCAGCTGATTGTGTGTTAATGAAAGCTGTGGACTCTGCAAGCTGACTGGGTTAGAAACATTCCTCAGTTAACTTTTGTTGGGATGCACTCACAGGATGCAGCCTGGTGCTTCTGCCACAGAATTGGCAAGATGAAAAAGCACCTGACCCATGGGAAAGAAATAAAACAAAAGAAATCCCCTTCCATGCATACAAACCTACAATCAGTGTCCCAAATCAGGCAGTTCAGGAAGGTGCTGAGAGGGAACTGTGCTATTGCCAGAGCTGGGAGTGGGAACAAGAGGCAGCACTGGACACCTGCTGAGCTGGGATGCAGGGGGAGGAAGTTTAAATGATGTTTACTGTGACAATACAACTTTAAAGATTTAATTTTTATATGATTATGATCTGGTAAAGAAAACTCTTAAGAAGGAGATAAATGCACCATTTGTAAAATGACAGCATTGACCAGGAGTGAGCTCCTAGAAGCTGATGTTCCTCTTCAGATCATCACTGAAACTCAGGAGAGTCAGGCTTTTAATTCTTTCTCATTTTCTCTCCACAGATGTGAATCGAACCAGACAGAGTAAGATGTTTCATTTTTCTAATCAAATGTTTCCAATAATCACAAAGGCCCTGCTGTGTGTTTTCATTGTGCTCATGTATTCTCAGTGTGTGAAACTCTGTGTGTGTGACTACCAGAAGTAATTATGGCTTTGAATAATAGTAATTAATGATGGCTTAGGACAGTTGCACTGTGCCACGAGGCAGGAAGCAGCCACTGGGGTTGCCTTTCTTTCCTCCATTTCAAACACAGTTCTTACAATTGTGTGGAACATACACAAGTTACCTCATCCCACACCAGTAAATTGTGTCAGATTTCCTTTCTAAATTTAACAGAATGGACTCAGGAGCCAAAGTACCTGAATTCTCATTCTTCTCTGAAGAATGACTCAACTCACCATTCTTAACCATGAAATGTGTGAGTGGTGTCTGGTGTCTCACCCACGCAGCCTCTGCAGCATAAACAGTGCCATGTTGAAATCTAGCAGAATGCTTTGGCAGTAATTAAAGTGCTTGGAAAAACTTGTCTCACTTTCTCCCTTTTCCCTTAGTATGTTGAAAGATGACTTAAAACTTAGCAGTAGTGAAGACAGCGATGGAGAGCAGGTATGTTCCTGAAATGGCTTCCCAAAAAAACACTGCACTCATCCATGGGGCAGCCCTGGGCAGGGATCAGTGGCCCAGCAGCAAATCTGTGAAATTAAAATCTCACAGGATGTGTTTAGACAAACCTCAGGTATTCCTAAATGTCATCTTAGGGAAAATTTTGTGCAAACAGATTGAAATTTTGTGTTTTGTGGAAACAGTTTGCTTTTTTTCTAGAAAATTTTATTAACTGATTTCACATGGGCCTTCTCTGAACATCAAATGACAGTGGTGCACTTTAAAACTTATGTAATGACTCCTTAATTAAAGATTAACCCCTTTGTGTTCTGCCATCCCAGCTACAGAGCTCCTGGTGTGAACATCTGTGTGCATAGGTGCCCTGGGATGTCTGGGGTGACAAGGGGCTGTATCTGTCCCTGGGGTACAGCTGCACCTTTATATTTATCAAAAAGTCTCTTTTTTACTCCTCTCAGGATTAACTTTGTGCAGCTTCTGCCAGACTGGCACTTAACATGCTAAATAAAAATAAAATGTGTGTTTGTGCTGCCCAGTAACCCCCACTGCTCTGGGGTTTCTTTTATTCCTGTTCCAGTTCTGGTACTTGATTTTCTTCAAGTGGAAAACTTGGAGTTGGTGAACTCCCCTTACCCTGGGCATCTCTGGAACATCATTGTGAAATGCTGAATCATCTGATTCAAAAAGGTGGAAACAGGATATTAATTAGTGGTAGAAATGGGAACTCTCACAACTGCAGTCAGAATATAGAGATTTGTGCTGAAAACTTGGAGAAAATAACTCTGCTTCTCTTTCTGTATAAGGAAAATGCAGATAAACTAATGCAAATAATGAATTTTTTAAAAATTAAAGGCCCTAAACCAATGTTTTGCAACTTAATTGTATCTACAAGCCTAAAATAGCTTCTAAGAGGTTCATGCTTTTTTTTTTTAATTGCAGGACTGTGATAAGACCGTGCCAAGGAGCACACCTGGAAGGTAAGAATTCCTGGGGGATTGCAGCATAGGCAGCACATGGGGATGTTCAGCCCAGTCAGCACTCCTGCCTTGGTCTGCTTTCCAAAATTCATCTTTGTCCTTTGGCTTGTGTAAAAAGAGGTGATTAGAATGTAATCAGTGATTAAATAACAATAAATATAATATTAAATATTTCCTGCAAATGGGACTGACCACTTTGGGAAGGGGCAGCACCCAAAGGCTGTTTGTTTCCAGGCTGAGCTGTGTTCACTTCTGCTGAATTTTCTCCTGAATGTTGATTAAAACCTTGTATTTTGTTACTTCTAATGAAAGGATTTGAAGGCTGTACTTATGCCTGGGGTAATGCTTGGTTTCCCTCCATTTTTGTTGCAGTAATTCTGAGCCTTCCCAGCACAACAGTGAAGGAGCAGAGAACTCCAGGGATGACTCGAGCAGCCACAGCGGCTCCGAGAGCAGCTCGGGCTCCGACTCGGAGAGCGAGAGCAGCTCCAGTGACAGCGAGGCCAACGAGCCATCCCAGAGTGCATCCCCCGAGGTAGGGCTGCCAGGGGCTTGCCTTCAGCAGCTTGCCTCCAGTCCTGCCTTCTCACAGCACAAAACTTCAATAAATTCTCACATTGTTCAAGAAGAGACAGACCAGCATGGGCTCGCTGTCAGGCTGCAGTTCCTGTGGTGGATGTGACACTTCTCTAGCTAAGCCCACATTTGATGTTTGATTTGAGGTGGTTTTTACCACCAGTTGTCTGTTGGAGAGCAGAGTTAGATATGGTATCAGAACCCTAAAAAGCCATGACATCAAATACTGCCTGTTGGTAGCAGACAAAGGGAATATTGGTGTTATTTGGGCCTGTATTTCATTTATTTATCTCAGGTTTTGGGTGTATCTTGTGCTTTGGTACATGGAAAAGATGGAAGAAATGGGAAATTTTTTATCTAACTCTGTTTTTTACTTTGTTTTTAGCCAGAGCCACCACCCACAAACAAGTGGCAGCTGGATAACTGGTTAAATAAAGTGAATTCCCATAAAGTGTCACCAGCTTCTTCCGTGGACAGCAATATCCCTTCTTCCCAAGGCTACAAGAAAGAGGGACGGGATCAGGGTACAGGGAGTGGGTACACTGACCAAGGTGGATCCAAGGACTCCATTTCTTCTACACCAGGGAGAGACTCCAAACCCACCCAGAAGGGCTCAGAGAGCAGTCGTGGGAGGCAGAAATCACCTGCCCAGAGCGACAGCTCGACTCAGAGGAGGACTGTAGGGAAAAAACAGCCCAAGAAAGCAGAAAAGACATCTGTGGAAGAGCCCAGAGGAGGTCTTAAAATAGAAAGTGAAACCCCAGTAGACATGGCAACAAATATCCCTTCAAACAGGCACAAGGCAGCCACCAAAGGCTCCAGGAAACCCAATATAAAGAAGGAGCCCAAGTCTTCCCCTCGACCTACAACAGAGAAAAAGAAATACAAGGCTTCAAGCAAATCTGCCCAGAAATCCAGGGAATTCATCGAAACAGATACCTCATCCTCTGATTCAGATGAAAATGAGAGTCTGCCTCCTTCCTCACAAACACCCAAATACTCTGAGAGCAATAGGACTCCTGTTAAATCTTCCATGGAGGAGGATGACAGCTTTTTTCGGCAAAGAATGTTCTCTCCTATGGAAGAGAAAGAGCTTCTGTCCCCACTGAGTGATCCTGATGAAAGGTACCCACTCATTGTGAAGATTGACCTGAGCCTCTTATCCAGGATACCAGGGAAGCCTTACAAGGAGGCAGATGCTGCCAAGGCAGAGAAGAAGAGCGCTCCGGAGAAACACGGGCGGGAGTCCCAGAAACAGCCCTCGGACAAGAGCTCCACCAAAGGCAAGAGGAAACACAAACAGGTGAGCACTCAGGGCACATCCCTGTTCTCTCAGCCCCCAGAATCCAGGTGAGGCCTCAGGGTCGGGACTGAGCTGTGCAGCAGTGGCTTTGCTGCTGCGGAACTCCTGGATCATCCCTGTGCTGTTACAGGAGACTGCTGGGGTTTCTTACAGAAACACCTGGAGCAGTGTCAGCCCTGGGGCCAGAGCTCAGGGAGGTCACAGATCTGTGAGCTCTGCATCCTCTCCTGCCTCCCTGGAACCAGCCCTGGTGCTCTGCAGCCTGGCTTAGGCAGCTGATCCAATGGGAAATCCACTTGGGAAAAAAACCCAAAAGTCAACTTTCAGCTGGATCAGCTCCCTGAGCCATGGAATTGCCCATTGCCAGGATAAGGAATGGGGCAGGGGCATGGCAGCAGCAGCAAACATCTCACTTGCTGCTTTACTGGGAGCAGGGGGATCTCTCCATGATAATACTGAATCTTTTCCAAAACCATTTCATCTCTCCAGCTAAAAGGAAAAGGAATGACTGGGGGCAGTAAAGTAGGCAGGGGTCAGTGGGGGAACTGAATAGCAGGGTTACTCTTGGAGGGGGAATGTGAGAAGTCAATGCTGGTGTAATTTTAAACTGCTTTTTGAAAGCTCAGCACAGGGACACTCTGTACAAAGGGCAAACCTGGGGCTCTCAGATGGGATCCCTGGGAGTCTGGTTTCCAGGAGTGCAGGGCTATGAGGCCCTGGGGCTGGGATTCAAAAATCCCTGTCCTGCTCTGGATGTCACTCTGAACTTTTCATTTTACCATCTCAAAGGGATCTGACAGGGCTTGGAGACTGTTGCCATCTGCAATCCCAGGATTCTGGGAGATCATTCCCAGAGTCATTTGAGGAGATGGATCATTTCAGTTACACCAAAGTAAACTTGATCACTTGCTGAAGTCTGTCATGCAGGAGCCCTGACATGTAACTGCAGATTTATCCTGTACAGTTCCTAAGATTCCTCTTTTCTCTGGCTGAGGGAATGAAGTGAGGAAATGAGCTGCTTTTGTAAAAGGGGAATAACTCTGCCCAGTACAGTGAGCAATTCCCCTGTGCAGGTGTTACTGTGTAACTCCTGATGTTCCTGGGAATGCACTCACATGTTCCAGTGGGGCTGAATTCCCTGGCTTCTCTCTCTGACCAGTTTTGCCTTTAACCACACATTTGGAATTACAGTATTAAAGATCTGTGCCCTCACATCCAAACCACAGAGCTTTGGTGAGACCGGTTAAATTGAGGCTTTATCCCAGGAAAAGTGATGGTTTAATGTTAACTCAGATCACTCTGGTGCTTCCTGAGAGGATGGAAACCTGTGTGAGGCAAGGACAGGACCCCCTTTGCCCACCCCTGCACTTTTAAATTTGTGCTCCAACCCCAAGTGACACCACTTGATATTCTGAATTTCCTGAATTTCCTTGATCACAATTCTCAGGTTGCAGCATCAGTAACAGAACCAAAACCTTTGGTGTTTCAGCCTGGGATTTGTTACCAGATGATTTATTCTGCAAGGCCCCATTTTCCCTCTTATTCACTGTATTGATCCCTCCTGTGACTTGAGGATTAAATTGATATAAATACCTAGTCTTCAACATCTCTGAGCTGACTTTAATAGACTGATTAGATTTTTATTCTTTCCTGGCATTCATCAGACACCTCTTTAGACCCCACAGCATCAAATCTGTCTCCTGGTCTTGCCAAAGCCCTTGTCAGATTTTCCTGAGATTTCATGGTTATAATTTGTCTGTGCTGAAGTGAACAACTTGGCTTTTGCTGCTTTTATCAGGCTGTAATTCAGTGGCCAGACTGGGATTTTCATTTTGTTCCAGTATCAGGATCTGGTGAGGTTTTGCTAAGGATGAGGTGCTTAGGCCATGGTTTTGGGGTCTGTGTTTAACTGTGAAACACCTGCTGAATGATATCTCAGTGTGAAATGCTGCCACTCTCAGTGATGTGTAAATGTGGATCTTTGCTGAATGTTTTTCTCATTTGCTTTGCTCAGAACGAGGATGAAAACAGAGCCAGTGAAAGCAAGAAAACGAAACTGGAAGAAAAAGCTCCCTCAGGACACAAGAATTCCAGCAGCAGGGAGTGAGTATCTGCTCTTCCCTGCCCTGAGCTCAGGGTGGCCATGGAGAGAATGGTGCTCATCTTCTCCCTTTCTCCTCTCTCCCACCCCAAGTTTTCCTCAAATAATTGGTAAAACTTCATTTTTTCTTACCCTTCGAACAAATTTACTTCAGAGCTTCTGCAAGCAATTGGTGGAAATGGATTTCCATCCCAAAAACACTGGCTAAGGACAATTGTGCTCCTTAACAAAGTGAGCTGACTCCTTCTGTGAAGGGGATATTTCCTTCCTGGTTTTCTCTGATACACAGTGGGGCTTGGGTTTGGTCTAGAAATCAAAATTTGTGCTTTTAAATTAACCCCATCTGGTAATTCTCTGTTTAGTAAATTTTAAGCTGGGTATAAACTCCTGAACTGGCTTTCTTTGGGAAGCTTATGGCATTGAGCTTTGGTTCCATGGATTTAGCCTTCTATCTCCTTGATTTGTTAGTTCAAGAAAACTGTGAGTGATACCAAAGCAAAGTAATACAGAATTAGCAGATCAGCACCGTTGTTTAATATGTTGTTTCTGGATTCCCCAAGCTTTTTGCAACACCTGTTGTGCCTTTATTTGATTGATTTCTTGGTCAGTGTTAATCCACAGGAGAGATGAAGTTTTTTTCCACTGCATTTTGAAACTTCTGTTTCAGTTCAAGCAACTGAAAACTGGTATAATTGTGTCATGGAAAATATTCCTGTCCAGTGAGTAATTCCCAAATTGCAAAGATGTGAGAAGCTGCAGCAGTTTGGATGCTACAACTTTTGTTTGCCTCTTCTGAATTAAACAATGTCTTACTGTTTGTGAGGGAACAGCTGTAGAATGAATGGATACACTTCTAGTTTGATTTTTTTTTTTACCTGATATTTGATTTTTTTCTGGTGTTTGCTTGATTACCAGTGCAGTTCTCTGAAGGACATTTAATTAAATGGAACTATGATTTTCTAGAAATAATAATGGTGGGAAGGCAGGAATAGCCAACAGCATCCCTCAGCAGCCAGGTGAGGTGAGAGTGTCCTGAAAGGCTGTGCTGGGGCAGTTCCCATTCCCTGGCTTCCAGAGGTTTATCTGGAGCATCTTTCCCTGGAGCTGTTGGCTGCAGTGCACAGACAGCCTGGCGCTGGCATTGGCTCCCACTGCTGCAATTGGGAGGGTTTGGGTGGTTTTTGTACACAGCTGGTGCAGGGGTGTGGTTTTATGGTTAGAACTTGTCTGGTTTTGCCTGTGTTTTCAGGTCAGAACAAATAAAATGGTGAAGACAAGTTCAATCTGGCTTTGGAGAAACCTACTCACTGAGAGGATTATTCTGCTTTTCTCCAAAGCTGGGGCTGACAGGAAAAATCTTTGGGGGGCAAAAAAAGGTGTTTTGTTTAAGATTTAAAAATCAGACTTTTATGTGTTGTGTTCTTGGGGTTGTTTTTGTTGGTTTTGGTTTTGTTTGTTAAGGCAAGAAACCCAAACCCTGAATTTGTTCCTCTTTTCCAGGTCTTCAAAGCCAAGTGCTGTTAAAGAGAAGGATTTGCTGCCCTCCCCTGCTGCCCCAGCCCTGCAGAAGGATTCCAAGCAGGAACATGGCTCCAGGAAGAGAACAGTCAGTCAGTCCTCATCCCTAAAATCCAACAGCAACCCAGGCAAGGAGAGCAGCAGTGGCAAGAGCAGCTCCTCTTCCAAGCAGAAGAAGACAGAGGGGAAGGGGTCCAGCAGTGCCAAGGAAGCCAAGGTGAAGGGCTGGTTCTGTCCCTTTTAGTTTGGTCTAAGCAACCATTTCCAGTTTAGTTTAAGACATCATTAGTTTGAGATGTGCATTCCTGTCGTAGAGCTCAAGAGCCTTGGAAGGCCATAAATGAGAAGACAGCTTGGAGAGATCATAGAATACAAATGCTTATCCTGCCAAATTGCTGTGTTTATAGAGCAGTGGGTTTAGTCATCCCCTGGTGGCTGCTGCTGCCTGTTCATTGTTGAAGTGGTTAATAAGAACATCCCTAGAAAGCTGTGTGCACACTGGAAATGGAACTGGGAGGCTGCTCCTGTCTCCTCAGAACAGATACATGATTTGTCCTGGGTTCAAAGGACAGCAGGAGCTCAGCCCCTGCTCAGTGCTGGGATGGGAAGCTCTGGCTCTCATTTTATGACATTGTAGAAAGATTATTTCAACTCCAGCTCAGCAATTTACAGAGCTCTCAATGGTTGGAGGGGAGAAAACATGGTTATGGAGATGGTGCAGAAAATGGTTTGTAAGAGATATAGTTGGGAAGATGGATGTGATGGAATTTGAAAATATAAATGTCCTCAAGCCAGCTGTTCATTTGTGATCTGCCTGTTGTTTTATATTTCAGGTGTGATTACTCATGTCTTTTTCAGAGGAGTAACTACTCCTGTGTGGGTTTTTCAAGGCAAAGGCATTCACAGAATTTTGTTGATAGAAATCCTCAAAATCCTCCTCATCTCTGTTAGAGCAGAAAAACAGGATTTAGAAATAGTGACAGGGGAGATAGAGGGAGGGATTTCCTGGCCCTGGTGTATCTGGAAAGCTTTGGCTGCTCCCTCCCCTCTGCAGTGAGGAGCCCCAGCCCAGCCCTGGGAGCTGAGTTATTCCCAGGGCTCCTGCAGACTGTCCTTCCTGGATGGAATGGAATAGGGGCAGCCATGGGGGAATTTGTACAACAAATGCTCTTCTTGTAATCATGGCATGGGTTTGCCTTCCAGGAAAAGATCCTGAACAATTCCTCCAGCTGCCCTCCTGCCTCTGCTCAGGCCACGGAAAGTGCGAAGTCGAGGAGAGCAAAGCTTGTTTTTGATGATAGGTAAGGACAGGAAATTCCCTTCCCCTCTGGGGGGCTCTGGATCTCGAGCACAGGCAGCTCCCCACTGAGGAGAGCTGGTGTTTTGCTCCACAGAAGATGGTACACACAAGCCCTTTGTCACAGAAAGTACCTTGAGAAGAAAATTATTTAAAATTAAAATTATATAAAAATATTTCACCATCTTGTGCAGACTTGAGGTTTCAGTTGGGCCAATTCAGATGTCAGCTTCTTTAAAATCTTTACAGATGAAATTACATTTCCAAATGTAAAATAACTTTTTGCTTTAGAACTTGGTTGAAATACTGTTGGAGTTACCTGAAACTAGAGAATTAACATGAAACTACTTTTAACATTTTTATCATACAGTTAACTAATCTAACAGATTCCTTTAAACAGTTTTAGCATGGTATAGCTTGAGTTAGAGCAGAGAAGCTCTGCAATGTGGCAATATTAAGAAGCTCCAGTTACAAAAGGCTGTGTGAAAGGGTGGTTCCAGTCCCTAAATCCATGTCCTCTCTTGCAGGACTTACTCAGCTGATCATTATTTGCAGGAAGCAAAGAAGCTCAAACATAATGCAGATGCTTTGGTGAGTGGATCTCCAGTGGCCACCCAGTGTGCCCCTGATCCTGGGGTTGGTTTGCTGCCTCTGCCATTCTCCTGCCCTTCTGTGCTGGGATTTCCTTGCACTTGTGTGCTTTGTGTTCTGAGCTGTTCTCCCTCCCTGCAGTCGGACAGGTTCGAGAAGGCCGTGTACTACCTGGATGCTGTCGTGTCCTTCATTGAGTGTGGGAATGCATTGGAGAAAAATGCTCAGGAATCCAAGTCCCCGTTCCCTATGTATTCAGAAACTGTGGAATTAATCAAGTAAGCTTTGCAGAGCTCCTGCAGGGGCAGATGGGCGGGGGGAGCTCTGGGATTCAGAGCTTTCAGGTGTACAGAAGTTTTGCCCCCAGTTTTTAAGATCTGTTGTCATTCCTAGTAACACTGGAGCAGTGACCAGTTTGTTCCAGTTGCTGGGGTTTAAAGCATTTCCAGGAAGGGTGAGGTTGTTTCTGTTGAGGCTTCAAGTCCCTCCACAATGAGTGACCCAAGAGGAGCAGAATTATTCTGGTCACTGCTGAGTCATGGGGCTGAGAGATGTTCCTAGAACAGAGGAGCCAGCTGAAACTGGAAATTCATGAGAACATGAGTGTTTTGTGCATGATAGATGAAGGTAGTTTTTGTTTTGGGGCTGATCTGCTGCTTTCTCTGCAGATACACTATGAAACTGAAGAATTACTTGGCCCCAGATGCGACGGCTGCGGACAAAAGGCTGGCAGTGCTTTGGTGAGTGTGCTGGGACTTCCTGCAGTGCTCTGGTGCATTCCTCATCTGTAATCTACACAAAATGCTGCTTTACACTGAGCTCAGGGTGTTCCTGAACCAAACACTGGGGATTTCCACTTGGCTGTACACAAAAATTAAGCTGTATCTGATTGCTGTAAATGGGGATGTTGGCAGCAGGGGCCAAGACTTTGAAACATTGAAGGGTGACAGCAGAAGGTGCCTCCTGAGCCCTGAGCCAGGGATAAATCCCACTTGGCCTGGCTGTGGGGCTGGCAGGAGCCCTGAGGCTGAGGGAGTGGCTGCAGAAGGTGTAGAGGAGCAGAACCCTTTGGTTCAGGGGAGAGCAAAGGGAAGGCTCTCCCTGGCAGGGGCTCAGGGTGTCCTGGCACAGGTGAGCAATAAATGAACCCCTTGTCTAGGAAGGTACTGGGTGTTGTCTCCCAAACCCAGCAGCATCACTGAGAGTTTCAGTTCCAGCTTGAGGCACACAGAGCTGTTCCAGTTCCCTGCAGAATTTCAAGGTGGTTGTGGATTTTCTGGTTGAGTTTCTGAGCTGAGTTGGCAGATAGAACATCAAGACCACAGCTATTAGATTTTTGAAATTCACTGAGTTGAGAAAAACCTGACTTTAATTGTGACTGATTTAATTGTCCTGTCTTTGGGCAGCCTTCGGTGCCAAGCTCTGCTCTACCTGAGGCTTTTCAAACTGAAAAAGGAAAGTGCATTGAAATACTCAAAAACTCTGACTGAACATCTGAAGGTAATTGCATCTGTATTTTCTTAGAGCATTAAAATCTAATGGTATGAAAGCTCTGCATCACTTAAAGTTCCCAAATCCGATTTCAGACTGCTGCATGTGAACACCTGTTTAGAACTGGACTTGAAGGTGTATTAAAGCTGGACAGAGCTTTAATAACCAAAACCCTGCTGGTCCTGGCATGACAACTCTCTACTCTAATAGTTGTTTGTTTTGCTAAAATAACCCCTTAATTTGTGTCTTAGCCATCAGTAAAAAAGGATATTTCCCTAAATTTCAGTTCACTGTGATGTTATTGAGAACATTACTTGAAAGTACAAGTACAAAAAAAAAGCTTGGTTAAAAGGAACCAATTATATAACTAGATAAAATGTAACTGGTGAAAGTATAAGCACAAATCAAGTAAAATGTGTCTTTTCTCCCCCACAGAACTGCTACAATAATTCTCAAGCACCGTCCCCTGGTATGGGAAGGTGAGTGGTAAAAGCTGTTACCTCTATTTCTGAATTTATAGGACGTTTTCTCCATTTTCTGTGTGCCAGGGGGCTCAGGGAGCAACTTTTGGGTGATTATTTGAAGGGTATGGACTTTGATCCATTTTTTGTGTAATTTCATGGTGGAGGGAGGTGCTGCAGCTCTGCAGGGTTTGTCAAGCTGAAAAAGGGGCAGTGTGCCACTAACCCATAAGACGTTTATCCCAGGGAGTTTTGGTGTTTAATTTAATGCATTTCCCCCCTAAACAAGAGCTTTATTTGTGCTGCTAAGCCAGAGGTTACAAGCACTTGCAGGATTCTCTGTTCCATAGTTCAGCAATCACTTCTGCTCTTTTCAACCCAATAATGGAGCTTTGATAAATTATTCAGTGAGTTTAAGGGAGGGCACTTCAGATTTCCATTGTGTTAGCTGCAGTAATGTTATACAATGCAATATTCTGGCAGTGGAGTTACAGGTAGCTGTAATTTTTTTGTTCTTACTCTTTAAAGTTCATTTAAACAATGAATTTAAGATTTTATTGAATGCTGAGATGCTCAGGTTTGGTAATTAGGTTTTGTAAGCTAGAAGTAATTATTGGAGGATCCTCAGCAGTTCCCAGCTTGAGATTTTCATTTACTGTTGGGCAAATCCTGATTTTTGGTGTGTCAAGTGGACGTGTTTTCCCATCCCACACCCTGAGTGTGGGCAGATCTTAGGGGACATCTCAGAGCATAATGTGTCTAAAGCTGGTGCATTTCTGCCTTTCCAATTCCATCTCCCCCTCTGTGTGAGCAGCAAACCTGTTGGGATGCCATCTCCAGTGTCTCCAAAGCTGTCTCCAGGGAATTCAGGAAATTACTCTTCCGGGGCAGCCAACCCTTCAGGGAGCGGGTCCTCGGTGACGATCCCGCAGCGCATCCATCAGATGGCTGCCAGCTACGTCCAGGTCACCTCCAACTTCCTCTATGCCACTGAAATCTGGGAACAAGCAGAACAGCTCTCGAGAGAACAGAAAGGTGAGGGCTGCCTCAGGGGCACTGAAACCTCCTGAGGGGGCTGGAACACTCCCAGGCTTTGATTTTGTTGATGGGTGTTGAATTCTGCAAAGTCAGGGGGAAAGTGACACTTGGGGTTGTAGGGATACCCCAGGCTGGGTGTTGTGGTTGTCAGGGTGGTGTTGGAGTAGTGACATAAAAATCCTTATTGTGTTTCCTGTAAAATGTTGAGTGTAGGAAGAGGAACTTGGTGCGTTTCCCTTTCTGAAATTCTTTAGTGACGACTTCTTAAGGAAGTAGTTTAGTAACTTCTTTTTGACAGTAGTAACTGCTTTTGGCAGTAGTTTAGTTATTTTCAACTAGTGCAATACAAGTTTTAGAGGAAAACCAAGAAGTCTGGCAATGGTTTAGTTGTTTCCAAGCACTCTTGTGCAGAAGAGTAAAGAAATGGATTAGGAAGGGCCTTTCTCCTTGACTCCCCCATTCCCCCACCTCTCCTCCTTCCCTTTCCCTCCATCCCAGCGACTGACTCGGGGAGCTGGGGTTGGATGTGGTTACCAGATGTGCTCCTTTAACCTGTGTTTGTGCTGTTTTAGAGTTCTTTGCTGAACTGGACAAGGTGATGGGGCCCCTGGTGTTTAACACGAGCATCATGACGGAGCTGGTGCGTTACACCCGCCAGGGGCTGCACTGGCTGCGCCTGGACGCCAAGTGAGGAGCAGCCCAGCCCAGCCCATTCTTCAGCTGCCTCTGATCCTCTCCACAACACTGTGTCATGTCAATAAGGAAGACTGCCATAACACATTGCTTAGTTGACACTAAGAGCAAGGAATGCTTTCCCATGTCTCCCATCCTCATTTGTGTTTTGTGTTTAACCCCCCAAATCAGCTGGTTCATGGACTTCTCCAGTATTCCCGGTTTAAGTTATTTAAATATTTGAAAATTTGCTACATAAAAGTTGTAGTTTTGCTGATCTGTCATGGATAGATCATTGGAATTCCAGTCACAATACACGAATAGTCAGTCTAAATCCTATTTATTTTAATTTTTTTAATTTTAATTTTGAAAAGCCCCTTTTGGGGCTGGTTTTAGCTATTTCTTCTTCCCTAAATTTCCCCTTTTGAGTACTTAGAAATTAAACCTAGACACTTTATTTAAGTACTTTGTGAGCTTTGTTACTCTGTAATGTCTTGTGGTGGTAGAGCCTGTAAAAGGAACTAGGGTTGATAGGTTCTAACGAGTAGGGACACCATACTTCTCATGCCTAATGCCTATGAGTCGACTAATAAATGACAACTACAGATTTATTATTGCAGAATTTGTACTAAATAGAAAAGTTCCAGATATTCTTCTACGTATTGAGATACTTCATTTAAATGAATTATAAAGAAATTTATATGGAAAAATATTTAGCTGGATCTGCCTTGGATTATTTCCAAGGCAGCTTCAAGCCATGGATTAACACTATAACAATCACAAAACATTACAGTAATTTGCATTTAATGTAACGTCCAGGCAATGGTGTAGGAATGACCTTCAGTCCGATGGGTGCGATGCAAACAGGAAAGGCTTTGGAAAAGGACAATCTCCTGCTTTTTTGCATCTCTTCATTTCAAATCCCTTTTGTTTCTGTGCTTGTCACTTTTTGACAGTTACAAAATTGGGGAACTTGGTGGTTCCAAACCCAAGAGTAGCTCAATTCCTACCGGAACCGTCATTTGCATCTTTTCCATTGACTGAGAAACCAGGAATCTTGAGTAGAACTCTAGGTCCATTTTGTCCTCTTAGAGTCTGCTGGGTGATGGACACTACAGGCTGGGTGGGAGCAGAGCTGCTCCTGCAGGAGCTCTGTTCTGTGCAGCATGGATGGCAAACTTGGCTTTACCCCGTGCTAATGAAGGTCCCGTTCATGTCACGTAACGTCCACTCCCGAGGGGGCTGCTGGGTGCCACAGAGGCTTGCTGGAGCTGCAGGTGGCCCTCTCTGAGTGCAAACCAAAGTACCTTTCCATGTGAGGTGCTTGTCTGAGTTAAAGGTTTCAAATGCTACTGCTTTCAGTATTGCTTAGTGCCCCCAACATGTCTGGTGTGCCTTATGCCTTACTTTTAGATGAAGATTTTATGAACTGTTTACAAGATGTTTTACAGCAGGACCAGGTATACTGTATGCAGTGGTCTTCTGCAGTACTTGGGTAAAATTCCATTTCCTTTTTCAAAGTCCTGGTGTCTGTCACACAAACTGACTCATCGTGGTGGTCTCCTTCCCCAGAGTCCAACTCTGAATCCTTTGGAGTGAGATTGTGGAATGCTGCTTTGTTTTCTCTCCCATTGAACCCTTTATTCTGTACCAGATATGAACGTGCATGTTCAGGAAAATTATTGCACTAAATTTTTTGTGTAGGTGTAGTTAAGTGCCAAAATCACGGCAACCTCGAGAGAAGGAATAGAATTCTACGCTCCTTAGTACTGCAGTATGTCCTATGGGCTTTAAGAGTTTAGAAGTTTTGCAAATTAGTAACCTACTACAAGGTAGCTGCATCTTCGTAGAGCTTCCTTTGCGTCCCAGCGTGTTTTGTACTTCCAGAAAAGCTTTGCTACGTCCGGATTGATAAACGGGGAGCAGACCTGGGGCTCTCCCTGACTCCACTCTGCAGGTCTGTCGGAGCATCCTTTTTATGGAATCACTGTGCAAGGTCACCTTTCTGTTAGTCTTTGCTGTTGGAGACAGAACTCTGTACCCTCAAACTCCCCGCCGTGGGCATGGGACACTGTCAGCTGTGTTTCCTTTCCTCCTCTGAAGTGCCTCGCACACCTCTGACGCTGAGAAATCCCTTGGTAGAAGTTGCATTCGTGGGTGGGTTTGTGTGTAGTGCTGCACTAGCCAGCGTGGCTGTTCTTGGCTTGCTCCTTTGTGCACAGTCACCATTGCTGTCAGCAGGAATGGTGGCATCTCGGGGAATTTTTTTTCCTTAACTAGAGTCCCACAAATACCTTTTGGTGTCAGGTGAAATCGGCCTTTTGAAAATGCATCGCCTATCCCTAGAGCAGTGGATCTTAGAAATTGGCTTCAAAGAGCCAGAAGGCTTTTTTTGCATCATGTCAAAATGTGGACCTGAGCTGGTTGGAAGTGTCCCAGCTGAAGGGTGGCAAATCCTCTGGAGTGCTGTCCCAGGTGTTGTGTCTGTGCGGGGGGGCTTGGGGATGGGTAGGAAATGCCTTGTGCAGCTGGGGCTGGTGCAAACAGATCAGCTCAAACCTCACGATTCCAAAAGCATATCTTAATTTGGGATTGACCCTTGTTTCCTAGAGGAAAGTTCTTTACTTGAGCAGATTGTATAGCCAAAAAAAAAAAAAAAGCAAATACACCCTAAGCTTCCATCCCTCTGCCAAAGTAGGAGGGCTCTGTCCCTGTCCTTGGCAGCTCCCAGCACCACAGGGGGAGTGCAGGTCACAGGAGTGACTGAGGAGGGACTCCCCAATCCTGGCTTCCCAAATGATTCTCTGGATAGGGAATGTGTATCAATGCATATCAGTGCTGTAATTTTAATTCTCTTGCTGATCATGGCCCCAGTTGGTGAATCTTAAAAATGGCTCAATCAGACTAGGCTTGCTCAGCTATCTGTGCTGTTTGACTTTGCTCTCAGACTTGCAGGTTCCAGGGTGATAAAGGTGCAAACCATTTATAATTCCAAACAAATCTTCAGGACACCAGAGTAAACCAGCCCAAGAGTTTTGTTTTGATTTGAATCTCAGCCATTAAGCAGAGCAGACGGACAGCTCTCCTTGGCTTCGATGGCAGTATGCAATTTGTATTGTATGTGTCTTTTAATATATATGTATATATATATGACTCAGTCTGTCCAAAGTATATGTTATACTTGTTTTTAGATTATGGTGCAACTGACTATATTGATATATTATTTATTGAGTGCTGAGTCACCATCTTATTGGTGATAAATATTGCATATTATCCAGGAGTGCAATGTATATTCCTTTAGATTGCTGAGGCTTGATTGCTGTGGTAACAAAAAAATGCCCTGAAATGTATTTATGAATGGCCCCAACACACAGAGAGTCAGAATTTATGGGAATGATGTAGCACTTGCCTGGGGCAAGTAAAATAAAGCCGTAGGCAGAGAATTATGGAGTTTGCCCAAAAAGCAAACTGCTGGAAAGAGAGAGAAACTACCTTTGCTGTATTTAATGTCATTTTCTGAACAGATCTTTGCTGTCACTGCAGTGTTTCCATTGAGGCAGATCCACAAGGGCCTGAGCAAGTCAAGTTTGAATTGCCCATTGGGGAGTAAACAACTTCCGAATTCTTCCTTTCCCAGCAAATCCTTGGGTCAGGGTTGAAACTTCTCCCTGCCATGTGTCAGTGTTCTGGAAAACCCCTGTTCCAGTGAGCAGTGAGGTCAGTGCTGGGCATCCCGAGGGGCAGAGAGGAGCCCCAGCTTTGCTGCCAGCTCCCCCAGATGCAGAGTTCAGGAGGGGTTCCCAGGCAGGAGATGTCCCTGGTGCCCTGGGGAGGGAAGGGCAGCGCTGCTCCCGGGCCAGGCTCAGCCCCTGGGTCTGCTCTGGCAGCAATTCCAGCTGCTGGGGCACTCCCAGGCTGTTGTGGGGCTGAGCCTCCCCTGCTTTGATTCCAGCTGGGAGCTGAATGCCCCGTGGCACTGTGCCCATCCCTGGCTCCATCCCTGCCCCAGGGCACGGCTCCTGGCGCTGCCTTGGCATTCCACATCCCAAACTCTACTCCAAGGACCAGGCATGACTTTCCAAGCACAGTTCCTGACATTTGTATCTGGTCCCCCTTTTAAATTGTTTTAAAAAAATTTTGTATATGGAGGATAAAGTGCTTATATATTTATTAAAAATCCTTTATCTTATTTGAAATTATTATTTGGTGAAGAAGGGGTTTTTCTTTTGGGGGAGGGCTGGGGAGGGGAGGTAACTTTTAACCTGTCACTTATAAATGAAGCCCCGACTAATCCTACAGAAAGGTACTATTAGTAACTAATAGGATGTCTCTGTTTTATGCTTTGTACATGACAAGTCCATGTGTTACATTTTGTTTTCTATCAAAAGATTTGGGCATCTGTCTTCAACCAAAACCGGAAAAAAAGAAACAAACTGTGATTTTATTTGTTGCAATACATTTGAAATTTCAAAGGGTACTTTGGGGCTCAAAATTAGGATTTCTAAGTCAGTATGTGCATTTCACGTAATAAAGCTGTTAATGGTGAGCAAAGTATTATATACTAACTAGATTTTTTCCACATCTGTATAGTATATTCTATGTATTTTGTGGTATTGAGATTATAGAAAGTTTAGTGTCTGAAACATGCGTTTAATGTGTATTTTTAAACAAATTTATGGCAATTAAAATATTTGGAGAAAAGGGTATCACATTTCAATTTGTAAAGATCTTTTTAACTACTGTGTCATTAAAATGCTTTGTACAATGCAAAACTGTAACTGGAGAAACTAAGTTTAATAAATATCAAATAGATTTTCTGTATTAAACTTCCAACCCCTTGTGCTTGTATCTGTTTTGTGGGGCCTTCTCCTCCCTGGAAGTGCATTTTTAGGCAGAATTTTCTTTCCTTGATCCTATTGCTCTGTGAAACGAAAGAAAAGTAGGATCCAGTGCATGTGTTGATATTTTCTTTTTGTCTTTCAGCCTCCAAGTCAACATCCAACACATCAAAAGAGCATTTTGATCATTTTAAGACAGGATATAAGGTCAGTGGCAAAAGTCAGTCTAGGACATGTATTTAAGTAAATTTGATTAGAAGTAATTAAAAGCAAATAGTTGTCATTCCACTTATCACGGGATATATTTGGGATATTTGAATTGCTATCAGTATTATCAGTTTGGTTCCCTCTTTCCAACAGGCCTTTATCTGAGGACTGATAAGAGCTAGACTGGGGGGAGAGGGGGCCTGATCTACTTTAGGCTCTTGCCAGGGGGAAGGATGAATGTCCAAAGTCTGGCTGGAACTGAGCCCCAGCTCTGTGCTCACCGTCCACTTTGCTCAAGATACAAGGAAAACCAAGCTGCTTTGCTGAACATATACTTTAATTCACACCTTCAAATAAATAATAGAAAGTATTACAAAAAAACCAAACGAGCAGGAGATGCAGAGCCCTTTTATTGAGCTTGGCCAGAGGTCTCCTGAGGCATGGCTGTGGGAGGAGATGCTCTCGAGCTCTTTGAAGTCCTTTTATCAGCACATGTGACAGAAATATTAAATACTCTGATTGCTCCAGGCCCTTGCAGCTCCTGAGCAGTCAATAAATACATCCCAAGTGTGTGGAGCATGGTCAGCAGTAACAGTGCAGGCTGTGCTTGGTGCCAGCTCACGCCGAGGCCGTGGACAGGAGGCAGCGGTTTTTCCTGGGGAAAATAAAACCAAAACCATCATGAGGAGAATAAAAACAAAACAACCATGAGGAAAATAAAAACAAAACAATCCTGAGGCTCTGAGGGCTCAGCCAGGGATCCCAGGTACGTCTTTGTGCCCGGTGCCAGCAGTGCTGGCACACTGTACTCCCCTCAGCTATTCAGTCTTGATTCATTTTTTGGTCTTTGCTTTCCATCAGAATTCCAAACGTATCATAGCAGCCCAACCACCCTCTCCTATTTACTTACTTTTCCTAATAATTTATAATATAAAATAAGCTTATTTATTACAACATTCATTAATAATAGAATGTACTACATTCACTAATAATAGGAACATACCCATTTTTGCTATTTACATACAGTAGAAAATTACTATTTTCTATCCTGTCTTTTAGTGCTGATATATGTGTACAACAGGTGCCATACAAAATCACCTTTCAGTCATAAAGTAATAATATTAACTAATCAATTTATATGTAGCTGGACAATTTGCTCATGCCTAGTGAGAACTAAATAGTTTGATATTGTTACAGAACTAAATTTTGATATTGTAGTTGCTTTTTAAACTGAGCTTAAATAATCACCCAAAAGTGATTAATTTAGGGTAAGATATTAATACAAACTTTTTCACTTTTCATTAGTAGATGCTTTAAAGGAAAGGATTAATGGGAAGGTCTGTAAGTTGCCTAAAAGCTGTCTGGAGCCCTGTGTTCTCTTTGGCCAGCCAGGTTATTTGGGGTTGCAGTGAAAGGACTGGCGCTGGACTCTGCTCTGTTTGTTCTGCTTACTAAAGTCTCACTCTTTTACCCCATCCCTTTGCTGGGATCTTTTTTTGTGCACAGAGTGACCTCTGGATCCCGTTTGGGGGAGGCAGGGGGACGTTGCCGTGCTGGGCACACGGGGAGCGTGGTTACCTGCAGAGCATGGTGAGGCACTCGCTGCTGTCCCTGCACGAGGCGCCGATGGGTCTCAGGGACACTCCTCTCCAGAAGGGCGTCATGCGCCGCTGCCGGGGGCTGCGGGGCTGCTGCAGGGCCAGGGACACGCCGTGGCTCTGCAACACACAGGGTCACTGTCAGGGCAGGGGCAGCTGCAGCACTTCCTCCTCCTGCTGCTCAGGTCAGCAGGCTTCGTTTCAAGTGAAGCGCTTGAAATCTTTCTGTGTTTTCAGATGGCAGCACCCTCTGGGTAAAGCAGTGCTTGCAGCCCAACCCCAAAGAAATATCTCCCAAAATTAATGATGGTTTTAATCTTCTTGGGAGGGAAGGCAGAATTGCTGGCTGAGCTATGGCTCAGAGTAGCCCAGTGTTCACTAGGCACTAACTACATTTTTATGATGCTGAATCCTCTAAAAAGCCCTGCTGTCATCTCTTAACTCCTGCCAGTTGTCCATCCGAATCATAACAGCTTTTATGGACTGCCTGTGCTTTGAATTAGCCCTTTAAACAGTTTATTTCAGTATGATGTCAGTTTACCTGGCTGAGCAGCAGTGAGCAGAGCAGAAGGGCTGCCATCACTTTCCACCAGTGCATCTTCCCAGCAGGAGCTGTCACTTGGAGCAGCCGTGGGCGGAGGAGGCACAAAGAACTCCAGTCAGGACTTCCCAGGCTTGCAGCTACATTTTTATAGACTTCATTCTCTTATCATTGCATCAGCTGCCAGTTATTACAGGGCCAAAGTTCGCTTTGGAGCAAGAGAGAATTGCTAAGTCTACATCTGCTGCAGTGATCTGGTTCAAGGCCTATCTTGAGCTAATGATTTACTCCCCTTCCACTTGTACTTTGTCTGGTCAGTTGTGCTGACCCCTTGTGCCAACTGTTCCGTTTTTTTAAAGCCCTCCTAAGATGTTACCAGAACTCCATGGTCTGTTTGTAAGCAAAAGTGGGGCTGGCCCAAATTATTATGGTCAAGATCAAAAGCCTAATTTAGCTTCAGTAGCCGTGAGTTTGCCAAGCAGGGGTAAGGGCTGTCCTGCCAAACTGATTTCTCTGGAACAGAGAATTGTGCTTTTGATTTGTTTCTTGCTCTTGGTACATGAAAGAACCATAAGGAAGTTGCTTAACCTTTATTTCCAGGCACATAGTGCTCAAAAAGCAGGTGTAACACTTCCCAGCTGGGTTTGGGAATGTAAAATGTGTGATAACTCTCAGAGCTCTTCCCCCAGGAATCCAGAGGTGTCAAAGATAATCATCTCTAGGTAGATAATGGAAAAGGCTGCTCAGGGCTTGTCTGGAGCTGCTCCATGTGCAGACTGTGGTTTCCCTGGATGAGCCATCTCTGCCCCAAAGTTGTGTCATTCACCATCAGGCTTCCAAAAATGCCAGCAGCTCCCATGGGGTGGAGAGGCTCTTTGTCATTGAGAGGAAGCTTCAGATTTTCCATTGTGGAGTGAGAGTGCAGCAGCAGAGAAAAGTGTGAGCACAGCTGGTACCTCTCATCTCCTCTGCCCTCTGCTTTTACACACCTGTGCTTGTCCCAGTGCTTGTGTCTCGTGGCTCCTCACCTGTGGGATCTTGTGGATCTCCTTGGATGGGGTTGGAGCAACCTGGGCTAGTGAAGGTGAGGGGAACTGCAAGAGCTTTAAGGGCCTTTCCAACCCAAACCACGCTGTGGTTGTGTCTGGTTCCCACATCTGTCAGGTCAAGACATCTGAGACTGCAGAGTGACCTTGCAGCTTGTGTCAGGTTTTGGAACACACAGTTTTAATTCAAGCAAATACTTTATAAGTAAGTGTAATAATGAACTAAGTAAGTGTATAATGAACTGTGTTTTGGCTAAATTGTAAATAGAGATTTGGATGTCACAGGGTCTATTTCTTTGATTGCTTAATATGAAGGCACAAGTGCCAGCGTGGAGTGCAAGTGACTTAGATTTAGATAATGCTGTGATGTCAGATGATTAGCCCTTAGCCCAAATTTCACTGGGATTAAAAGAAAAACCTTCCCAGCACAGTCTACAACCACTGTTTAATCTTTCCCATTCTAGGTTGGTTCTTACACACCCTTCCTCTGCCCTATTTGATTTGCTTCTCTGGGAGGAGGAAGCAAAATTTTCATTATTTCACCTTCTTGAATCTTAAGAAGGGAAGGAAATGGAACAGTAAATCATGGAGACAAGTAGTTGAACTTAAAAAGTTAATTTATATTTGGCTGGGAATTTGTCAATTGTTTTTCCCATGGAGTCCTTTCTTTTCATGCATCTGAGTTCTAATTTCTGCCATTTCCATCAGGCACTAGTGTAGAACACAAAGGAGGACAAGGCAGCAGCAGGAGCCTTGACTTCTTCCATAAAGCACAAGATTTGGAAGAGCAGCAGAGCCCTCTGTAAGTCACTGTCTCAGTTTTTTTGGCTGGGGAAGGCTGGTACTTTGTGATGATTTATATTTATTTATATTTATATCAGAATTGTTGTCTGTCCTTCTGGGTCACTAATAGCATCAGACTGTCCCTGTCAGGCAGGAAACTGCTCTGCAATAAACTGGGGGAAAGAAACGAGTGTAACTGAGCTGGTCCTTTCCATGCCCACAATTCCCACAGGCCGGTAAATGAGCACAGCAGGGATGTGAGAAAAGAAACACAAAATGTTGCTCTGTTGCCACTTCTAATAATTGCCCAAAGGACAACAGAAATAAATGAGTGAAAACTTTTCAAGCACCTTGTTCAGATTCTGCAATGCCCTCCCAGTGCCACAGGTCCGGCAGGAGCCTCCCAGTTTGGAATGAGGCTTGGATCAGAGATGGAGGTTGGCAGGGCAGGGCAGGGCAGGGCTGGGATGGCAGGGAAGGTTTTGGGATGGGTGGATAGGGCAGCAACAGGCTGCAGGTGGAGCAGCTCAGTGTTGCCCCTGTCCCTGTCCCTGTCCCTGTCCCTCCATGCTGACCCTGCAGGACTGACCCTGCCCAGGCCAGCCTGGCCGCTGTGCCGCTGCCCCTCTGTTTGCCTTAGTCTGGCCCCTGGGCCAGTCCAGCCGGGCCAGGCACAGTTCAGCCGGGCCAGGCTCAGTTCAGCTGGGCCAGGCACAGTTCAGCTGTCTGGGAGCAGGAGCAGGGACCTCATGAGAGCCCTGGGCAGCTGCTGGGACAACACTCAGTGACCGAGCTGCCAAGGCAGAGCTTCACTGGGGCTGTCACTGAGCCCACCCAGCTCTGGGGGCTCGGAGGCACCATGAGCAGGACACCACGTTCTGAACAAAACATCTCAGGGAGAGGGACTTTAATACAGGCACACAGTGACAGACAAGGGAATGGCTTCAGACTGCCAGAGGCCAGGGTTAGATGGGATATTCGGAAGGAATTGTTCCCAATGTGGCCCTGGCACACATTTCCCAGAGCAGCTGTGGCTGCCCCTGGATCCCTGGCAGTGTCCAAGGCCAGGTTGGACACTGGGGCTTGGAGCACCCTGGGACAGTGGGAGGTGAAGGGGTGGCACTGGATGGGCTCTGAGGTCTCTTCTGGGATAAATGTCCCTTGATACATCTCTGCCAGCTCACAGCCACAGCAGCCAGTTTGTAGCTCCCCACTTGCTTAAGCTGCCTAGAAAATACCAGTGACCCAAAATGCAGTTAAGCACAGAATATTTTTGGCACAACTTGGGAGCACTGGCTGAATGATTTTATTGCCACTTTTATTGCCTCCAACCTCAGGCTGCGCTTGGAGGAAACACAAGAGGCTGAGCTCAGTCTCGTGTGCTCTGAGCCCCAAAATACTCCAGCATTGAGCTATAAAAATTGCATCAACCCAGCTTCCTGAAGTGAGAGCCTGAGCATCATTGTCTTCCTGACAGCCCAGCCCTGAGCACACTGAGGGAAACTCACACAGGGAAACGTCATTCCTGCCCTGCAGATAAGATAAACCCCCAGGACAGCTCCAGGAATAGCACAGCAGAACACCAACGTGTTGCTCTGCATGGGATGGGAGCTGGAGGCAGTCAGTGGAACACTGGGAGGAAAAAATGAGTATAAAGGAACCAGCCACGTGTTCTGAGCTGCCAACAGTGAAGGTGTTTCTATACTCAGAGACACAAGGTGAATTTGTCACATATTTAAGCAACTTTTATTACCAGCAGCTGATTTTTTAATCATCTTCAGGCCTTAAATAGTCTTGCTTAGCAGTTTTCAAGAAGGTTCTAATGCAGCCTCTTACCACTGATCAGATATCAGTGTGTAGTTAATCACTCAATTAACATTTGTATAACTAGGTAATTAGAATCAGAGGATCAGAGAACAGCCCAGGTTGGAAGGGACCTTGGCAGATCAGCTGGTGCAGGCATTTTGTGGGAAGGGAGCCCAGAGGAGGTTACCTGGCACCCAGTCCAGTCACCCCCTGAAACCCCCAGGCTGTTCCAGGGACTGATTGTTCTCACTGGAAAAAACTCCTTTGTTACACAGAGATGAAACCCCTCCTGGTGCAGCCTGTACCTGTTCCCCTTCATCTTCTGCCCGGGGTTCCCATGAAGAGCGAGCCTCTGGCCAGAGGTCAGGGTCCATCCCAAATCCCAAGCCACCAGCCAGCCCATCCAGTTGCAATCAATACCAAACCAGGGAGTGTTTGTATTTCACAGATCTCAAGGCTGGCGGAAAAGTGGCAGCCAGTGATGGGAAAAATAAAGAGGACAAGGAACAATTTCAAACCAGCCCTTGCTGCACTTCATATTGAGGAATATTTCAACAGGAATTATGAAGGCTGGAAGTGCTCTAAGATAAAAACATCCGAGCACATGGAACTTCAGCCTGATTATCTGCCTGTACAGAGAGAACCAGACAAGGGATTTGATGCTCCTCACCTCAAACAGCTCAAGACACGGATTTCACACAGAGTCATGGGGCAAAGTTACAGTTTATTATCCAAGGCTTATCTCCCTGTTAATCCCCTCTGGCCACGGGAACAAGCACAGCAGGTCCCCAGGGAGCTCCGGAGCCTCGTGGTCACTGCCCGTGGTCACTGCTCGTGCTCGTAGTCAGCCGGGTTCTTCCTCTTGAGCCGCTCAAACTCCTGCGTCCCCCAGGAATAAATGAGGTAACCGATGGCCAAGGCTGGCAGGGACAGAGGACAGGCACGGTCAGGGGACAGCAGAGAGAGGGGACACTGCTAGAAAGGGACAATCTCCATTAAAGGGACAGTGGAACGAGGGAAGACTGCTCTAAAGGGATAATGCAGTGAGGGGACACTTCACAATAACGGGACTTTCACAGTAAGGGAGCATCCACAATCAAGTGGCACACGATGCAGTGAGGGGACACCTACAAAAGGACACTGCAGGGAGGGGACACTGGAATAAGGGGATTTCACAATATGGCAACACCTCAGTGAGGGGACACTGCACCGCGAATAGCTGCCACCTCCTGCGACAAAACAACATCCCACACCCCCCGGCCCGATGCTCCCCTCCCCAAACTTACACTACAAGGTACAAAGGGGGTACAAAAAGAGGGGATCCCCCTTGTACTCACGGGGCACCACCTTCAACACCTGGGAGGCGAAGCGGCGGCCCACGTTGGGGACGCCGTGGGACACGATATTGGGGAAGGCTTGCTGCTCGAAGGGAGACAGGCTGTAGGTGATGACATGGCGCACCCGCGCCAGGTTCCCGAAATGCTTCCCCATGGTCACCGCGGTGTCCCCTCGGTCACCGCGCAATGGCCGCCGCGCGCCCCGGAACTGCCTCAGCGACGCCTTCCGGGGCACGGCGAGCTGAGCCTCCCGTTTGTAATTAATGGCGGGCTCGCCGTCGCTCGGCTCCGCGGTGCAGGACTCTGGGCCGCTTGGTGCTGCTGCGCGCTGTGGGGACTCCGCG